>BSUD01000002.1:31067313-31129756 GCA_033239045.1 Fagopyrum esculentum | reverse complement strand
TCTGCTTCTCCTCATCCCCCGAAATAAGCACCAATGATGTTGTTGTCAATCACCATCTCCGACTCGCCTTGACGGAGACTGAAGCCACATCAGAGCCTTCGCCCTCACTGTCGGAGCCGCTGTCTCCACCCTATATCCTTGCCTACGCAGCCCTGAACCTCCACCTGCGCAGCCCTGAGTTGTCTGGGTGTTGTTTTCCCTCGTCCGCCCTAACACCGGAGCCGCAACCACCTTGGAGCAAGCTGCTTCGCCTCATGCCGGAGCCGACAGGAACCGAAGCTGCCGACATTTCCCTTGTCCTTTCCCGCCCTACCGGATCCAAGCGGAGCCGCCGGCTCTTCCGCCTTCTCCTCCAGCGTGCTGCCTTCAATCACAAGTAGGTTAAAGGAAACCCTTTTGGGTTATTTGCAAACGGGCCCCTCTGAATCTAGTGTAATTATAGATTTTTAACCATATTTTATAATTGAAGAATTGACCCAAATTTGTGAATTTAACAAAAGTGCCCTCTGCATGTGTAATTACAAAAACGGCCCAAGGTTTGATTTACAGAAAATGTCCCAAGTTTCTAGAATTGTATATTACCCGGAAAATGTTTTTACGATTTTAAATTTGGGTCTCACTTGAGTTATATTCTTATTTATATATACCATATATATATTATGCTCATGTTCGATTAATTCCGGGTTATGACTCGAAGATTAATTTACGGGACTTTAATGTTGGCTTTGAAAACGAGTTTTACCTTGGGTTTATGATGTTATACATTTTGTCCGGAATATATATTTACGGTTTTAACTTGGGTTTTAAAAGTGGGGTTTTCCTTAAATTTATATATGTTATTATTCCGTTCAAGTTTAGCGTATGAGCTAAACTTGCTTAGTTTTGGTATTAGGTTTTGAAGCGTCCCGATAAAGGCCTAACAAGTCCAAGTTTGACATCCATCCATCGTCTTCCGCCTTTTCGGCATCATGTGAGTTACCTTTCCCTCGATCTAGTTATGACTATTATTAATAGCATGCTAGGTTGGATCTAGCATAAATTAGAGTGAATACCAAGTAGTGGTTATGGACCTTAGACGAGTGCTTGAGGATTGTGAAATGTTTTATGACTTGAGGTGTTGATGTTATCTTGTGAGGCTTGTTAGGTTTGAAAATTGGAGTATATGGTTGTTGAGTTTATTGGCTAGGATCTTCTTATCCTAACATGGTGTTGTTCCCGTTGAGTTTGTTTGGACTAGGCATGTTATCCTAGAAGTCTTAGGACTTCTAGCTTATGGTGAGTGTGATGTGAGCACGAGGGATTCTAGGATGCGGTCCTAGAATTGAGAGTCAAATGGTCTTGCGTAGATCATTTATATAGAAGTCTAAGACTTCTATTGTGAGTGAGTTGTTGTTGACATAGTATCTTCTTGTGAGCAGGTTATGGGCTTCCTCCCTAAGGCAGCGAGAGTGTTGTGAGTTGAGTGTGGTGACGAGGTAAGTCTTCGGACTTACTTAGCTCGTATTCCTTGTATTAGCATTGATGTGTGTTTGGTGGTGTGTGTTTATTCTTTATTGTTTATAACAACTAAACCGGAAATAGGACCACCGACCTTTATACTATTTGGCCCAAGTGTATGATAACGGGCGGTGACATCACTGCCTAGCTCTTCATAGAGCTAGGAGGTTCTTGGCGACTAGCCCGTGTGGTTAGACGGTCGGAGGCATCCACCGTTCCATGCGGTAAGTGGGGACCGAGGCGAGTTTCGGGAGAATCTCGTGTCACATAAGAAGTTGAATTAGAACGGGATACGACTTAATAATAAAAAGATAATAAACCGGACTTGTGTGATTTGAGTATGTTGTGTGTTATGTTGATTTACTTGAGTTTGTGCCTTTCACCTTGATTCTAATGCTTTGAATATAGCTAACGGTTTTATACCGATTGTTGTAGATGGTCTTGCAAGTTAGGAATGCGGCCGAGAGATCCGGAAGGGTGGGCAGCCGGGGTCCGTACATTTTAGGAAGGGTTTTGTTTGGAGTTGAGTATTGTTTTTATTGTATGTTGTATGGCGTTTGTAGTTGTTTTCGGCTGAAGTCCGTTGTTTGTTTTCTTTTGGGTTTTCTTACATTGCATAAAATGTATTTCGGTTTTGGCCTATATTTGTGCCTTGTTGCAAGATCCGATGGAATTGTTGTCAAGCTAAGGGTCGGGACCCATTGTGAGGTCCCAACCCGTGGCACCCCGAGTCCCGCGGATTCGGGGTGTTACAAAAGTGGTATCAGAGCCCTAGGTTGACAACAATGGCACTCGCAATCTTCTAAAGGCTGAATAAGGAATAAACAGAACCCCGCGGGTTCTGAGTTTTCGTTTTCAAAATCACATGCATGAGTCGGGGTAGAATGTACGGACCACCACTCTTTCCGCAGTTCTCGGCAGCTTAGTTTATTGGATTTTGATATGTATATATATGTATATATGTATCGTGGACTTAGGATATTTTTGGACTATTATTGTATGTGGATTGTAGTTGCATGATGGACATGATTTATGTGTATAGTTGTATATGTGAACGATTATATGTTTTGGAACTTGTATTGTTGTAATGGAATGCCGAATGCGTGATATTAGTAGTAATAAGGACTTAGGACTTATGTAGTTATGGATACATATTCCTATTATATATAGTAGCATATGGAGATATAAGACCTTTTAGTTGAGATGCTATTATGATAGCATTGCCCTTGGACGATGTCGTTTTTCATAGGATAGTGTACATACGAGGACGAATATGCTCAAGTATCGTGTTGAGAGCTACGTTCGGGCGAACACCTTAGAGTTCTTGTACTCCTTTAAGAGGATGTCGAAAAGGAGTAGAGATGACATAAACGAAGGACGGACTAGTGGAAGGAAGACTTGAGATAACTTAAGAGGAACTAAGATGGAAGCAATACAAGTAAAGTGAACAACGTTAAGGTGTGTAAGCGGTTCTAAAGAAGCCATGATTGTACGACTACGAGGCCAATAGAGATAACGAACTTATGGCTCTTCAAGAAGACGCGTGGGCCACTAAAGATGGGAATGGAGTAAAAGATGGTTATGTTCTAGCAAGGTTAAAGGTGGTATTCCTCCAAGAAGTGAAGCTTTCCTTAGACACTCCTAAGCTTTGGAGTCAAGATGAGAAAAGTGATCGAACCATGTGCGAAAGATTTAAATTAAGCTTACAAGGTACATATAAAAGAAGTGTCAACATTACGAGAGCTATGAGAAGAAGGGCATATTAGGGATTCACGTGGAGTTGACCGGTATCCATTATAACGACAAGACTAAGAAACGCCAAGAAGAAGGAAGTGCATATATATGATGGTTTGAGAAGATGAAAGAGGAAACAAGAAGCTTCGATCGAAAGACTTAAGATACCAACCAATAGGAACGCGGGTGGATGTTAGCTAAGGCTATAATATTTGGAAAGGTGCACTTGAAAGACATCAAGGAAGAGTGGTTAAGCTTAGGAAGGTGAGTTATACGGCGTGTGAGGCCTAGAAGAGTATGGTTACCTTATGGAAGAGGAAGAAAGCATGGAACGGGAAAAGAACTAACGGAGTTTAAGGTAAAGTACCCCGAGGAGGGTAGCATTCATGAGAGGGTAACAAGAGAAGTGTAGTAGAATAATAAGACGTTGACTTCGGAGAAGGTCATATACAAGTTAATCGGTGACAACTGAGAACACACAAATGCGGGTTGAATTGTCTATTGTAAGTGTAGAGGGGATGAGTAAACAAGATTATGGGATAAAGAGGGATTTGGATGACCTTATGCGACCTTTGTAGGTCATGGAATTGACATATGGGAGAACGACACGAATTAGAGGTTTTAAAGTTTGACCACGATAAAAGAGGAAGTAGTGAATCAAGAAGAAGGAAAGGTGTCATGGAGGTGGTACGTAAACGAGAGTATATAGAGGACGCATGGTATGTAATGGATGATATGTTACCGCGCGGAAGAGATAAGTCAAGTTTCTAGACTCACACGGAAGAGACATGGTCGCTATGGCGTGAAAGGGAGGACCCAGATTAGGACAACGCTGCAAGCTTAGAGTTCCAATGTTAGTACTTGGTAAAGTAATGAGTGGATATTTCAGTGGTGTTGGATGGGGAATTTGTTCTAGCATTTTCCACAGGGCATACCGGTACAGTTGTGAAGTTGTTCATGGAATACCGAGAGATGAATAAGGTGACCAACAAGAGTAAAAGAAGACCAAAGTGTTGAATTTTGATGTCAACAAGAGATATACAAAAAGTATATGGAAGGTTGAGGTTAGAACCTCTACCGTCGGATTGACGTTACACAAGGAAAGTGAAGTATAAATTTCTACGCCTACTTAAAGAAAGGATGTCTATGGTGAAAGCTGATGTAGAATACGGAGAGCTCCTCCCATAGGTTGGGATGTCCGAGAAAGCGAAGGAGATTGTATCGGTTTGTTATAAGGCATGAACGAGTCTTGTAGTTACGACCTTTGTGACTGAACACATGCGCGAGATCAAGAGATGTTATTATCGCCATCCCTTTTAAGTGGGAAGAGGGATTAAGTTGAATTATTATTGTTTAACCAAGGCTTCAAGAGTCAGAAGACTCGAACAAGTCCCTCGAGTTAAAGAGATGAAGGATCTTTGAAAGAGGACGGTTAACATTGTAGCTAAAGATGGAACAATACACGTGTTTAAAGGACGTCACCCCAACAGATCGGGGTAGATCATTAGTAGCATGACCGCTTGTAAAGTGATAAGACAAGATTGTGTCGGTTATTACGATATGTGACGGGAAGAGAAAAGATAAAACCTGAGATATCACGGATTCCAATACGTCAGAATGTGGAATTTTCCACTAAGGTCGAGCTTGATTTAATCCCGATGTCTAAGGTGCTGTATGAAATAACACTTTGTGCAGAGACATGAGTTGTGGAAGCAAGTGAAGGAGGAATTGCAAAAACGTAGTTATAAGATTTTATTAGAATTAGTGGAATGCCATAGAGAACACCATACGCTATCTTAAACTCTTGATATGAAGTTTTTATGAAAGACACTAGTATGCAAAAAGAGAGACGGTTATCTCCATTTGTACATCGATTACAATGAGCCGGACAAAGATAACAACGAAGAACAATTATCCCTCACCAAGGATAGATGATCTACTCGATCAGTTCCGAGGGTCGGTAGTCTCTTCTAAGATTAAGTTAAGATTTGATTGTCACCGTTTGAGAATTCGAGACTCAAATATTGCAATTACGGCATTTTGGACCAACCAGAGTCACTAGAGAGAGAAGTCGTATGACAAGTTGTCTCAGGATGGCAAACCCCAAGAGATATGGAAAAAGTTACAAGTCATCTTAGATGTGTTGAGCTTTACCAGATATGTGAAGGGAGAAGTTGTGTAACACCTTTTATGGTAACCTACTATGGATGACGATGAAGTATTGAATGAGAAGAAGAATTGACAATAGAGTTGTTGAGAGTTAAGAGGGGATTCATTGATGAAGCTATTTTGAAATGGCCTCGAGGTATGATGAATTTGAAGTGTACAAGAGACTCTCCAAGACAAGGTCTTGATTGAGTATTGAGGAACGATGTAAAATTAATAGCATACATGTCTCGTTAGTAGAAGCGGTGTGAAGCAAAGTACTTCCTTCATTACTTGGAACTTACAACAAGATTGAGAAGATGTAACATTAACGTTTGGTTAGCGGGACCAATTAAGAAGTTTGACCTTATGACTTAGAGGCAATCAAAGAGAATCAAAATGGAAAAGTTGCATTGAGAAGGACCTGAGAAGGAAGTTCAGTTTCTGATATAACGGACCTTTTTGAGATCTTAGTGCGAGTTGGAGAAGTGACTTACAAGTGGGCGTTACCACCAAGAGTAGAGGGTGTTCACCCGGTGTTTCATGTGTACCAGTCAAGGGAGTACATACATGAATTGAGACGTATTGTCAATCATGGCGATCTAGTAGTGGACGAGGGACCAATGAGGCTAACTTGAAGATGTAGGATAATATCTTTGGTGGAGTTTTATGCGGACCTAGTAGCATCGATAGAATCGACAGATTAGACCTATTTCTTTCCTTGGTTGAGTTGTGTATATGTGTGTTGTTATATGTTGTTTGTGCCCCGTGCGGGAATGCGTTTTACGACGGGTTATGTATATATATATATATATATATATATATATATATATATATATATATATATATATCTTACGGTGGTAGTTGGAGTAGATGGTGTGTTTAAGTTAGAAGGCTTCTTAGTTTGAGGAGTTCATACCTCGGCCTTAGGGACCGAGAAGTTTGACGTATAGCAAGTTTCGGGACGAAACTTGTTTTTAGGGGGATATAATGTAACGCCCTAATTTTTAGGCACGTTTTCGATTTTTATTTTTCCCGATTTTTATCAATATTTTAATAACTTATAAATATTTACGGGCATTTTCATGTTGTAAATTAATTTTTTTTATATAAGTTAATATATTTTACATTTGTATATAGATTCCGTAATTTATTTTACGGAAAGTTCGGAAATGTTTCTGATTCGAAAATCCCGTTCCGAATGCTTGGTGATCGAGTTCACTCTTTAATCTTTTCTTTTTCTTTCTTTTTCCATCATGAGCTTGTTGTTGCGTGTTCTACTCCATCCCCGCCCAGGCTAGGCTCCTCTAGCTTGAGCAGCTATCATGCCTTTGCAGCCTTCACCCTCTATGGCCCTTCCTCACCATACACTCTCAACCTTACCTCTCTATCAATCTTCCCTCACATCAGCGTTTGCTCCTAGATGCAACCTTGCAAGCTGGAGACACACATCAACCCCAATCGCCTCCTTCGTTGGCTTGCACACAACTCCAACTGCAACCGGAAGCTAAGAGTTCAGCCTTCAAATGCCGTGTCTTCACCCTCCTCTTGCAAGCTGGTGAGCCCTTACCCAGATCCACCTCCCACCTCCTTGTTTCCAGCAGCAACCTGCGAGAGTCTCACCCTCTGTCGCTTCATCCTCGAGCAAGCCAAGGCCAGCCGTCAACCCCTTCTCCATCCCTGTTCGTCTCTTCCTCAAGCAGGCAAGTCGACTCCGCCGAAGAAGAGTCGCAGGCCACCACCCAGGAAGCCCTGCATCTCCGGATCCTCTGCTTCTCCTCATCCCCCGAAATAAGCACCAATGATGTTGTTGTCAATCACCATCTCCGACTCGCCTTGACGGAGACTGAAGCCACATCAGAGCCTTCGCCCTCACTGTCGGAGCCGCTGTCTCCACCCTATATCCTTGCCTACGCAGCCCTGAACCTCCGCCTGCGCAGCCCTGAGTTGTCTGGGTGTTGTTTTCCCTCGTCCGCCCTAACACCGGAGCCGCAACCACCTTGGAGCAAGCTGCTTCGCCTCATGCCGGAGCCGACAGGAACCGAAGCTGCCGACATTTCCCTTGTCCTTTCCCGCCCTACCGGATCCAAGCGGAGCCGCCGGCTCTTCCGCCTTCTCCTCTAGCGTGCTGCCTTCGATCACCAGTAGGTTAAAGGAAACCCTTTTGGGTTATTTGCAAACGGGCCCCTCTGAATCTAGTGTAATTACAGATTTTTAACCATATTTTATAATTGAAGAATTGACCCAAATTTGTGAATTTAACAAAAGTGCCCTCTGCAAGTGTAATTACAGAAACGGCCCAAGGTTTGATTTACAGAAAATGTCCCAAGTTTCTAGAATTGTATATTACCCGGAAAATGTTTTTACGATTTTAAATTTGGGTCTCACTTGAGTTATATTCTTGTTTATATATACCATATATATATTATGCTCATGTTCGATTAATTCCGGGTTATGACTCGAAGATTAATTTACGGGACTTTAATGTTGGCTTTGAAAACGAGTTTTACCTTGGGTTTATGATGTTATACATTTTGTCCGGAATATATATTTACGGTTTTAACTTGGGTTTTAAAAGTGGGGTTTTCCTTAAATTTATATATGTTATTATTCCGTTCAAGTTTAGCGTATGAGCTAAACTTGCTTAGTTTTGGTATTAGGTTTTGAAGCGTCCCGATAAAGGCCTAACAAGTCCAAGTTTGACATCCATCCATCGTCTTCCGCCTTTTCGGCATCATGTGAGTTACCTTTCCCTCGATCTAGTTATGACTATTATTAATAGCATGCTAGGTTGGATTTAGCATAACTTAGAGTGAATACCAAGTGGTGGTTATGGACCTTAGACGAGTGCTTGAGGATTGTGAAATGTTTTATGACTTGAGGTGTTGATGTTATCTTGTGAGGCTTGTTAGGTTTGATAATTGGAGTATATGGTTGTTGAGTTTATTGGCTAGGATCTTCTTATCCTAACATGGTGTTGTTCCCGTTGAGTTTGTTTGGACTAGGCATGTTATCCTAGTGGTGTTGTGAGTTATGATCTTGCGAGATCCGTGGGTTTAGAAGTCTTAGGACTTCTAGCTTATGGTGAGTGTGATGTGAGCACGAGGGATTCGAGGATGCGGTCCTAGAATTGAGAGTCAAATGGTCTTGCGTAGATCATTTATATAGAAGTCTAAAACTTCTATTGTGAGTGAGTTGTTGTTGACATAGTATCTTCTTGTGACCAGGTTATGGGCTTCCTCCCTAAGGAAGCGAGAGTGTTGTGAGTTGAGTGTGGTGACGAGGTAAGTCTTCGGACTTACTTAGCTCGTATTCCTTGTATTAGCATTGATGTGTGTTTGGTGGTGTGTGTTTATTCTTTATTGTTTATAACAACTAAACCGGAAATAGGACCACCGACCTTTATACTATTTGGCCCAAGTGTATGATAACGGGCGGTGACATCACTGCCTAGCTCTTCATAGAGCTAGGAGGTTCTTGGCGACTAGCCCGTGTGGTTAGACGGTCGGAGGCATCCACCGTTCCATGCGGTAAGTGGGGACCGAGGCAAGTTTCGGGAGAATCTCGTGTCACATAAGAAGTTGAATTAGAACGGGATACGACTTAATAATAAAAAGATAATAAACCGGACTTGTGTGATTTGATGTATAATGTGTTTTATGTTGATTTACTTGTGTTTGTGCCTTTCACCTTGATTCTAATGCTTTGAATATAGCTAACGGTTTTATACCGATTGTTGTAGATGGTCTTGCAAGTTAGGAATGCGGTCGAGAGATCCGGAAGGGTGGGCAGCCGGGGTCCGTACATTTTAGGAAGGGTTTTGTTTGGAGTCATGTTTAGAGTTTTGTTTATTGTATTATTGTATGCCGCATGTATGGCGTTTGGTCTTTGTAGTTGTTTTCGACTGAAGTCCGTTGTTTGTTTTCTTTTGGGTTTTCTTACATTGCATAAATTGTATTTCGGTTTTGGCCTATATTTGTGCCTTGTTGCAAGATCCGATGGAATTGTTGTCAAGCTAAGGGTCGGGACCCATTGTGAGGTCCCAACCCGTGGCACCCCGAGTCCCGCGGATTCGGGGTGTTACAATAAACTCGTATAGGTTATTGGTGTTTTACCTAGAATAATTTGTGAGGAAGTTATCTAAACTCGGGAGTGTTATGGTAGTAGAATAACGTTGATCTCGTTGATGAGTATGATTATTACTTTGACCCAAGTCCTCGTATCTTAAGCCAAGGCCGGACCTTAGCAACCCTTATGAAAAATCTAGAACTTTTGTTAACTTTTATAAATCTCTAACAAACTCTCTTTGAGAACTAGATTATGGAAATAGGTTCAAAAAGAGAATATTAGAACTAATTGATAGATTTGTAGGAGTTTTCGGGATCAAGGGTAAAATAGTCATTTTACCTTAAGAGAGAGCTTTTTCCGTAATTTCTCTTCATGAGATTGTACATCTTAGAAGTTTACAACTTCTAAGCGTATGGGATGTGATTTTGATCCACATGCCTTGTTTGACAGGCGATTGAGTTACCACGATTGCAGATCGGGTTGATATTTGAGAGAGTGTGATTTGATTCAAGTAAGTCCTTGCGACTTACTTAGCTAGTTTCTGGATGTTAGTTGAGTGGTAATAGTGGTGTGTGGGATGTGTGTTTATAATAATAACTTGATAAGACGACTGTTATTATTATATTTTAAGGCCCAAGTGTATGTATAACGGGCCGTGACATCACTGCCCAGCTCTGCTAGGAGACTGGGAGGTTCTATATACCCAGACCATACAGGTACAAGGTGAGATGCATCGGATCCATTCCTGATGGTTACATGGGGGCAGAGGCGAGGTTTGGGAATCCCTCGTGTCACAAAATAAGTAATATTAGTAAGAGTGAATCACTTAAGTAAATATAATAAATGGATTGTTTGAAAGCATGATGATTGTTTACTTTTTCTATGATGTGTGTGTGCTATTATTACTTATCTAATGCTTAGATAGCTAGCTAATGGTTGAGTAGTTTGTGTTTTTAGATTCACCGCAGGTTAGAGCAACAGCTGAGTGATCCGGAAGTAGTGGTCAGCCGGGTCTCCGTACTCCTTAGAGTGGGGTTAGGTGTTATCTTGTTGTTCTTTCACCTTGATAAGGACAGTTAGTCTTTTCCGTTGTTTAAGTTTTACAGGCTGTTAGACCTTGTTGCATTCATCCTTTTAAAAATACATTTTTATGAATTTCGGTTTTTCTTATTTGTGTCTTGTTGCGAGATCCTAGTATAATTGTCGTCAAACTGAGGTCGGGACCTATTGTGAGGTCCTAACTAGTAATGTCCCGAGTTTTGAGAATTCGGGGTGTTACAACATGGTATCAGAGCTATTGGTTGGCAACAATGGCACTTGAAATCTTCCGAAACAACGAATAAGTACTTAAGTAGAACCCGAAAAGCGATTTGAGTTTTAAAAAGGACTTTTGGTTTTCAAATGCATGCATAGTCTGGTTGGGAATAGAAAGTACGGTTGACCACCACTACTACCGCGGATCTCAGTATGCTTAGTATGGACTTTAAGTTGTTACTCTCTTTGGACTTATTAGCTTGATTATAATGATAGGTGATATAGATAAGCATATGCCGAAGATTAGTAGAATGTATAGTTATATTATGTCCTTAACGGAGATAACATAATGAACTTCTCAACTCTTTGACACATCTAAGTATATTTTGAAGGGTGTCAACGTGAGGATTAGGGTGCACATCTTATGTGCATTAGGGTAGACGAACGGCGGACAATTCCTTCGAGCTTGTTGAGGAACGTCGAGACGGAAAAGTGAAGACTAAAAGATAACACCAACTACGATGACAAGAAGGGAATCCCGAGTCAACTCAGTAGAATCCAATGAAGAATATACATGAGAATAGTTCCGGCAATGCATTGGATGACCGGAAAGTATACAAACTGGAAGAGACAACCCATAGGTTCTTTCAAGATGGTGTAAAGCAACGTTACAAACAAAGAGAATGCCTTCAGAAACACACATAGGCATGAAGGTCAAGGTGAAATACAGTAGCGATCCAGAGAAGAGACATTGAATCTAAGCTTACTGACGGACCAGAAGGTGAAAATTTGAGGTTAGAAGTAGAGCGGAATATGATCACTCTCGACAAGCTACTTGCCACCACAATCAAGATGGGAAACCGAGACAATCATAAGTGTAGGAGTCAAGATAAGATACATTGTCCATCCCGATACGAAGAATTAAAGAGCCGCAAAATGAAAGCTTACAGGTTGCTAGAAAGGGGAAGGCCGATTTCACCAACATGGAAGGGGTGTGATCTCCTATAACACACAAGAATTACAATAAGGATCGGGATACAACAAGGACCGGATTTCTATAAAGGCGGAAGTACAAGCAGCACCCCAAGGAAGGAGGGTGTAGGAGAATGGTCTTAAAAAAAAAGGTTCTCTTATAACTCCTCCTCCCGAAGGGATTTAAGTTAATAACACTAGCAGGTCATAACAGGGAACCACAAGTGGACAATAACTCGGGTAAAAAGAATCTAGAGAAATGCCTACAAGTTATTGTAGAAGAATTGATAAGTCCGCTGACGAGAGACGAAGATACAACTAGACTCGTAAGAGTATATTACTCTTATAAGAGTATAATTTGTAGAAGAAGATAAAGGAATATAAATGGAAGAGATATATTCTCACCTTGTATGTCAACCTCAAAAGAGATAGAAGAAAGGTAAGTTCACGATCTTATAGAAGATCAACTACAGACTAATTGGTGACAACAGAGAATTTACACGTGTTGGCTAATTAGTGATGGTTGGTTGACCGATAAGAAGAATAACCACAAGGTTATAAAGAAATTTTACCGACATCTGGTGAATTTCTTACAAAGATACACTACGACAATGGTGAAGTTAGATCAATACAAGTATTAGTAGCCTGGATGGTAACATTGAATGAGTCTAAGATGATAACTCTAACAAAGAAATTAAAGAGAAGCTCTTGACGGTCGGTAATGATCATTGATGATAGTAATGGTGTAAAGGGAATTGTTGTGAGTAGTTACTTACTACTGACTAAGGAAAGATACATATCAAAGTTAGTATGAAGGGATCCTTGTAAGAAGAACTAGAAGAGTAAGAAGAAACAGATGATTGTGAACATGTCCTATGTCTTAGCATTCCACACAAGTAGGACTGATGGTGCTCCTCTGAGAAAAGGTGAGGACAAACTGTCTAGATTGACAGGAACCCTTGTGAGTAAAGAGGTAACACAGAATAATTGGAATTACAGAGGCGGCACAAACATAGAGAGTATGATTTAAAGCCTTGGTGAAATGTGTGGTCGAGTTGTGAGGTGATTGCAGATGGAATCTACATATTGGCTAGAACAGACATGAAGGAGTAAAGTTGAATGACTATAGGCTGTTATATGGATCCGTTTATTACCCCAATAAGATGATTACCGAGAAGGGTATATATATAAAATTAAAGAGAAATGGAGATACCCCAACAAAAAAAATTTAAGCTGGACTGACGACATAAGAGTTGATGAAAGTAATAAGACCAACCAACGTGGTCAAAAAGGTGTATACGAGGAAACTCAAAGGTATTTAACTATCATACTGGTAGTAAAGATTTAAAAGAAGGTAAAATAACATGAGTATAAGAAAACATAATAAATGCGATGCGAGAAATTTGATTTTTGAGAAAATCATATACATCTAATATTGGTATAAAAAGGGTATAAATGACTTTGTGGTATACAATGACACATCCAAACTAGGCTTGGGGTCTGTTTTGATGCAGAAGGGTAAGGTCATTGATAGCATGAATTATAGTCTATATTTTTGGGGTTTGTTTGGACGTTTTATCTTTCATATCTGCATGTTTGTATGAACATTATGTGATTTTACTACCATTTCATCTACCTTTGCGAGAATCGAGGTCTACACCTAGTTTCGTTGTAATTGCAGGTAATATGGTACGTTTTATCTTTCATAATCTGCATGTTTGTATGAACATTATGTTTGTATGAACATTATGTGATTTTACTACCGCAGCATAAGTTCTCTCACGTTCTTCTTGGAAAGACCAAGGCAATTCATTCTTCTTCTTCTTCTTCTTCTTGATCATGCTTAGCCCCTCATATACATTTTGCCCCCCTTTACCTATCCGGGAATTTGGAAGCAAGCGAAGTGGTGAAAGCAAGTCAAAAGTTGAGAAGTGGCTGAAAGTGAAAGTATTAGAAAGCAATAATAGGTTTGGGGAAGTCAATCATGATGATGAGTAACTCGGCACCATTCACATAGCCGGGTGTTTGTGTCTTGCCAAAGTCGGATTGAGCGATATTCCTAACGGGTCATGGTATGTGCATCAAGGGTTTGATGCATCTCAAGAAATTGATGATTGCGGATTTCCTAGGCTTCGGTTATTGTGCACCTCTGTCCATGCATCCCAAAAAGTAAAGTAAAAAGAAAAAAAAGTGTGGGATAAGCAAAGCTTATTGGTGGAAGATGTTGCAAGTCAAAGTGAAAGTGAAGTTCATCCTTTTCCCGGATTCTAGCACCACATTACCTACATACATCCCTACCCTACACGTTTCTTGACCTTTTCTTTTGGGAAGCCCTTGAGACCTTGAGCTTGTTGATTGACTTAGCGGTTTAAATCGGATTATACATGATTAATTTTGATAATTATGATTTATTATGCATTCTATGATTTTATGCAAAGATGAACAACTTTCCTATATTTATAAAATGTTTTGATCATATTGAGTTTTTAATTTCCAGGAAGTACTCTCTTAGAGTGATCTATGATAGTTGCATGCCATAAAATGTTTTTGAAAGACTTTTCATTGATTTTCTTGACTATTAATCCATTCTATCTTGATTTCTATATGAGGAACTTGCTTAGGGACAAGCAAGGGCTAAGTATGGGGTATTTTGATAGCATGAATTATAGTCTATATTTTTGGGGTTTGTTTGGACGTTTTATCTTTCATAATCTGCATGTTTGTATGAACATTATGTGATTTTACTACCATTTCATCTACCTTTGCGAGAATCGAGGTCTACACCTAGTTTCGTTGTAATTGCAGGTAATATGGTACGTTTTGCATCAAAAAGGAGCAAAAGGAGTCAAGAGTCATTTGGAGCTACATTCAGGAAGCACAGCCATGGATTAAAGATTTACTTTGAACCAGTTTTGAGAGATTCTACATTCAGTTATGAGTCACCTCGGTTGACCAGAGATTCATCTCGACCGAGGCGATCCAGAGACGCCGACTCGACCGAGGCGAACACCTAGGACGCGGCGAGAATATTTTATTCTTGGCTGAGATCTTTTAAAATTGGAAAGTGATCTTATATTTTTGGGCTGAGCTTCTGGAAGGAAGGAGATATGCAAAATCATATATTTTACCTATATTTATGGGATAATATCTTCTTAAGATTTCTTATCTTTGGAGGGTTATTTTTCCTATAAAAAGGGTTGGATTTTCCACAAATTGAGGGTGCTTAGACCCCGCTTTGAGGCTGCATACATCGATCAATACCCTACATACACAGCAGCCGCATCTACTCCAAGTTAGGAGATAGTTGAAGAACCTTTTTGAAGGTTGAAGGAAGGTTGAAGACCATAGCTTTTATAGCTTTTTTGGAGGGTTTTGTAAGATTGTCTTCAATTCCTTTCCTTGTTGTCTTGTCTTGTTGGATTATTATCCAAGGAACGATTTTGTGTGATATTTGATTCAGTTATTGAAGTGTTTTCATTAAATCCTTCTTTGTTCAAATATTCACCTTCTTCCCATATATTTAATACTTTCATTATGATGATGAGTGGCTAATTTCCTTGTGTGATTCTAGGGTGATTGGCTGAAGGTTGTGGGAAAAACAATGATAGAATGATCTTAATCACAGTAGGACCCTGAAAGTTCGAGTCTTTACCTTAACCCTAAGCATCTCGTTCAGTCGATGAACACCTCGGCCGGGGTGGGAACTGGCTGACCGAGGTGACTTATCCGACCCTAAACTGAGAGTTAAGTGTTAGAGTTTGCCAAATCCTATTCTTATTACACCTTTCTGGTTCAAAGCAAGCTTAGGATGAGACTTACCCGGTAATTCCTTAGTTTGTGTACCAACGATCATAAGCGTAGGTAATAAAGGCTTGTCCTTTATTGGGGTTTGAGTGTGCTTCCATTCCATCTTCGTGAGTTAGCCTGAGACTTACCCGGTAAAGGTTGATTCTATTCCCTTAGATGGTATGTTAGTTTGAGGTTATAGTTCTTTATCTTGATTCCTTGAGACTTACCCGGTAATAGGAGTTACGGTTTAGGATTAGTGCGTAGTGAGACTTACCCGGTGATCTACTCCACTTTAGAAACACCTTCCCCACGCAAAAATCTCAGCTTTGTCCGCTTATCTATAGATTTTGAGTTGGAACCACAACTAGATGCTTTAATCCCTAGAATTGCATGTTTGCTTTATTTGACATCTTATTCATCTTTGATTGTATTACTTGCTTTAGTGGTTAGCATTAACATTAGCACACCGTATTGGACTTTGTTTCACCAAGTCCCTGTGATCGACCCCTGGAATTTTCTTGCTTTTACTACGATTGACCCGTACACTGCGGGTTCGCATCCTTGTTTTAAGCTTAAGTCTAGGGTTATAAATTTAAAGCTTGCACACACCGTTTGGAGCGAACAGTCATGGCCTATGCGTCTCGGTAGTTGAAGACGTAGGAGGAGATTTACCACACACACGACCTAGAGTTAGCTGAAGTAATACTCTTAAGATATGGCGTCACTATCTCTATGGGGCGACATGTCAGCTCTTCATAGACATAAGAGCCCGAAATACATATTCACTCAACGGGAGTTGAATAACTGATAGCATGAATTATTGTCTATATTTTGGGGCCTGTTTAGACGTTTTATCTTCAATAATCTGCATGTTTGGATGTATATTATGTGATTATATTGTCGTTTCATCTACCTTTGCGGAAATCGAGGTCCACACCAAGTTTCGTTGTAATCGTAGTTAAAATGGCACGTTTTGCATCAAAAAGGAGCAAAAGGAGCTAAGGAGTCAATGGAGCTACATTCAGGAGCTTAAGGAAGAATCCAGGAATCATGGAATTGGATTAGAGATTCACTTTTGACCAGATTTGAGAGATTTCACATTCAGTTGTGATTCACCTCGGTTGACTACAAAGTCACCTCGACCGAGGTGATCCAGAGGAGCCGACTCGACCGAGGCGAACACCTTGGACGCGGCAAGGATATTTTTTTTTTGGCTGAGATCTTTTATTTTTGGAAGGAGGATATTATCTTTTTAGGCTGGATTTCTGAAAGGAAGGAGATAAGTTGGCCCATATATATTACCTATCTTTATGGGAAGAAATCTTTCTAAGATATCTTATCTTTGGAGAGTAATTTTCCTATAAGAAGGGTTGGATTTTCCACAAATCCATACCCCGCATACAGCCGAACATCACACTATACCACAGATAACCTGCTTATACACCGCTCAGGGCTGGAAGATTTGAAGAACCTTTTTGAAGGTTGAAGGAAGATTGAAGAAAGGAAGTTTATAGTTTTAATAGCTTGTGAAGGGTTTTGTAAGACTCCCTTAGATTCCTTTCATTGTTGTTTGTCTTGTTGGATTTTGATCCAAGGAACGCGTGTTGTTTGATAATTGATTTAGTTATTGAAGCCTTTCTCTTAAGGTTTTCTTGTTCAACTATTCTCTTTCTTCCCATATATTTGATTATTACTTTCATGATGATGAGTGGCTAATTTCCTTGTGTGATTCTAGGGTGATTGGCTGACGGTTGTGGGAAAAACAATGATAGAATAATTCTAATCACAGTAGGACCTTGAAAAGTTCGAGTCTTTATCCTTAACCCTAAAGCATCTCGCTCAGTCGATGAACATCTCGGCCGGGGTGGAATTCTTCTGACCGAGGTGACTTATCTGATCCGAAACTGAGAGTTAAGTGTTAGAGTTTGCCAAATCCTATTCTTATTACACCTTTCCTGGTTCAATGCAAGCCTAGGATGAGACTTACCCGGTAATTCCTTTGTTTGTTTACCTAAGATCATAAGTGTAGGTAATAAAGGTTTATCCTTTATTGGGGTTTGAGTGTGCTTTCATTCCATCTTTGTGAGTTAGCCTGAGACTTACCCGATAAAGGTTGATTCTATTCCCTTAGTTGGAGTGTTAGTTTGAGGTTATAGTTCTTTTCCTTAATTCCTTGAGACTTACCCGGTAATAGAAGTTACGGTTTTGAATTAGTGAGTAGTGAGACTTACTCGGTGATCTATTCCACTTTAGTAACACCTTCCCTATGCAAAATCTCAGCTTTGTCCGCTTATCTTGAGATCTTGAGTTGGAACCACAACTAGATGCTTTAATCTCTAGAATTGCATATTTCCTTTATTGACTTTCTATCATCTTTGATTGTTTTAATTGTTTCGTGGTTAGTAATTATAAAGCTTACCTATTCTGACTTTGTTTCACAAAGTCCCTGTGATCGACCCCTGGAATTTCTTGCTTTTTACTACGATTGACCCGTACACTGCGGGTTCGCATCCTTGTTTTAAGCTTACATCTAGGGTTATAAATTTAAAGCTTGCACACACCGTTTGGAGCGAACAAGTTTTTGGCGCCGTTGCCGGGGACTTGGTCTAGACCGAGCCGGTTGTGGTTGTCTTTCGGGGCTATTGCCTTTGTTGCTATTAACCACTCTTTCTTTGAGTTTTGTAGTTTTCAGGATATCCGATGACTACATTTGATCCAGCCTGGATAGCAAGACAAAGTGCTAGGGCGGACCATTATGAATACTTGGAGGAGAAATACTCCACCTATTGGTTCAACAATGAAAGAGAAAGAGAAGAGGCCATTAAGGAGGAACTTGCTATATGGGATGAGCTGAATATCCCTAGAAAGATTTATGAGCAACCTCTTGAAGATTCACTTGAATCAAAATTGGAGAAGATAATGAAGAAGTTGGAGGAGCTCAAAGAAAGCACCCTATCATATGCTGAGCCGAAAGAGGAGCATGAGGAAGTGCTGCAAGTTTTAAGCATTCCCCCAATCGAACCAGAAGTTTCTCCTGAAGCTTTTGAGGAAGAGGAAGATGCGGAAGATCTCGATCCAACTGTTGAGACTTCGGCCGAGGTGAAAGAGAGATCAGCCGAGGTAGAAGAGAGATCAGCCGAGATGGAAGAAGAATCTGTAGAACTGGAAGTGGAAGATGCAGAGAACCTTGGCCAAATTACTGAGATTGTGGCCAAGGTGGAAGAAAGATCAGCTGAGTTGGGAGAGATTTCATGTGTGGATTATCAACCTAACATGAAACTTGTCCCAAGCTTTGGAGAACTTTATAAGGTGCCTTCTCTTACTCCCTTTGAAATTCCTACTAAAGTTCTAGATTTCTTTAGGGACGCACCGAAGAGTTGGAGGTCTCTTCCGAAAGAACCTCCTAAGATCAAGATGAAACCTCCCTTGAAATTGTTGGAGGAAGATGCTCCTTGAATTATAAGGAGTGAAGTTACCAAGCGCTTCACCGCTAAGGCAACAAAGTGTTATTTGTTCAAGTATGGGGTCACTCACGTGACAAAGACCTTGTACTATCCCCGAGCTGAAGATGGGGAAGCTACTAGAATCCTCGAGAAGCTGTTTTCTCGATCAAGGAAAGGATGGGACGAAAGACTGATTTATGTCCCATGGAAAAGTTTGAAGACCGGTATGATTCCGGTGAGAACCAAACCGTACAAGCTTGTACGTAGGAGATCCTACCATTTGCCGGTGAAATTAGGAACCGGAACCTTTTTGGAAGAGCTTTATTATGGATGTGATGAGCACTCCAGGATATTCGAGGTGCATTGAGTAATTCCATGGAGAATGGTCCAGCTAGCGACCTTAAACCAAGCGCTTCTTGAGAGGCAACCCAAGGTATTGCTTTCTTTTTCCTTTTCTAGTCTAGTTTTAGATAGTTTGCTTTTGCTTTGCTTTTCTTTGTTTTTGGCATCCTAGACAGAAACCAGGTACTCTCTAAGGAAGGAATACAACTCAGAAGCAGCACTGGAAGGACAGAAGTTCGAGAATTTGAGAAGACGGAGTTTAAGTGAGGTATATCTCGGTTGCTGTCACAGCACCTCGACCGAGATGATTTCTGAACAACCAAGGCGATTAGGGCTTCTGACAACTCACCTCGGTCCGTATCACCTTGGTCCAGTCGGGACCATCTCAACCGAGGTAACAACAGTTTCAGAAAAGGGTATAAAAGCGGGATCGAATTCTCTCTCTTCCCTCTCTTACCTTCTCGACTGCGGCACAGTTTCACCTAGTTTTCCCGTTCTTCGATCGATTTCGACGATTCCTGCTTCCAAACTGCAAAGAAAGAGTAGAGGATCGGACTTCAAGCACTTTAGCTTATGTCCGGTGAGTATCTTGTCCTTAGACTTATTTTAACCCATTGGGACAATGTGTCCCAAGTATGGGGTATGTGGATGATTTGTATGACTTTTTTGGATATTATTATGCTCTACGTGCTTATCTAAGACTACATACATGCATACAGGTTTTCGTTTGAGAAAAACATCAAAAACTGGTTAAATAAAAAATTTTGAACTCGACCGAAGTGATTCTGGCCGAACGAGGTACTTCACCTCGGTTGACTAGAACATCTCGACCGTGGCGTTTAACTGAAAAGAATTTCGAAACGATTTTTTGTGCTTCTTATCTGGATATGACCTCAGTGAAGATTTTGTTTGCTGACTGGTTTTGAAATCTTTATATGTTTGAAAGGTTTTATGATATGTTTAAGTTGCTAAATGTTTTGTTTGAAATTTGTGGCATGTTTAATACTTTGTTTTTATCCAAATTATGTTGAATTTGAAGGTTGATACCACATTATGAGTTCTCTCACTTTCTTCCTGGGAAAACCAAGGCAATTCATTCTCTTCTCTCTCCTTCTTCTTGATCATGCTTAGCCCCTCATATACATATTTGCCTCCCTTTACCTATCCGGGAATTTGGAAGCAAGCAAAAGTGAAAAGCAAGTAAAAGAAAAAGTTGCGATGTGGCTGAAAGTTAGAAAGAAACACATAGGTTTGGGGAAGTCAATCATGATGATGAGTAACTCGGCACCATTCACATAGCCGGGTGTTTGTGTCTTGCCAAAGTCGGATTGAGTGATATTCCTAAGGGGTCATGGTATGTGCATCAAGGGTTTGAGGCATCTCGAGAAATTGATGATTGCTGATTTCCTCGGCTTCGGTTATTGTGCACCTCTGTCCATGCATCCCAAAAAGTAAAGTAAAAAAGGAAAAGTGTGAAATAAGCAAAGCTTATTGGTGGAGGACGTTGAAGTTCAAGTAAAGTGAAGAAAGATCCTATTCCCGGATTCTAGCACCACATTACCTTCTATACATCCCTACCCCACACGTTTCTTGACCTTTCTTTTGGGAAGCCCTTGAGACCTCGAGCTTGTTGATTGACTTAGTGGTTTAAACTGGATTATACATGATTAATTTCGATAATTATGATTTATTATGCATTCTATGATTTTATGCAAAGATGAACAACTTTCTTATATTTATAAAATGTTTTGATCATATTTTGATTTTAAATTCCATGAAGCATTCTCTTAGAGTGATCTATGATTGTAGCACACCATTAAAATGTTTTAAAAGACTTTTTCATTGATCTTCATGACTTATAATCCATTTTATCTTGTATTTTATATTCGGAACATGCTTGGGGACAAGCAAGGGCTAAGTATGGGGTATTTTGATAGCATGAATTATTGTCTATATTTTGGGGCCTGTTTAGACGTTTTATCTTCAATAATCTGCATGTTTGGATGTATATTATGTGATTATATTGTCGTTTCATCTACCTTTGCGGAAATCGAGGTCTACACCAAGTTTCGTTGTAATCGTTAGTAAAATGGCACGTTTTGCATCAAAAAGGAGCAAAAGGAGCTAAGGAGTCAATGGAGCTACATTCAGGAGCTTAAGGAAGAATCCAGGAATCATGGAATTGGATTAGAGATTCACTTTTGACCAGATTTGAGAGATTTCACATTCAGTTGTGATTCACCTCGGTTGACTACAGAGTCACCTCGACCGAGGTGATCCAGAGGAGCCGACTCGACCGAGGCGAACACCTTGGACGCGGCAAGGATATTTTATTCTTGGCTGAGATCTTTCATTTTTGGAAGGAGGATCTTATCTTTTTAGGCTGGATTTCTGGAAGGAAGGAGATAAGTTGGCCCATATATTTTACCTATCTTTATGGGAAGAGATCTTTTTAAGATATCTTATCTTTGGAGAGTAATTTTCCTATAAAAAGGGTTGGATTTTCCACAAATCCATACCCCGCATACAGCCGAACATCACACTATACCACAGATAACCTACTTATACACCGCTTAGGGCTGGAAGATTTGAAGAACCTTTTTGAAGGTTGAAGGAAGATTGAAGAAACGAAGTTTATAGCTTTTATAGTTTGTGAAGGGTTTTGTAAGACTCCCTTAGATTCCTTTCATTGTTGTTTGTCTTGTTGGATTTTGATCCAAGGAACGCGTGTTGTTTGATAATTGATTTAGTTATTGAAGCCTTTCTCTTAAGGTTTTCTTGTTCAATTATTCTCTTTCTTCCCATATATTTGATTATTACTTTCATGATGATGAGTGGCTAATTTCCTTGTGTGATTCTAGGGTGATTGGCTGACGGTTGTAGGAAAAACAATGATAGAATAATTCTAATCACAGTAGGACCTTGAAAAGTTCGAGTCTTTATCCTTAACCCTAAAGCATCTCGCTCAGTCGATGAACATCTCGGCCGGGTTGGAATTCTTCTGACCGAGGTGACTTATCTGATCCGAAACTGAGAGTTAAGTGTTAGAGTTTTCCAAATCCTATTCTTATTACACCTTTCCTGGTTCAATGCAAGCCTAGGATGAGACTTACCCGGTAATTCCTTTGTTTGTTTACCTAAGATCATAAGTGTAGGTAATAAAGGTTTATCCTTTATTGGGGTTTGAGTGTGCTTTCATTCCATCTTTGTGAGTTAGCGTGAGACTTACCCGATAAAGGTTGATTCTATTCCCTTAGTTGGAGTGTTAGTTTGAGGTTATAGTTCTTTTCCTTAATTCCTTGAGACTTACCCGGTAATAGAAGTTACGGTTTTGAATTAGTGAGTAGTGAGACTTACTCGGTGATCTATTCCACTTTAGTAACACCTTCCCTATGCAAAATCTCAGCTTTGTCCACTTATCTTGAGATCTTGAGTTGGAACCACAACTAGATGCTTTAATCCCTAGAATTGCATATTTCCTTTATTGACTTTTTTTATCATCTTTGATTGTTTTAATTGCTTCGTGGTTAGTAATTATAAAGCTTACCTATTCTGACTTTGTTTCACAAAGTCCCTGTGATCGACCCCTGGAATTTCTTGCTTTTTACTACGATTGACCCGTACACTGCGGGTTCGCATCCTTGTTTTAAGATTACATCTAGGGTTATAAATTTAAAGCGTGCACATACCGTTTGGAGCGAACAATAACCGCGAAAGGCGGTGTTTAGAGTTGATCAAGGATTTCGACCTTGATATTTTCTACCACCCGGAAAAGCGAATGTAGTTCCTGATGCTTTGATTCAGAAGACGCCTCGGGGGAAGGACATAGCCGGTCGACAGTATAGCAGCAGTTGCAGAGAGATTTGGCTTGGTTAGAGGTAGAGATTCACCTTCCAGATACAGTCCATTAGTTGGCTACCTTGGAGTTACTTCCTGATCTGTTAGGTGAGATCCGAAAGAAGTAGGATACCTGCCCGACTTTGACCAAGATCCGAGACAGAATGTCTCGAGATGAAGCACCTCAATCCACGATTGGTGTTGATAGAGTGATGAGACGTCAAAACCGTATTTGTGTGCCATCAGACAGTGAGTCGAGACAGAGGATATTAGGTGAGGCTCATGCTAACCCATACTCAATACATCCCGGAGCAAGTAAGATGTACAAGGATGTGAGACGGTCCTTCTAGTGGGGTGGTTTGAAGCCCGATGTGGCTCGGTATGTAGCTCAGTGTGTGACTTGTCAGCAAGTCAAGATAGAGCATCGTATGTCCGGAGGAGAACTCCACCCACTGTCATTACCACAGTAGAGGTGGGAGGATATATCTATCGATTTTGTCACGGGATTGAGACTCAGCAGAGGTTTTGATGCTATTTGGGTAGTGGTAGACCGTTTGACGGAGACCGCACGTTTCATTCCAATTAAGGAAACGTGGCCGGTAAGTTGTCTAGCTGAGGAGTTCACCAGACACATTGTGAGACTCCATGTAGTACCGTGACTAACGTCTCCGATAGGGATGGACGCTACACCTCGAGATTTTGGCAGCAGGTACATACTGCTTTGGGGACGAGTCTCTACTTTACCACGACTTATCACCACATTGAGCAGTCCTAACGAGTAATAAGTTAAGTTTTGATAAGACATAAGTGAATTCCGGGAGGTTCTACAGACGTACGTTCCAATCCTTTCAAGGAGACATGACCGGGGAATTAAGTTACTGAGGGGTTATCTAGACTAATTGTGAAACTGTATAGGGGTCAGGGACCATAGTGTGATATATATGGACGGTTTATCTCGAGGTTTTGGACAACCAGTACACATAGGTAGAGTACAAGTGTTCCCTTTATTATAGTAAATCATCTATAGACAGGTGGTCTGTTTGAAGAGGATCTTGCCGTTATTAGAAGAGAAATTACAGGCGAGGGTTGGTAAATTATCATGACTAACAGAAGACGTTATTAAGATTAATGGGTGATAATAGAATGATTAGAGTAGCGCAGCGGAAGCATGGTGGGCCCATAACTCATAGAACACGAAACTCCATGTTATGTCCACTGTGTCTCAAGTTAAGGAATCGTAGATTGAGATAAAAATGTCCGCATGGAGTGTGCTTTGGGTTAATCAAGTTAAAGGCCTGACCGAAGGCATAAAATATTTCATTAACGGAGAGACGGTCCGACTGAGTCATATTAGAAACACAAGACCAAACGATTGGTCTTTCATAGAACATCAGGCACTTAGTAAAGCGCCGGGATATGTGTAAGATCATTATTATAGAAATTATAGTCGGGTTCTTATTATTTAGCTAGGGTCACAAGTGTTCAGAAGTGAGTTGAGAAATGTATTCTTCGGAGATCCTAAAGTAGATGGAGAAGTTAATTACAAACCAACACTCCTACCCAGAGTTCACAAGTAATAGTTAAGGGGCTACATATTAGATTCGGGGCATGTCATCAAATATGAGGATCTGATAGTTGAGCCGACCAAACTTTTGGTGGAATATCCCGATGTTGAGGATCCAGTGTTGAGGATCCAGTGGTCTACACGAGGAGCCGATGAGGCCACTTGGGAGACAGAGGAGAGTATTAGACGTAATTATCCCGAGTTTTAAACGGGGTTAGCTACTACTTCTGTAACGACGAGTTAGTACTCGAATTTTGTGTTGTTTGACTTTTCGTGATTTTAACATGGATTGAGTGATTGTGTTTCTTTGATGTGTTCTTGATTATTCTCGATTGAGTAGCAACATGTTAGAAAACGAGACTTAATGAAACCAAGTCATACAAAAAAAGTCATTTGATTAGATATATTATTCTAAGTTTCGGTACGAAACTTATTTTAAGAGGACACTGATGTAATACCCGGAAAATTTTAATTTCCGTTTAATATCCGATCAAACCGGATTTCGATCCGCTAACCATTATTCTTTTTAAATATAATAAAACAATAGTAAATTCTATCATTTTATGTGACCTTAATTCACATAAAATGATAAATATGTAACCCGAATAGAATTTTTCGTATAATTTAAAACTCGAAGAGCGGTTCCGTACGAGTGACGATGGATTTATCAACCCATCATTTAACTAATGAGCAGGCCCAACGGATCCGGCCCAATGACCTTTCAGCCAGCCCAAACCTTACCCAAATCTTCTCTTTAGTTACTTAACCTAATCAAATTCTTAACCTAATCTAATTCTTAACTTAATCTAACCTTAACCTAATAAAACGTACACTACATCTACGAGAGTCGCTGCACAACAGAAGCCAATCCAAAGACCACTGCCGGGCTTCCACACGGGACTGCATCAGGCCGGCCGGACTCCAGTAGCGCCGACACTCCGCCCCATCCTCGACGCCGAGATCTACGGAGTCGTCTGCATCGGTCAGGTGAGTACCACTTCACTCCCTCCCTTCCCGAGGCAACCAACCGCCGCTAACGCCCTTCCTGTCGCACAGCCAGACGAGCCGTCCGTCATCAGTCCACCACCGAGAAGCCGGACGCCGCTGTAGACGTGCAACAGGTGAGGCAAATCTAGCTTAGTTCCTCTCTTTCTCCCTACTTCCCTGCACGTACATTAACCAACCAGCCAATGTGCGACGCACCTCTTCTCGCGACCCAGGCGGAATAGTGTCGATTTGTTTTGCCTCTCGTCAGCCGGAGTACCGCCGCCTCTACCGTCTTCAATTGTCATAGCAGAAGGTAAGCGTGCTTTGTACCTCTTCGTCAATCCTTTCACGCAGCGAGTATAATTGGGGTATACTTATCGACCTTATTGTTGGCTGGTACTACGCAGAATTGTTTGGGCTCCATTTGAAGGCTGTTCTGATCAAATTAAGTCACAGCGCCTCTTCCGGGTGAACGGCAGATTGTAGTAGGACGGGTGAGTCCCTTTCTGTTGTGTAGTGTTTATATAAATATATATATATGTATATATATTTGTAGAGTGGTGAAGGTAGGAACATATGGGAAGTTGGTTATATTTTTTTTGTACGTGTAGTCTAGAGGTAGCCAGGGGAGGGGTTAGAGCTTACCGGGGGTTAGTACGGCCGGAGTAGGGTGTATTAAGAGATAGGTTACTGATTGTTTCTATGGGTATACAAATGTTATCGTTATGATAACTAGTCCACTTGATAGAATATAGAACTCTTTATTCTAGCATAAGTTAAACTCGTATAGGTTATTGGTCTCTTACCTAGAATAATATGTGAGAAAGTTAGCTAAACTCGGGAGTGTTATGGGAGTAGAAAGACGTTGATCTCGTTGATGAGTATGATTATTACTTTGGCCCAAGTCCTCGTATCTTAAGCCAAGGCCGGACCTTAGCAACCCTTATGAAAAATCTAGAACTTTTGTTAACTTTTATAAATCTCTAATAAACTATCTTTGAGAACTAGATTATGGAAATAGGTTCAAAAAGAGAATATTAAAACTAATTGATAGATTTGTAGGAGTTTTCGGGATCAAGGGTAAAATTGTCATTTTACCTTAAGAGAGAGCCTTTTCCATAATTTCTCTTCATGAGATTGTACATCTTAGAAGTTTACAACTTCTAAGCGTATGGGATGTGATTTTGATCCACATGCCTTGTTTGACAGGCGATTGAGTTACCACGATTGCAGATCGGGTTGATATTTGAGAGAGTGGGATTTGATTCAGGTAAGTCCTTGCGACTTAATTAGCTAGTTTCTGGATGTTAGTTGAGTGGTAATAGTGGTGTGTTGTGTGTTTATAATAATAACTTGATAAGACGACTGTTATTATTATATTTTAAGGCCCAAGTGTATGTATAACGGGCCGTGACATCACTGCCCAGCTCTGCTAGGAGACTGGGAGGTTCTCTATACCCAGACCATACAGGTACAAGGTGAGATGCATCGGATCCATTTCTGATGGTTACACGGGGGCGGAGGCGAGGTTTGGGAATCCCTCGTGTCACAAAATAAGTATCATTAGTAAGAGTGAATCACTTAAGTAAAGATAATAAATGGATTGTTTGAAAGCATGATGACTATTTACTTTTTCTATGATGTGTGTGTGTTATTATTACTTATCTAATGTTTAGATAGCTAGTTAATGGTTGTTTTGTTGGTGTTTTTAGATTCACCGCAGGTTAGAGCAGCAGCTGAGTGATCCGGAAGTAGTGGTCAGCCGGGTCTCCGTACTCCTTAGAGTGGGGTTGGGTGTTATCTTGTTGTTCTTTCACCTTGATAAGGACAGTTAGTCTCTTCCGTTGTTTAAGTTTTATAGGCTGTTAGACCTTGTTGCATTCATCCTTTTAAAAATACATTTTTATGAATTTCGGCTTTTCTTATTTGTGTCTTGTTGCAAGATCCTAGTAAAATTGTTGTCAAACTGAGGTCGGGACCCATTGTGAGGTCCTAACCAGTAATGTCCCGAGTTCTGAGAATTCGGGGTGTTACACGGTTATTATCTTTCATTAAGGTTATCCATTACTAATTCGACTTCTTTTGTCACATGAGAATCTCTCAAAACTCACCTCCGCTTCCGTCTGCCAATAAGAATAGATAAGATTTATCCGTTACCTACGGTTTTGGGTCGCAAGAGCACATTCTAGTCTCCTGTAGAACTAGACAAGTGGTCACCGCCCGGTTATAATACACTTGGGCCAGTTAAGGGTAATAAAGGGTGAATCATATTTCCGATTATTCGTTATAACATGATAAACAACACAAACAAGCCAATACAGTCTAACTAATACGCGGAATGAAGCTAAGTAAGTCCAAGGGACTTACCTCACACGAAGGTAAAACAAAAAATCAACAACAACTCAAGAGGAAGCTTAGTTTCCCTTAGGAAAGGAGCAAGGAAAGCTTGTGCGAACAAACAACACGGATCAGGAATGAAACGGATGCTAGAAGTCTATATCTTCTAGTCTCAACGATCTCTAAGAGATCTACACATGCTAAGAGCTCAACCTTAGTCTTACAACAACTCAGGGGACAATGAACAACCACAAGGAACCAAGGAAGGAGCGAGGAAAGGAAGGAAGGAAGAAACTCACAAAAGACGGGAGCTATTGCAGGGAAACCGCAGGGGCGGCTGAACAGATGCACAGGGGCGGCTGAACAAAGGCGAAGGGGCGTCTCTGTGCAGGCGCAGGGGCGTCTCTGTGCAGGAGCAGGGGCGTCTCTGTGCAGGCGCTGGGGCGGGGCGTGACAGAAAGTGTTGTCGGCTTTCTTCTTCGACAAAACTCGTAGCAAGGCAACCAAAGCTCGAACCTTTGGCTCCAACATGTCAAGGCTCAACTCCAAAGAGCCTAAGAACAACGAAGGGTCAACAACGGAACACTCCACAAGAATCAAGGCTCATGCTTGATCCTTGGAGAAAAAGAAAAGAGAAGAACGAAAGGAAGAAACCAAAACAGAAGGAGAAGGCATGCAACGCTAAAGGAACGTGAGGAGGAATCATACAAGATGCACTTACACGTTCAACGAAGTCACGGGAAGCAAAGGACGGCAGCAAATCTCTATGGTTGAAGATGATAGCAAGGAACGGGAAAAGGGGAGAAAGAAGAGAATATATAGGAATGGGTTGAAAAAAAAGAAGGAAAGACGTCTAGGGTTTAGAAAGAAGATAAGGAAACTGGCACATAAGATAAAATATCGGATATTGTATCTATGGAATGAAGATAAAAGAACGGAAGAGAAGATCGGACAGATCTGTCGTAAATCCGCAGGGGCGGATCTCACTTATTTGTAATGGTGGTAGGAGGTGATAAAAATGGTTTAGCCTTACAAAAAAAAACAAATTCTTGTAATTAATGTTCTACAACTTTATGGTGGGTGTTTACCTTAAACAAGGATTATAGAAAATTTTTTTAAGATGTATTTTCTCAAATTAAAACACACTATCTCAAAACAAGTTATTTCTGATGGTGTAAAGTTGAGACGTTGTTGAGTTAATGAATCACTAATATCATTTTCCATCTAATATACATTTTAAAGGCAAAAAGCATAGTCTAATTGATAGATGGAAAATTATACAAAAATGGAGTAGGGAATTTGAAAAGTAAAATTTTTATTCGGTTAGACGGAATATTACGAAACAGGTAAGTCCGAGTGTACACGCAACTCGACTACGGATCCGCCGCAAATTAAAACATGCACTGTATTAAAGTAGAAAAAATGACGGTTGTCAAGTCAACACGTATATACCAGATTGTGTTTCCCCTATATTTATCGCACAAAACAATTAATATAATAAATTTAACACAAAATTTTAATCCAATTATACTTTTTCATTAACACTGGGAAGTACTCACACCCTAGACACATTAATCAACTATCACACGAGTCATCAAACCTACAAAGTGATATCATAGAATTAAATCATATTATGCTTACGTGTATAATTATATAATGAAATAATGTATAGTTTTTATTTCCTACTTTGCACAAGGATTAAGCCAATTATTACATGGAACATATATTCATTTAATGCACGCGCATATAGATTGCCAAATTTGAATAAAGGCCATTGCTTTATATATGAAATAATGTACCATACTTTATTAATGTCTGACCCAAAAAAACATAATTTCTAAATTTGTTACACTTCTAATTTTAATAAACACTTATAATGATAATCAAATTTGGAGCAAAGGTTACTTCTTTATTTAAGATATTGGGTTAGATTCTTCGACTCTACGTGGCAACATATAAATATAGGAATTTGGATGGTGACACATATATATACTGTCGGGGGGTAACGTGTAAAGGCACACTCGTAAAGTATGAGTAACAATGTTGTCACGAAGTTTTTATCATTATTTTTCTTACAAACATTATTATCTTAGTTATTTATATTTATTTTTGAACTTTTTTTTTATAAAACTAAGGATTTCCAGGGTCTATTCATTTTATAAAAGTTAAGTACGAACCCAACTTTTACACGGATTGCCCGACCCTAGTAGTAGAATCGGTCATCCGTTTATAAAAATAAATAAATTGGAGTTCCGAGTTGGGTTGTCACGTTCAAAGTTTTTTTTCAAAAAATATCTTGTTTATGATTTTTTTAATTAGCTCTTTTTAATTTGGATTATATAGAATTTTGATTTAAGTATGAGAAGTTGAAAATTTATACTTTACTGTAATCTCTATTTAAATAATATATTTTGAATAAAAACACAAACCAATTAGATTAGATCCGATAAGGTTTGGGTCCACAGTCCACTTCCACGGATTGTAACCCTAAATATTAAGTTCATTTTCCGGTCAAATTAAGTTAAAAATTTCGACTTCAGATCGGTTAAGATCGAATTTAGACCAATAAATAATACTATTTTTCCTTTGGTAATATTGGGTTCCTATTTGGCTTCCAAAAAGCTTCTAAAGTTCCATTCTCCGTCTTGCCTATGTCTGTAACACCCCAAGTTCTGAGAACTCGAAGCGCTATGGGTTAGGACCGCACAATGGGTCCCGACCCTCAGAGTAGCAACAGCAAAAGGATCTTACAAAAAGGCACAAACGAATGAAAACCAAAACTCAATATAAAACCAAAGGTTTAAACAGAGCAAAGTGGAAAAGACTCGCAGCCGAGTTCAAAACAAAAGGGAAACAACAAAGAAACATAAACCCGATCCCGCCCTATAATGTACGGTAACCCCGGCTGACCACACCATCTGGATCACTCATCAGCATCTTGAACCTACGGAACATCTACAACGACGGTATAAACCGTTAGTTAACATTCTACGTATAAGCAAGAGCGTAAAGGCATAAACACACATAAGGTAAGATAAACATATAGCATGCTTGCACACAACCGGCTATTATCTTTCATTAAGGTTATCCGTTATTAATTCAACTTCTTTTGTCACACGAGAATCCTTTCGAAACTTGCCTCCGCTTCCGTCTACCAATAGGAATAGATCAGTACTATCCGTTAACTATGGGGGTATGGGTTGCAAGAGAACATTCCATTCTCCTGAAGAACTAAACAAGTGGTCACCACCCGGTTATAATACACTTGGGCCAATTAAGGTTATAAAGGGTGAATCTTATACCGGTTATCCGTTATAACATGAATAAACAACACAAACAAGCCAATACAATCCAACTAATACGCGGAATGAAGCTAAGTAAGTCCAAGGGACTTACCTCACTCGAAGGTAACTCAAAGCTCAGGAACAACTCTGTTTCCCTAAAGAAAGGAGCAAGGAAATGTTCACACAAGCATCACGAATCAGGAACGAAACGGTTGCTAGAAGTCTATAACTTCTAGTCTCAAAGATCTCTAAGAGATCCACACATGCTAAGGGTTCAACCCCAGTCTTACAACAGACACCGGAGGTCATCAACATCCAAAAGATGTAAGGAAAGGAACGAGAAAAGCAAGGAAGGAAGTAACTCACAAGAACGGGAGTTACTATAGAGAAAACCATAGGGGCGGCTAGACAAGGCGCAAGGGCGGGGACGCAGGCGCGGGGGTGGCTGCATGACAGAAAGCACTGTCGGGCCTCTCTACGACAGAAATCACAACAAGGGAAACCAAAAGCTCGAACCTTTGGCTCCAACACATCAAGACTCAACTCCAAAGAGCCTGAGAACAACGATACATCAACAACGAGAAGCCAACAAGAATCAAGGTTCAAACTTGATTCTTGGAGAAGAAGAAGAAGAAGAAGAAGAAGAAGAAGAAGAAGAAGAAAACGAAAAGAAAGAAGGAAGCATGATGCAGTACATGAACGTAAAGAAGAACAATGAGTGATGAACTTACACGTTCAGCAAGGTCGCAAGAAGCAAGGTGACGGTTGCAGCTCTCAAGGGTTTGAAGACGATAGCAAGAAACGAGAAAAGGAGGAAAAGGCGGGAATATAAAGAAAAGGGTTGGAAGGATAGAAGAAAGGACGTCTAGGGTTAGAAAGAGGATAAAGAAACCGGCCCATAAAATAGAATATCGGATATTCTATCTATGGAAGGAAGATAAAACAAAAGAAAGAAAGATCGGGCACGATCTGTCGTCAGCCGCAGGGGCGGCTGACCCTGCCGCGGGTACTGCCTGCCGCAGGAGCCGCACTCTTCACCGCGGGGCAGTGAAGGCAAAAGACTGGGGTCTTACATGCTTTGAGTCGGAGAAGAGGCGGAGAGGACAAAGAAGAGGACAAAGAAGAGTGAACTGCAACATCTTGAGGCGGCATAATAGAAGTACCAGAAGAGAGAAGAGAGAATGTAAACTCTAATTCGGGAGGATGTTTGAACGGTAAAAATAAAGGGGTACATTAACCTAATAAGAAAATGAGAGGGGCATACTTACTAGATAAGAAACTCAAAAGAGCATACTTACTAAATTCACCTTGTTTTTATAAGTTCAAGATAATACATGTACTAATAATATAAATGTTTAAACTAATAGAACATTCGATTTGAACTAATAATACAAATATTTTTTAGCTAACAATATTATAATAAATGTATTATAATAAACATAACTAAAATTATAAAATTAAGTTCAAAATTGGACATCATTAGTCCGAACATTGTGTATTGTAGTTCAAATATTGTGTTTTATTATTTCAAGTAAACAAAATGCATAAAAACAAAACTACTAAGTTAATAAAACAATGCATGAACTAACTAAAAAAAACATAACTGATAGTATAAAATCTAACGAGTTGAACTAAAACTATGAAAGTAATTGAGATAATAATTGTTATAGTTTCTTCACGAAAACTATAAAAAAAATGTCAATGCATGCATTCCCCTTTTCTAAAATTAAAATAGATTTTTAAAATGTCAAAATTGTCCCGTATGTTCTAAAGATTGTAAAATTTCCACCGCACATCTCCTAACTTATTAAATGACGTGGATGAACTTAGACTGAATCAAGTGAATCAACGTACTAGATTACTCCATAAATCTGCACCATGACTCTACTCCCACCTGAACCAATCCCATTATTATTTACTTAACATACTACTTATTTCTATTTATGAATTATTACAAAACAAAATAAAATTTTTCTCTTTTTTTATAATTAAACTGTAACACCCCGAATCTGCGGGACTCGGGATGCTACGGGTTGGGACCCACAATGGGCTCCGACCCTTAACTTGACAACAATTTCACCGGACTTTTCCAGCATGGCACAAATAAAGGCAAAACCGAAATTCCCTTTAATGCAAATGATAAGAAACCCGAAGGAAAACAACCAAATACTTCAGCCGAGATACAACACAAAACCGAACGCCAAATACACGGCATACAAAACACAACAATCAAAGGACAAAATAATACTCAACTCCATTCAAAAACCCTTCCTAAAATGTACGGACCCCGACTGCCCACTCTTCCGGATCTCTCGGCCGCATTCCTAACCTGCAAGGCAATCTACAACAATCGGTATAAAACCGTTAGCTCATATTCGAAGCATTAGAATTAATGGGAAAGGCACATACACAAGTAGAACACTGCAAGCACACAACATACTTAAAATCACACCAATCCGGTTTATTATCTTTATTATTATTAAGTCGTATTCATTCTAATTCAACTTAGGTTGTGACACGAGAGTCACCGAAACTCGCCTCGATCCCTACTTACCGGCATTGAATGGTACTGATGCATCTGACCGTCTACTAGCACGGGATAGTCGCCGAGAACCTCCTAGCTTTCGCGGGAGCTAGGCAAGTTGTCACCGCCCGTTATCATACACTTGGGCCAAAATAATATAAAGGTCGGTAATCCTATTTCCAGTTTAGTTGTTATAAACAATAAAGAATAAACACACACCACCAAACACACATCAATGCTAATACAAGGAATGCGAACTAAGTAAGTCCGGAGACTTACCTCGTCCCACACTCAACTCAAAACACTCTCGCTTCCTTAGGGAGGAAGCCCATAACCTGCTCACAAGAAAAACTATATCAACAATAACCCACTCACAATAGAAGTCTTAGACTTCTATACAAATGATTTACGCAAGACCATTTGACTCGTAATTCTAGGACCGCAACCTAGAATCCCTCATTCTCACATCACACTCAATAGAAGCTAGAAGTCCTAAGACTTCTAAACCCTCGGATCTCGCAAGATCATAACCCATAGTACATACTTGGATAAATATGCCTAGTCCAAACAGACGCAACGGTAACAACACCATGTTAGGATACGCATATCCTAGCTCATAAACTCAACAACCATATACTCCAATTATCAAACCTCACAAGCCTCACAAGATAACATCAACACCTCAAGCTTTATAACATTTCACAATCCTCAAACACTCACCTAAGGTCCAAAGTCACTACTTGGCATTCACTCTAAGTTATGCTAGATTATCCAACCTAACATGATACTAAAACTAAACATAACTAAATCGAGTAAGATCATAAACTCGGGGAAGAGGGTACTCACATGACATCAAAACACGGAAGACGATCTAAGGATGTCGAGATTGGAATCATTGGCCTTTATCGGGGCGCTTCCGGTCCTAAAACCAAAGCTACACAAAATTAGCTTAAACGCTTGTAACACCCCGAATCCGCGGGATATCGGGATGCTACGAGTGAGACCTCACCATGGGTCCCGACCCTTAGCTTGAAAACAATTTCACCGTACCTTTCTAACATGGCACAAATAAAGGCAAAAACGTAAATCATTTTTTAATGCAAATGATGAGAAACCCGAAAGAATACAACAACAAACTTCAGCCGAGGTACAACTCACACCAAATGCCAATCAAGCGGCACACGAAACGTAATAACCGAAAGACAAAACACAAGACAACTCTAACTTAAAACCCTTCCTAAAATGTACGGACCCCGGCTGCCCACCTTTCCGGATCTCTCGGAGCATGCCTAACCTGCAAGGCAAACTACAACATTCGGTATAAAACCGTTAGCTCACATTCGAAGCATTAGAATTAATGGGAAAGGCACAAACACAAGTAAATCATCATAGTCACACAACATACTCAAAAGCACACAAATCCGGTTTATTATCTTTATTATTATTAAGTTATATCCCGTTCTAATTCAACTTCTTTTGTGACACGAGAATCTCCCAAAACTCGCCTCGGTCCCTTCTTCCGGCAATGGAACGGTGCGGATGCCTCCGACCGTCTAACCAGCACGGGCCAGTCGCCGAGAACCTCCTAGCTCTCGCAAGAGCTAGGCAGTGATGTCACAGCCCGTTATCATACACTTGGGACAAACAATATAAAGTTCGGTAATCCTATTTCCGGTTTAGTTGTTATAAACAATAAATAATAAACACACACCACCCAACACACATCAACGCTAATACAAAGAATACGAGCTAAGTGTGTCCGGGGACTTACCTCGTCACCACACTCACTCACTACACTCTAGCTTCCCTTGGGAAGGCATCCACAACTTGCTCACAAGAAGGTATGTATCAACATATGCTTACGCCCAAGAAGTCTTAGACTTCACTCTAGTGATCTAAGCAAGATCACCTAACACTCATGCTAGGAAATGCATCCAAGGATCCAAGATACTCACCACACTCTCATCACATGATAACAACTCAAAACAGCTTATTATCTCACATGAACATAACCTCATCCAAGAAGGAACAAGCTAGCCTAGAAGGTTCATCATGCTCAACATACTCCAAGCCATCAAGTACATCGAGCCTTAAGGGCTCATAAGTTTTCAACCACTAGGTGGCATTCACAACTACCCTAGGTCCATCCTAGGCATGATACTAACATGAAACAACCTCTCAAATAAGGAAGGAATGAAGAAGGGAGAAGAAGAGCCTATTATTGAAGAAACGCAGCCGCGGAAACAAAAGGCGCGACTGCGTGCTGAAGGTCACGGCCCCTGCGGCACCTGGGAATCCTGATGCCGCCCCCACGGCGTTTTTAACCGCCCTCGCGGCTGGCTAAGATCCGCCCCCGCGGCGCCTGATCCCGCCCCCGTGGCTGAACTCTAGAAACAGCGTCTTCTTCGTCTTCGACTGTGGATCTTGAGCTTCAATGGCCTCCTTCTCTTGTTGGGTCTTCTTCAAACATCATCCATAGTATATATTCTCTCCCTCATGACCTAATCAAGCCAAGAACACACACATGTAAATAATTTAACAAGAACCCTCTTCTAGAGCTTCATCCATGACAATGGAGAAGAAGAAGGTAGCAGCTAGAAAGAAGGGAGAAGGGAGGAGAGAAAGCTTACCCAAACTGAATCCAAAGCCTCCCATTGCTGCAGATCAAAATCCAAGAGTTCCAAGGAGAGGGTAGAGGAATGGGCACCAAGAGGGGAGTGTGTGAGAGAGAGTAACGTGAAATGAAAAGTGAGGAGAGAGAGAAGAATGGGCTGAACAAAGGGCTGGGGAGACTGATAACACGATTTATGGCTTAGGTTTAGGAAATCATATAGATAGATTTTTCACTCGTTCATGCATGGTTAAGCACTAGTTCACGACGTATACACTCAATTCACGTATTTTGTCGAGATAGACGTCTACACGGACTTTTGCATTGCTTTGTAGGTATTTTGGGAGATTTAGGAACTTAATCGATACATTTGAGGATCGTTCATCAAGATGACACACCTTCGGACTCATTGGGATGCAAGCTAGAAGCTAAGGAAGACCCATGGAACCTTGTTGGTACAAGTCATGCACCAAATCGTGACTCAATGATCCAAAGCAAGCTGAGGCACCAAAACCACGGTCACTGGCACTTCCATGGCCGTGGAAATGGACCGTGGTTTTTGCCAGACGGTTGTGACAGATGTGCCACGATCTCATTGTTTTAAAAAAAAAAAAAAAAAAATTTTTGGACCTCGACCGGGACAGTTCTAGCTGAACGAGGTGATTCACCTCGGTTGACCTAAGAACACCTCGACCGAGGCGGGTTAACTGAGAGTTTTTCGAAAACGATTTTGTGTTGCTTATCTGGATATGATCTCAGTGAAGATCTTGTTTACTGACTGGTTTTAAATTCTTTATGTGTCCAAAAGGTTTTATAATATGTTTAAGTTGCTAAATGCTTTGTTTGAAATTATTAGCATGTTTAATACTTTGTTTTATCCAAATTATGTTGAATTTGAAGGTTGACACCGCAGGTTAAGTTCTCTCACGTTCTTCTTGGAAAGACCAAGGCAATTCATTCCCTTCTCTCTTCTTCTTCTTGATCATGCTTAGCCCCTCATATACATTTTGCCTCCCTTTACCTATCCGGGAATTTGGAAGCAAGCGAAGTGGTGAAAGCAAGTTAAAATTGAGAAGTGGCTGGAAGTGAAAGTGTTAGAAAGTAATAAATAGGTTTGGGAAAGTCAATCATGAAGATGAGTAACTCGGCACCATTCACATAGCCGGGTGTTTGTGTCTTGCCAAAGTCGGATTGAGCGATATTCCTAACGGGTCATGGTATGTGCATCAAGGGTTTGATGCATCTCAAGAATTTGATGATTGCTGATTTCCTAGGCTTCGGTTATTGTGCACCTCTGTCCATGCATCCCAAAAAGTAAAGTAAAAGAGAAATAAGCAAAGCTTATTGGTGGAAGATGTTGCAAGTTGAAGTGAAAGTGAAGTTCATCCTTTTCCCGGATTCTAGCACCACATTACCTTACATACATCCCTACCCTACACGTTTCTTGACCTTCTCTTTTGGGAAGCCCTTGAGACCTTGAGCTTGTTGATTGACTTAGCGGTTTAAATCGGATTATACATGATTAATTTTGATAATTATGATTTATTATGCATTCTATGATTTTATGCAAAGATGAACAACTTTTCTATATTTATAAAATGTTTTGAGCATATTGAGTTTTTAAATTCCAGGAAGTATTCTCTTAGAGTGATCTATGATAGTTGCACACCATAAAATGTTTTTGAAAGGCTTTTTCATGATTTTCTTGACTTATAATCCATTCTATCTTGTTTTCTATATGAGGAACTTGCTTGGGGACAAGCAAGGGCTAAGTATGGGGTATTTTGATAGCATGAATTATAGTCTATATTTTGGGGTTTGTCTGGACGTTTTATCTTTCATAATCTGCATGTTTGTATGTACATTATGTGATTTTACTACCATTTCATCTACCTTTGCGAGAATCGAGGTCTACACCTAGTTTCGTTGTAATTGCAGGTAATATGGTACGTTTTGCATCAAAAAGGAGCAAAAGGAGTCATGAGTCATTTGGAGCTACATCCAGGAAGCATAGCCATGAATTAAAGATTTACTTTGGACCAGTTTTGAGAGATTCTGCATTCAGTTGTGATCACCTCGGTTGACTAGAGATTCATCTCGACCGAGGCAATCCAGAGAGGCCGACTCGACCGAGGCGAATACCTAGGACGCGGCGAGAATATTTTATTCTTGGCTGAGATCTTTTAAAATTGGAAAGTGATCTTATATTTTTGGGCTTGGCTTCTGGAAGGAAGGAGATATGCAGAATCATATATTTTACCTATATTTATGGTAGAATATCTTTCTAGGATTTATTATCTTTGGAGGGTTATTTTCCTATAAAAAGGGTTGGATTTCCACAATTCCGAGATCACGCTATACCGTCGATCAGGGTTTATAGCACGCAGCAGCAGCAGCCTACTCCAAGTTGGGAGTTTTCGAAGAACCTTTTTGAAGGTTGAAGGAAGATTGAAGTCCATAGCTTTTATAGCTTTATTGAAGGGTTTTGTAAGATTGTCTTCAATTCCCTCAATTGTTGTCTTGTCTTTTTGGATTGCTATCCGAGGAACGCTTTTGTGTGATATTTGATTCAGTGATTGAAGTCTTTTCATTAAATTCTTCTTTGTTCAAATATTCACCTTCTTCCCTTACATTTAATACTTTCATAATGATGATGAGTGGCTAATTTCCTTGTGTGATTCTAGGGTGATTGGCTGAAGGTTGTGGTAAAAACAATGATAGAATAATCTTAGATTCCACTAGGATCCTGAAAGTTCGAGTCTTTAACCTTAACCCTAAGCATCTCGTTCAGTCGATGAACATCTCGGCCGGGGTGGAATCTGGCTGTCCGAGGTGACTTATCTGATCCTAAACTGAGAGTTAAGTGTTAGAGTTTGCCAAATCCTATCCTTATTACACCTTTCTGGTCCAAAGCAAGCTTAGGATGAGACTTACCCGGTAATTCCTTAGTTTGTATACCAACGATCATAAGTGTAGGTAATAAAGGTTTATCCTTTATTGGGGTTTGAGTGTGCTTCCATCCCATCTTTGTGAGTTAGCCTGAGACTTACCCGGTAAAGGTTGATTCTATTCCCTTAGATGGTGTGTTAGTTTGAGGTTATAGTTCTTTATCTTGATTCCTTGAGACTTACCCGGTAATAGGAGTTACGGTTTAGAATTAGTGTGTAGTGAGACTTACCCGGTGATCTACTCCACTTTAGTAACGCCTTCCCCTTGCAAAAATCTCAGCTTTGTCCGCTTATCTATAGATCTTGAGTTGGAACCACAACTTGATGCTTTAATCCCTAGAATTGCATGTTTGCTTTATTTGACATCTTATTCATCTTTGATTGTGTTAATCGCTCTTGTGGTTAGAATTGACATAGCATACCGTATTGACTTTGTTTCACCGAGTCCCTGAGATCGACCCCTGGAATTTTCTTGCTTTTACTACGATTGACCCGTACACTGCGGGTTCGCATCCTTGTTTTAAGCTTAAGTCTAGGGTTATAAATTTTTAAAACCATTTTTTTTTCAGTTTCGACGTTTTTCTCAATCAAATAACCTGTAGGTATGCATGTAATATCAGATAATCATATAAAGGCAGATGAAGCATAAATATGAAAATATCCGATAAATAAAATACAGATAATGTGTCGAATACATCAAAGGTAGCCACATAGTCAAATAACAAACACCCCATACTTGAGACACACTGTCCCAGTGGGTATAATAAAAGTCTAAAACAAGAGAACTCACCGGATAAAAGCTGAACTGCATAAAAATATAATAATAAAACCCTGCAGCTCCTTAGTAGTCCTGATCCGGCGGTGGTGGTGGTGGTACATAAGGATACTGGGTCGGATCAAACGGATAGCCCATAGTCTGCTGGAACTGTAGCTCCATCATCCTACGCTGATAGTGCTGCCCCTCTAACATCTGCTGAGTCCAGCTGTCAAGGTGTCGGTGCTGGGCGGCAAATCTCTCATGCATGTCCACTGTAAGGGCAGCATATGAGTCTATCATCTGCTCTGTCAAGTCGTCGATCCGACGATGAGCCTCTGCATCTCTATGACGGCGTGTCCGACGCCTAGCAGATCTAGCGGGAGGTGCAGCAGGTGCAGGCTCAGTATCCTCCTCATCATCTAAATCAATAATAGGTGGCGCGCTCGTCCCAACTGTATCTGTCCCTGTGTCCATCGGGACGCCGCCTCCTCTCTCATCCACTGTCTCATCATCGTCGTCATCCTCAGCCTCAGCCTCCTCCTCAACCTCAGCAGGGGCAGCTGCTCCCTCTCTGTAATCCTCCATAAGTGGACCCCAAGCGGTCTGCCAGAAATGTGGATCAGAGACAGAGAACTGTGCAGACCATCTGATGCCCTGAGGTGCAGTCCGCTCCCAAGGCATGGCGACATATGGAGTGGTCAACCCACGGGGAACTAGAATCCTCCGTGTGATCATCTCCTGCAATCCCAGCGGCTTCGGAGCCGCCGCCAATGTGCAAACGCTGAGATCCATCCCGTGGTAGGTAGCGATGTGGGTGACTAGACCTCCGCAGAATATGTCTCCCTTCGCCTTGGCCTTGATCCTGTACAGATCCTCTGCCAAGAGCAAGCCAAAGTCCGGGAAACCTCCTGTAACCATGCAGTAGAGGCTAAAGAGCTCACCCTGTCTGATCTTTTGGGGCGTCTCAATACGCGCCAGAAGTGTCTCACTGAAGATCCTGTGGGCAAGTCTGAAGGCTGGGTGAAAGATGACCTTCTCCCTGGAATCTCCAGGGCGCCATCTGTCTGCGTGCTCAGTAATATAGGCTATCTGTCCCCAGAACTCCCTAGCTACAGCTCGGGTCGGGAAATCTACAGCAGTGGGGTCAGGAAAGCCAAAGATCTCTCTCCAAATCTCTAAAGGAACTATGAAGTTCCGGCTCATCAACCGGTACTTCACAGAACGGTCTGTGGGGAGGTAGGAGAAGGAGCTAACAAACTCGAGTGTCGGCTCTAAGTAGGCTGGGGCTCGGATCTCAGTGAACTGATCTAGCCCCACTGTAGCAATCATCCTCCTAAGGTCAGCATCTAACCCTAGGCAATCAAAAGCTGACACATCCAGAAATCGTGGTGCGATGACTGGACAGCTAGCTATCCTCTCATAGTCTACCCGGCATCTCTCGTGGATAGCCGGGCGGTAGGGACGGGATGAGGAAGGAGAAGGGGAAGGGGAGGATCTATCTCTAAGAGCTAAACGGCGATCTGAACTCATCTTCAAAACACACTGTCAGACTACCTCGGTCGACTGACAAATACTAAGAATCACCTCGACCGAGGTGCAGAACGACTGGACCGAGGCGAAGGCAGTGCGATTTCAACTCTCTGATTTTCAGTTCTTTTCCCCCAAAAATCACTACCGATGCTTCCTAAGGGGTACTTAAAGGTTTCCTCAACAGAATCAAGGGCAACCAGAGCCCAAATATCAGTAAACGAACGAGTTTAGGTTTTCGAACGTTTTTACCTCGTTTCGGTCGAAACGCTCAAATTTCTTGCAGATCTGTAGTTGCAATCGACTCCTCTATCCTTCAATCTCAAGCAGAAAACGTCGAAAACGAGCGAGAATCGAGAGTGAGCGAAGTGGATCTGTCGCCGCGGTCGAAATGGGTAAAAAAAGTGAAAATGTAATTTTTCCCCTTTTTATACTGTTACTCGATCTGCTGTCACCTCGGTCGAGATGGTCTCGACTGGCCCGAGGTGGTATGGACCGAGGCGGTTCTGCAGAAACCCTAGTCGCCTCGGTTGCTCAAGAATCAACTCGGTCGAGGTGCTCTGACAGTGACCGAGGTGCTTCTGTCTTCTCAGAATCTCGAACTTCTGTCCTTCCAGATGTGCTCCTTCCTGTTGTCTGTCCAGAACGCCAAAAACAAAGCAAAGAAAAGCAAAAACACAGACTATCTAATCTAGACTAGAAAACGGGAAAAGAAAGCAATACCTTGGGTTGCCTCCCAAGAAGCGCTTGATTTAAGGTCGCTAGCTGGACCATGGTGCGTCTCAAATGAGGTATATCGGTGCAACCTCCTCAGCCCGTGTTTCCGGTTGGTACTTCTTAAGCCTATGACCGTTGACCTTGAAGCTTCCGCTAGTTTCGCCCCATATCTCAACTGCACCATGAGGGAAAACATGTTTCACAACGTAAGGCCCGGTCCATCTAGATTTCAACTTACCTGGAAAAAGACGGAGGCGGGAGTTGAAGAGTAGAACTAAATCTCCCTCGTTAAGCTCCTTCGGAACGATACGCTTGTCATGCCATCTCTTCGTTCTTTCCTTGTAGATTTTGGCATTCTCATAGGCGTTCAAACGCAGCTCTTCCAGCTCGTTAAGTTCCAATAGTCGCTTCTCACCAGCATCTTTAATATCAAAGTTCAACCATTTGATAGCCCAATACGCCTTGTGCTCCAACTCAACGGGCAAATGGCAAGACTTCCCATATACCAGATTATAAGGGGTGGTACCTATGGGAGTCTTGAATGCGGTCCTGTACGCCCAAAGAGCATCGTCCAATTTCATGGACCAATCCTTCCTCGTTCTAGAGACGGTCTTCTCCAAAATTGCCTTGATTTCTCTATTCGAGATCTCGACCTGTCCACTAGTTTGAGGGTGATAAGCGGTTGATACCTTGTGGGTTACCCCATACTTCGATAGAAGTGCCTTAAACTTCCGGTTGATGAAATGCGTTCCTCCATCGTTGATGATGATGCGTGGAGTTCCAAATCGTGGAAAGATAGTTCTATTCAAGAACTTCACAACCACCTTGGCGTCGTTAGTGGGAGAAGCAATGGCTTCAACCCATCTAGAGACGTAATCAACGGCAAGGAGAATGTAGAGGTTTCCTCCGGAGGATGGGAAAGGTCCCATGAAGTCAATCCCCCATACATCAAAGATTTCCACTTCTTGGATGTTATTAAGTGGCATCTCGTTCCTCCTTGATAAGTTCCCTGTTCTTTGGCATGCATCACAAGAAACAACAAAAGATTGCACATCCTTAAATAATGTAGGCCAAAAGAAACCGGAACGCAATACCTTAGCGCATGTTTTATCGGTGCTAGCGTGTCCTCCACAAGGAAGTGAATGACAGTGCCTTATGACGCTAATAACTTCATCTTCCGGGATGCACCTTCGAAGCATCCCATCCGGTCCGCGCTTGAATAGCAACGGCTCATCCCAGTAGTAATGTCGCACCTCCTTGAAGAATCTCTTCTTTTGAGAGTATGTCAATCCGGGCGGTATTTCCTGGCAAACAAGATAATTCACAATATCAGCATACCAAGGACCTTTATTATCAGAAAGTTGGTGGAGGGAATGATCCGCCAACTGTGGGTGAATATCAGAGAAGGGAGTAAGAAAATTGCTATTCTCAGCAATCTCAGTTGACGTCATTTCGCTGTCGACCTCGGTCGAGGCGCAAAGGCGTTGACCGAGGTGTTCTTCAGATGCCTCGCTCCGTCCAGAAGGTGCCTCGGTCGAGGTGTTGCTACTGGAACCGAGACTGGAGATCTTCGTCTCCTGGACTAGCTTCTCAGTTTTAGCTCCTGGATCCTCTTCCAGTGCCTTTAAGCTCCGTATATCTGCATCACAAGAAGCATCTATACCTTCCTCCATTAAACCGAAGCTAATAACTCTTTCGAGTGGATCGTTAATAAGGATAGAGCTCACCAATTCTCTTGATTCTTCTTCATCGTAGATGTTGAAGATATCATTAGTTAGTTGCTCTCCTTTCATGGCCGCAAGTAGTGCGAACTCCACCTCATCGCCACCAACGTTGAATTTCAACTTGGCGTTCTTGCAATCCACATTGCAACCCGAAGTTGCTAGAAATGGCCTCCCGAGAATAATAGGTATTGGATAATCTGCGGGAATGTCAAGTACAACAAAATCTATAGGTAGATAGAAATTACCTAACTTGACCGGAACGTCTTCCAAGATGCCCACGGGATGGGTAATGGAGCGATCCGCCACGTAAAGTCGAATCTTGACCGGTTTGGGCTCTCCAAGACCGATCTTAGTGCATAACTCCAGCGGGATAATGCTCACGCTGGCTCCTAGATCACAAAGGGCCTCACAAGTGACATCCCCAACTTGAATGGGAATGCAAAATGAGCCGGGATCTCTCAACTTAGGTGGCATCTTTTCCTTCATAATCTTGATAAGCTCCGAAGATTTAGATGTCATCCTAACTTCACCAACATCCTCCAGCTTCCTCTTCCTTGATAAGATTTCTTTTAAGAACTTCCCATAGGCGGGCATACCTAGAATGGCATCAAGGAAGGGAATGTTAATGTATAGCTTATTCATCAAGTCAAGAAACTTACCAAAGTGCTTGTCTAGATGTGCTCTGGCTCTGGACTGGGGGAATGGAAGTGGTGGTTTATATGCAGGAGGTGGAACATAAGTTTCTGTCGTTCCTCCTGCTTTCTGTTGCGCCGCCTCGGTTGGCATCTCGGTCGAGGTGTTCTTCGACTGGGTCTGGACCGAGGTGGTCTGCGTCGAGCGAGGTACTTGATCTACAGTTTTGAGTCCACTCCTCATCGTTATGGCCATGCACTGGCCCTTAGGGTTAGTTTCCGTCTTTGCTGGAAGCTTCCCTGGGTCTCTTGGCGCTTCATTCGCCCTATTAGCAAGTTGTTATTCGAAGGACTTTTGGGCCCTCGAAAATGAAGTCATAGAATTCTCCATAGCGCCAAGTTTGATCAAGATTGCCTCCAGGACTGCGTCCTTCTTTTCTGGCTGAGACGAACTTGATCCTTGCCCTTGGCTCATCAATGGAGTAGAAGAAGAAGAAGGGGAAGAGAGGAAAGGGTTAGAGGAATCATTAGAGTTGGGGTTTGAATAATTGTTACCGTGGTTTTGATTATTCGCCCTCCAGTTGTTGCTATTGGATCCTCTATTGTTGTTGTTGTAGTTGTTGTTTCGGGGTCCATTGTTGTTGTTACGGTACCCGTTATTGTTGTTGTTGTTCCTTTGCCCTTGCTCTTCCTTCTTGGTTTGAGCCATCAAGAGCTCCTTTAATTCCTTCACGTCGTTCTTTAAGGACGTGAGTTGATTGTTGTTGGGTTGAGTCTCTTGAAAGTTGACTCTTTTAACTCCACCTTCAGCTCCTTGGTTGGTATATTTCTCCATGTGTAAGGCTTGCTTCTCAATAAAGTCCCAAGCCTCATCAATCGCCATGTCCATGAAGGTACCGGCGGAGAGTAGTTGGAGATTGAACTGGGTGCTTCCGTCCAGCCCTTTGAAGTAGATCTCCAACAGCTCGATCTTTGGAATCCCATGATGTGGGCAATCCAAAAGGATATCCTTGAACTGCTCCCAAGATTTGGACAAGCTCTCCTTGTCCTTCATGATGAAAGCGTTGATCTTCCCTCTCATTTCAGCGGTCTTTGAGGGGGGAAAGAATTTGGTCAAGAATTTTGTAGTCATTTCCTCCCATGTGCTAATTTTTCCTGGAGGAAGAGATTGATACCAAGTAAGAGCTCTATCTTTTAAAGAAAAGTAAAAAGGTCTTAGCTTGTAGTTGTTGTTCTCAATTCTGGGAGGTCGCAAGGTCTCCATCAAGATCTCGTAGTTTTGAAGATGTTGATGCGGCGACTCCTTCTCTAGCCCTCCGAATTGACATTGGCGAATCATGGCTAGAACTTGCGGTCGAAGTTCGTAATCATGATCCGCTGGATCTCCTAGGTTCACTCCTGGACGCCTCAGCTGTTGATTAGGGTCCATCCTTTGACCTAGGGTTTGTGGGATTCCTGCAAGAAGAACATCTCGGACTGGTATCCGAGGTGGAAGTACATCGACCGGGGCGTCAGGTACTGGAATCTACCTCGGTCGAGGATCAACTACTGGATCCTGCATCGGTCGAAGTAGAATCTGGTTCCGAATGGCAGCAATCTCAGCTTCGATTGCTGCAGTTCTGGTGCGATTCTCCTCTTTCTCTTGCATGAGTTCTTCCTTGCTGAGGCGCAGCAGCTCCTGCGTCTCTCTCAATTGGGGCGCAAGATCGCGATCGTCTTGTTGGGCCATCTTTGCTTCTCTTAAGCGTCTCTTGTATGTCTTTTCTGGTTCGGGATCGTAAGGAACGATTTCCTTCCTAGTGCGGGTTCTTCGCATACACCTAAGAAAGAACCTGCAAAAGTCACTCAAGTAGAGTGGTTAGACAAAACGGGGCAAATGCCCCAAGAGCAAACCGTACCGGCTCGGTCTAGACCACGTCCCCGGCAACGGCGCCAAAAACTTGTTCGCTCCAAACGGTGTGTGCAAGCTTTAAATTTATAACCCTAGAATTAAGCTTAAAACAAGGATGCGAACCCGCAGTGTACGGGTCAATCGTAGTAAAAGCAAGAAAATTCCAGGGGTCGATCTCAGGGACTCGGTGAAACAAAGTCAATACAGTATGCTATGTCAATTCTAACCACAAGAGCAATTAACACAATCAAAGATGAATAAGATGTCAAATAAAGCAAACATGCAATTCTAGGGATTAAAGCATCAAGTTGTGGTTCCAACTCAAGATCTATAGATAAGCGGACAAAGCTGAGATTTTTGCAAGGGGAAGGCGTTACTAAAGTGGAGTAGATCACCGGGTAAGTCTCACTACACACTAATCCTAAACCGTAATTCCTATTACCGGGTAAGTCTCAAGGAATCAAGATAAAGAACTATAACCTCAAACTAACACACCATCTAAGGGAATAGAATCAACCTTTACCGGGTAAGTCTCAGGCTAACTCACAAAGATGGGATGGAAGCACACTCAAACCCCAATAAAGGATAAACCTTTATTACCTACACTTATGATCGTTGGTATACAAACTAAGGAATTACCGGGTAAGTCTCATCCTAAGCTTGCTTTGGACCAGAAAGGTGTAATAAGGATAGGATTTGGCAAACTCTAACACTTAACTCTCAGTTTAGGATCAGATAAGTCACCTCGGACAGCCAGATTCCACCCCGGCCGAGATGTTCATCGACTGAACGAGATGCTTAGGGTTAAGGTTAAAGACTCGAACTTTCAGGATCCTAGTGGAATCTAAGATTATTCTATCATTGTTTTTACCACAACCTTCAGCCAATCACCCTAGAATCACACAAGGAAATTAGCCACTCATCATCATTATGAAAGTATTAAATGTAAGGGAAGAAGGTGAATATTTGAACAAAGAAGAATTTAATGAAAAGACTTCAATCACTGAATCAAATATCACACAAAAGCGTTCCTCGGATAGCAATCCAAAAAGACAAGACAACAATTGAGGGAATTGAAGACAATCTTACAAAACCCTTCAATAAAGCTATAAAAGCTATGGACTTCAATCTTCCTTCAACCTTCAAAAAGGTTCTTCGAAAACTCCCAACTTGGAGTAGGCTGCTGCTGCTGCGTGCTATAAACCCTGATCGACGGTATAGCGTGATCTCGGAATTGTGGAAATCCAACCCTTTTTATAGGAAAATAACCCTCCAAAGATAATAAATCCTAGAAAGATATTCTCCCATAAATATAGGTAAAATATATGATTCTGCATATCTCCTTCCTTCCAGAAGCCAAGCCCAAAAATATAAGATCACTTTCCAATTTTAAAAGATCTCAGCCAAGAATAAAATATTCTCGCCGCGTCCTAGGTATTCGCCTCGGTCGAGTCGGCCTCTCTGGATTGCCTCGGTCGAGATGAATCTCTAGTCAACCGAGGTGATCACAACTGAATGTAGAATCTCTCAAAACTGGTCCAAAGTAAATCTTTAATTCATGGCTATGCTTCCTGGATGTAGCTCCAAATGACTCATGACTCCTTTTGCTCCTTTTTGATGCAAAACGTACCATATTACCTGCAATTACAACGAAACTAGGTGTAGACCTCGATTCTCGCAAAGGTAGATGAAATGGTAGTAAAATCACATAATGTACATACAAACATGCAGATTATGAAAGATAAAACGTCCAGACAAACCCCAAAATATAGACTATAATTCATGCTATCAATCCACTCTCACTACCATACTCTCAACAAGAAGATTCTCTCAAAAGGAGCTTGGAAGGAAGCTACCATTGGAGGAGGAGCAAAGCTCCATTGGAGAAGAAGAGTAGAAGACACCATTGTTAACCTTTGATAGATTTTAGAGTGAAGATTATCGGAATCGTTTTCTAGGGTTGTAAGAATCGATTAAACCTTCTTTTGAAGGGTTGTGAGTCTTTCTAATCTCATTTTCAGCTTGGTTTTACTTGTTTCACTTGTTCATCTCTTTCTCTTCATTATCTTGCAAATGGAAGCCATGATTTTATGCCTTATGATTTCGATTGTGATGATGTATATTGTAGGCTAAATAGATGCGATTCTAGGGTAAGGAAAGGAGGGTTATGGCTGGGACTATGATAGGATGGACTTAGAGTTGCCTTTGGATGATTCGTTTACTTGAACAGAGCCACTTTTGGAGTCCACGGTTTGTTCTTGCCAGTCCACGGCCGTGGAAGTAGATGAACAACCCGTGGTTTGCCTGATTTGCTTGACTTGATGAGTCTAAGTTCTAGAATGTTAGAATGTTGAAATCCTAGTGTTTGTTGAGTTAAATATATCCTAGGGTGACCTAGTGTTAGCAACTAAGTGTTTAGAAGAGACCTACCCGGTAATTCTTACTCTTAGATATCTAAGATGACAAACTCTATGTAGTAGTGAGCCTCACAAGCCGCTATTGGATTGAGTGTACTAGGATAGGTGTTTAGGACTTGCCTTTCCGAGACTTACCCGGTAAGGAGAGGTTGGATCCCTAGAATTCCATCCGGTTTGAGTAGAATTCCTATCCTTAGGTTCTTTGAGACTTACCCGGTGATGAGACCTTAGGAGCGGACTAGTGGACCATGAGACCTACCCGGTGATTGATCCCAATCTAGAAACACTCAATCCCAACATAGTATAGTTAATCCAAGGAATGATAAGATAGCTTGAGTCCTATGCCATAACCGGAATTCCCAACCCCTAGAATCCGCTTTTATCTCTCTTTGATCTCATATCTCGTTTTTAGCTCATTTGTTTGTGTTGATTTGTTAGTTTAGTTGATTGTTTATTTTGCATGATTTGTGATCTTTGATTGATCACCTAAAAACCATCCCAAAAACATTGAGATTTTCATTTCTTTATTTCTTTCTCCTTTCTTAGCCTAGATCTACACTAAACTTAATCACTTATCGATTCAATTCTCACCTCAGTCTTTGTGTTCGACCTCGGAATACTATCCCTACTACAAAACGTCCCGTACACTGCGGGTTCGCTAGGAGTTTGGAGAAATATAACGAGTATAAATTTAACGCTTTTGCGTGCACACCTTCTTAGCGTAACAAAGTTTTTGGCGCCGTTGTCGGGGACTAGGTCTAGATTGAGTTTTTTTTGTGATTGTTTATAGTGTAGGTCTTTCTTGTTGCTTTTTATCTCTTTTTGGTTTGTGTCTTTGCTTTTCAGGACATCTCTCACTCTTTAGGTGTATGCGAAGATCTCGTGGCAAGGATTTAGCTCCATTCGATCCCGAACCGGAGAAAACCCTTAGATCTAGATCCAAGAGCATTCGAAAGGGAAAAGAGATGACCGGAAGAGATATCCAAGCTGAATTAGATGAGGCTTTAGAGAAAATTAGGATAAGGGATGAAGCTTTGGAGAATGAGAGGAGACTTGCCAATGAGAGGCAAGAGGCAACTAGGAGGGAGATTGAAGAGATTAGGCAAGCTCTTGTGCAAAGAGAGCTTAATCGTCAACAACCTCCTCCACCTCCACCACAACCGCAGCCGGCGGTTAATATTCGGGTTGTGCCCATTGCTATGGAAGAGCCACAAACGTTGGGGCAACGTATGGATCCGGCACAAAGAGCACACCGTCCGGGTGTGAACTTAGGAGATCCCGCAGCCCATGATTACGAGCTCCGCCCTCAAGTTCTACAAATGATCCGGCATAATCAATTTGGAGGGATGAAAGGAGAGTCTCCTCATCAACACTTGATGAACTATGAGATCTTGATGGAGACTCTTGACCGCCTAGATTGGAGAGCAACAACCATAAGCTTAGGGCTTTCTCCTTCTCACTTAACGATAAAGCCTTGGCTTGGTATCAATCTATTCCACAAGGGCGAGTGAGTACTTGGGAGGAGATGACAACCGAGTTTTTGACTAAGTTCTTCCCACCTTCCAAGACTACCGATCTAAGAGGGAAGATCAATGCCTTCGTGATGAAGGATAGAGAAATCTTGTTCAAGTCTTGGGAGAGGTTGAAAGACCTTCTCCTAGATTGTCCACACCATGGTATACCGAAAATTGAGCTATTGGAGATCTACTTCAAAGGACTTGATGAAGATAGCCAATTCAAGCTTCAATCTCTTTCCAGTGGGACTTTCATGGAAAAGAATGTAGATGATGCTTGGGAGTTTGTAGAGAAACAAGCTTTAGTGATTGAGAAGTACTCCCATAGGAAGAGTGATGGGAGAAAGGCGGGAGCATATGAGGTGAGTGAAGTCACCATGAGCAATTTCAAGCTTGACGCCATCAACAACGAGCTAAAGTCTTTGAGGGAGTTGTGTGCTACAACTTTGAAAAACCAAGCAACCCCTCAAGTGCAAGGGCAAGCAAACTTGTCTTCCAAGGAGGAAGATGTGAACTAAATGGTAAGGGGCAACTACAACAAATATCAAGGCCCAAGGAACTTCAACAACAACCGGCAATTTAACAATTACCGGCCTAATCACATCCATCCCGGGTTTTCCTATTCTAACCCGGATGGAGCCTTGAACCCTCCCGCTTCCACAAGCGTAGCTCCACCACCAAAGGCTTCACAAGAACCTCCACCCGGATTCACTCAACCTCCAAAGGATAGAACCAAAATGATGTTTGAGCAATTGCTTGGAAGGTTGAGTGGTCTTGAGAGCACGGTGACTTCCATTTCTAAAGCTCAAAAGGTGTTGGAAGCACAAGTGTTCCAAAAGGCGGGTGAAGCGCATAGAGATCCGGGAAAGCTTCCCGGGAGAACCGAAGATAACCCAAGAGGCCAAGTGTTGGCTATTACAAAAAGGAGTGGGTTGAGCATGAAGGACCCCTTGCCCAAGGAGAATGCTAAGGAAAGGCAAGTGGTGGTAGAAGAAGAGACATTACAAGAAGATGGAGGCAAGAGCAAGGATGTTGAGCCAACATATGTGGCACCGCCTCCATACAAGCCACCACTACCTTTCCCTCAATCACGAGCAAGGGCTCGCTTGGACAAACACTTTGGTAAATTCCTTGAACTTATGTCTAAATTGCATATTAACATTCCGTTCATAGATGCTATCTTAGGTATGCCGGCGTATGGCAAATTCTTGAAGGAAATACTCTCCAACAAAAGGAAGTTGGAGGAGTATGGAGAAGTAAGAATGACGAAGAGATCCTCGGAATTAATCCAAACAATGAAGGAGGAGATGCCTCCTAAGCTAAGAGATCCGGGTTCCTTTTGTGTCCCAATCGGAGTGGGAGAAGTAAAGTATGAAGCCCTATGCGATCTTGGAGCAAGTGTGAGCATCATACCACTTGCACTTTGCAACAAGGTTGGGCTAGGAGAGCCAAAACCGGTCAAGATGACCCTCTACATGGCGGACCATTCTATCACTCATCCGGTTGGGATCTTAGAAGACATTCCGGTGCAACTAGGGAAGTTTTATGTGCCGATTGATTTTGTTGTCTTGGACATTCCGGTGGATTATCTGGTTCCCATCATCTTAGGAAGACCTTTCTTGGCTACATCCGGATGCTTGGTGGATTGTAAAAATGGAATTTTCTCCTTCAACATTGGAGAGGAGAATATCAAGTTCAAGCTATCCACAATGATGAAAGGGCCAACCCTTGATGAAGATGTATTCAACATAGTCGAGCAAGAGGAATCTAGAGAAGTTGTGAGCTCGATCTTGATCAAAGACCCCTTGGAGAAGGTTCTTAGCTTAAGTTTGATGGAGGAAGGTGTTGAGGAGGCTTGCAATGAAGAAATCAAAGCCTTGGAAGCATTAGAAAAGGAGACAAGAGCTGAATTTGAAGTCCACGAAAGTATGCTGAAATCCTGTAGCAACCACGGTCGTGAAGGAGGTTCCACGGCCGTGGAACTCTCTAGAGTCCTCCGAAGAGCAAGGTTTGCAAAGTCCACGGCCGTGAACGTGCCAGGATCCGTGGAGTTGCCCGTGGTTTCCCCAGAAGCAGCCCTTATTGTTGATCAAGCTTCAAGGAGTCTTGAAGAGCCTTCATTTGCTTTGGATTCATCTCAACCAACATTATTTGGATCGTCTCCACTCGATAAAGGTCCTCCTAACCTTGAACTCAAACCTCTCCCTTCTCATTTGAAGTATGCTTTTCTTGGTGATAATTCTACATATCCGGTAATTGTGAATGCATGCTTGAAAGATGATGAACTTTCTAGGTTGTTGCATGAGCTAAGATTGCATAGGAAAGCCATTGGCTATACTATTGATGACCTTGTTGGCATTAAACCCTCTTTGTGCATGCATAAGATATTGATGGAAGATGACCATAAACCCTCTATTGAACATCAAAGAAGATTGAATCCTATAATGAAAGAGGTAGTCAAGAAAGAGATCATTAAGTTGCTAGATGCGGGATTTATCTACCCTATTTCGGATAGTAAGTGGGTTAGTCCCGTGCATGTGGTTCCTAAGAAGGGTAGGATGACCGTAGTGACTAACAAGAACAATGAACTAATCCCAACTAGGACGGTTACGGGATGGAGGATGTGTATTGACTATAGGAAGCTTAACATGGCCTCTAGGAAAGATCACTTCCCCCTTCCTTTCATTGACCAAATGCTAGAGAGGTTAGCTCAACATTCTCACTTTTGCTACTTAGACGGCTATAGTGGATTCTTCCAAATCCCTATCCACCCCGATGACCAAGAGAAAACCACATTTACATGTCCATGGGGAACTTTTGCATATAGGAGAATGCCATTTGGGTTGTGTAATGCACCCGCCACCTTTCAAAGGTGTATGATGGCTATCTTTTTGGAGTATATTGAAAATATCATGGAAGTGTTTATGGATGATTTTTCTGTTTATGGATCTTCCTTTGATAATTGCTTAGCTAACTTGTCTTTAGTGCTTAAAAGATGTGAGACTAATCTAGTCTTGAATTGGGAAAAATGCCACTTCATGGTAAGTGAAGGTATTGTGTTGGGACACTTGGTGTCCAACCGTGGCATTGAGGTTGATAGGGCTAAGATAGAGACAATTGAGAAGTTGCCACCACCTACCTCGGTGAAGGGGGTAAGGAGTTTTCTAGGGCATGCCGGTTTTTACCTGAGATTTATTAAAGACTTCTCTAAAATTTCTAAGCCTCTTACTAACCTACTAATGAAGGATGTTGAGTTTGTTTTCTCCAAAGATTGCCTTGAGGCTTTTTGTAGGTTGAAGAATGCCTTGATCTCCGCACCTATCATGCAACCTCCGGATTGGAGTTTACCGTTTGAAATCATGTGTGATGCGAGTGATGTAGCTGTTGGGGCTGTTTTGGGGCAAAGGAAAGATGGGCGCACACATGCCATTTATTATGCTAGCAAGACGCTAGATGATGCCCAACTTAATTATGCTACCACCGAGAAGGAGTTGCTAGCGCTTGTGTATGCATTTGAAAAGTTCCGCTCATATCTTGTTGGAGCGAAGGTCATTGTGTATACGGATCATGCCGCGATCCGTTATCTCCTTACAAAGAAGAATGCCAAGCCTAGGTTGATTCGGTGGATCCTTCTTCTTCAAGAGTTTGATTTGGAAATCCGGGACAAGAAGGGGTCCGAAAACTCTGTGGCGGATCACCTTAGTAGACTCCCACCGTTAGAGCTTGAAAGAGATGACATCCCGATTGATGACTCATTCCGGGATAAGCAATTGCAATTGATGGAGGAGTGCTTGTTCCAAGTGTCTAGAGGAAGTGAGCCATGGTATGCCGACATTGTGAACTATCTTGTGTGTGAGGAAGTGCCTCCCGGTTTGTCATATGCCCAAAGGAAGAAGTTCTTCAAAGATGTGAGGCATTACTATTGGAGTGAACCACTTTTGTTCAAAAGAGGGCCGGATGGAGTGTTTAGAAGATGCATACCAGAGGATGAGGTGGAGAGTGTGATCCGCCATTGTCATTCCTTGCCATGTGGAGGGCATGCTAGCTCACACAAGACATGTGCGAAGGTGTTGCAATCGGGCTTATTTTGGCCAAGTTTGTTCAAGGATGTGCAGAATTTTGTAGTAGCTTGTGATGCTTGCCAAAGAACGGGCAATATCTCAAGGAGGAATGAGATGCCCTTGAACAACATACAAGAGGTGGAGATATTTGACGTGTGGGGTGTGGACTTCATGGGACCATTCCCCTCTTCATGTGGCAACCTCTACATCCTATTGGCGGTGGACTATGTTTCAAGATGGGTGGAGGCAATCGCCTCTCCCACAAATGATGCCAAGGTTGTGGTGCGGTTCTTCAACCGAGTGATCTTCCCTAGGTTCGGAACACCAAGGGTGATCATAAGTGATGGAGGAAAGCACTTCACCAATAGGAACTTCGGGACACTTTTGGCTAAGTATGGGGTGACCCATAAGGTGGCAACACCTTACCACCCCCAAACTAGTGGCCAAGTGGAGATCTCCAACCGGGAGATAAAAGGAATTCTTGAGAAGACGGTCTCTAGGACAAGAAAAGATTGGGCTATGAAGCTCGATGATGCCTTGTGGGCATATAGAATCGCTTTCAAGACACCAATTGGCACAACTCCTTACAAGCTAGTCTATGGCAAGTCTTGCCACCTTCCGGTAGAGATGGAGCATAGAGCATATTGGGCCATTAAGTGGATAAATTTTGACCTCAAGGAGGCCAGAGAGAAGAGGTTTCTTGATATGAACGCTCTTGAGGAGATCCGGTTGGATGCTTATGAAAACGCCCGGATCTACAAGGAGAGGACCAAACGGTGGCATGACAAGCGCCTCATCCCGAAGGAGTTGAGTGAAGGTGACCTTGTCCTTCTCTTCAACTCAAGGCTGCGGCTCTTCCCCGGAAAGCTAAAGTCAAGGTGGACCGGTCCCTATGTGGTGAAGAAGATCTTTCCCCATGGAGTGGTTGAGATAGGAGGGGAGCATTGTGGAGATTTCAAGGTGAATGGGCACCGGTTGAAGAAGTACATCCCGGGAGCTCCGGTGGATATGATTGCCCCACTTCAACTTGAGTAGAACGCCCCCGAGTTTGGTCAAGATAATGACCTTAAAGAAGCGCTTGATGGGAGGCAACCCATTGGTAACATTTTTCCCTTTTTCGCTTTTGTTTTTGTTTTTGATTTTTCTGTTTTTGTATGTGTTTGGCATGTTTTGTGTGTGTGCTAGAGTCTTGGTAGCATGGAAGCCTTGCATGGCATGTGAATGATGATGATGAACTCCTCATCAATTATGGGTGGAGCGGACGCGGAACTTGGTCGGCTAGCGGTGCCTAGCGCGGGTCCCGGCGCCATGATGAACATTTAGAGCTCTCTACCATTGTTGATAGGATCGTCCACCATCAATCCATTTGAGTAATCCTAAATACCGAAGCAAACCATTTTTACATTGTGAGAACCCTCTTTCACTCTTCTTTACTTGAATGCCACATTGGGGACAATGTGTTTCTAAGTATGGGGTGGGGTTTGCATGAGCCTTTGCATGATTAGCATCTAGGATAGTTTAATATTGTCACATGCTTCATCATGTCTTGCATTGTACATAGATATTTCGAAAAATCCAAAAATCAGAAAATTTAAAAATTTTAGTGCTTATAAACTTGGGAATGACCCTTATGATGAAATTGTTGTGTAGATTGGCTATAGATGGCCTTATGTGTTAAATTGATGAATTGCATATGTGGACTTGAAGTACTTATCTTGAATCCCATGAATGATTTGTGATCATGATGGTTGTCTTGATTGGATTGAGTATTGAAAGTCGAAATTACATGCTAGTTCTTGCACATCATCTAGGAATGAATAAGGCAATTCATCTTTCTCTACTTCTCATCTTGACCATGATGTTTGAGCACCTCAATCGATATAAATCTTGACCTCTTTTGACCCATCCGGGAATAGGAGCATGTTAGTGTGTTGATGTGTGTGAAAAGCAAGTGTGGGGTGAAGATGTTGATGAAAGAATGTTATGAATAAAATTCTGAATTTGTTGTGAAAGTGTAGACAAAAATATAGGTTTGGGGACGTTGGTTTAAATGACGAGTAACTCGGCACCACTCACATAATCGGGTGTTTGTGCCTTGCCTAAGTCAAATAAACCAATAGTCCTAACGAGTTTTGGTATGTGTGCCCGGTGTGGATGCACCTCGAAAAATAGAAAAAGCCCGAGGACGGCTAATCACCAAGGTTTCGACTTTTGTACACCAATGCCATTGTCTCAAAAATAAGTAAAAGAAAAGAAAAGAAAGATGGAGAAAATATACACTTGTGGGAAGTTGATCAAGGACAAAAATTGTGGAGTTAGTTCCATTCCCGGATTAGCATCACATAGCCTAGAAAAATCCCCATCTAATCACAACGTTTCTTGGCCTTTTATCTCACAAGCCCTTGTGACCTATTTGCATGTGTGTAAGACTTTGTAATCTAGATTGGATATGCTTTTGATCATCTTGACTTCTTCATTTTTACATTTCATGCATGCTTTCAAGTTATGTACAATTGTCTTTCCGTGCCTTCATTTATTTGATACATGATTGCTTGTCCATTGCCATGAAAACATAACTATGAAGGTGATCCGATATTAGAAGCACAAATCCAAAAAGATTTTGTCGTTTTTCTGCATGCATAAATCATGTCATCTTTTAGTCTACAGTTGGGACTTGCTCGGGGACGAGCAAACCTTAAGTATGGGGTATTTTAGATAACACGATTTATGGCTTAGGTTTAGGTTATCATTTAGATAGATTTTTCACTCGTTCATGCATGGTTTAGCACTAGTTCACGACGTATACACTCAATTCACGTATTTTGTCGAGATAGACGTCTACACGGACTTTTGCATTGCTTTGTAGGTATTTTGGGAGATTTAGGAGCTTAATTGATACATTTGAGAATCGTTCATCAAGATGACACACCTTCGGACTCATTGGGATGCAAGCTAGAAGCTAAGGAAGACCCATGGAACCTTGTTGGTGCAAGCCATGCACCAAATCGTGACTCAATGATCCAAAGCAAGCTGAGGCACCAAAACCACGGTCACTATTACTTCCACGGCCGTGGAAATGGACCGTGGTTTTTTCCAGACGGTTGTGACAGCTGTGCCACGATCTCATGGCCGACTCTAGCAAGGTTGTAGTATAAAAGTGGTCCTGCAAGGCTGAGAGAGGGCATCTTCCATTCTCCCATCATCCACTCTCACTACCATACTCTCAACAAGAAGATTCTCTCAAAAGGAGCTTGGAAGGAAGCTACCATTGGAGGAGGAGAAAAGCTCCATTAGAGAAGAAGAGTAGAAGACACCATTGTTAGCCTTTGATAGATTTTAGAGTGAAGATTATCGGAATCGTTTTCTAGGGTTGTAAGAATCGATTAAACCTTCTTATGAAGGGTTGTGAGTCTTTCTAATCTCATTTTCAGCTTGGTTTTACTTGTTTCACTTGTTCATCTCTTTCTCTTCATTATCTTGCAAATGGAAGCCATGATTTTATGCCTTATGATTTCGATTGTGATGATGTATGTTGTAGGCTAAATAGATGCGATACTAGGGTAAGGAAAGGAGGGTTATGGCTGGGACTATGATAGGATGAACTTAGAGTTGCCTTTGGATGATTCGTTTACTTGAACAGAGCCACTTTTGGAGTCCACGGTTTGTTCTTGCCAGTCCACGGCCGTGGAAGTAGATGAACAGCCCGTGGTTTGCCTAATTTGCTTGATTTGATGAGTCTAAGTTCTAGAATGTTAGAATGTTGAAATCCTAGTGTCTGTTGAGTTAAATCTATCCTAGGGTAACCTAGTGTTAGTAACTAAGTGTTTAGAAGAGACCTACCCGGTGATTCTTACTCTTAGATATCAAAGATGACAAACTCTAGGTAGTAGTGAGCCTCACAAGCCGCTATTGGACTGAGTGTGCTAGGATAGGTGTTTAGGACTTGCCTTTCCGAGACTTACCCGGTAAGAAGAGGTTGGATCCCTAGAATTCCATCCGGTTTGAGTAGAAATCCTATCCTTAGGCTCTTTGAGACTTACCCGGTGATGAGACCTTAGGAGCGGACTAGTGGACCATGAGACCTACCCGGTGATTGATCCCAATCTAGAAACACTCAATCCCAACATAATATAGTTAATCCAAGGAATGATTAGATAGCTTGAGTCCTATGCCATAACCGGAATTCCCAACCCCTAGAATCCGCTTTTATCTCTCTTTGATCTCATATCTCGTTTTTAGCTCATTTGTTTGTGTTGATTTGTTAGTTTAGTTGATTGTTTATTTTGCATGATTTGTGATCTTTGATTGATCACCTAAAAACCATCCCAAAAACATTGAGATTTTCATTTCTTTATTTCTTTCTCCTTTCTTAGCCTAGATCTACACTAAACTTAATCACTTATCGATTCAATTCTCACCTCAGTCTTTGTGTTCGACCTCGGAATACTATCCCTACTACAAAACGTCCCGTACACTACGGGTTCGCTAGGAGTTTGGAAAAATATAACGAGTATAAATTTAAAGCTTTTGCGTGCACACGTTCTTAGCGTAACAGAGACCCAAATGTTAGCTGTCGACATGTCTCCTCACACCAAAACCCGAGGGGTTGGAAAGCAAAATGGGAAAGCGAAAGATCGGGACAAAATTAGGAATAAAATCCCGTCACTCAACATCCCGTGCCAGCGGGAAAAACTGAGCCGCTAATGCGGAAAGGTCGAAAGCTCGCTAACCATCCGGAATAAAAATTCCGGATGTTACAACTAATCCCCCTAAAAACAAGTTTCGTCCCGAAACTTGCTAAACATAACACTCTCAGGTGACTAACTTGGTAACCACTCAAACTGTAACGTGCAAAGACTCTACCCAAGAACCATCACAGACTCGCGTACCCGCTTCAAGACCTCGCAAGGCCTACACACATACTCGCATGAACCGCGTATCACATAAAATGAAAAAAAGCTAACCAATCATACACACATTCACGTTCGGGGCCCAAAACACCTAAACTCGCACATGTACACAACATCTAACCCATCTTCTAACTCGACGTAACGAGATCATCATAAAAACTGCAACAAAGATACTATCTCACGTCCTCTTGATAGTCTCATCAGCTCCTCGTCTAACACTAGATCAACACGACTAACAACATAAGTTTAGTCATACATGTATACTCTTGCCGTCACACCTGAAACCTGGTGAACATCCTCCACTCTCGGTGGTCATGGCAACCGGTAAACCGCCCCCAATTCGCGACAAGATCTCCAAAGAAAAGTCCGATATATAAAAACCCAAATCCCTTCCAATGACCAACACGTGTGACGCCTTGTGTCCCTGAAACTCTTAACTCGACTCATCTCATAACCTAACCCAAGAGGTCCGTACCTCTTTTCTATACATACTTCTCGTGACTTAGCTTGTCTAGCATCTGCCTTTGGACCGCTGTTCGCTCCAAACGGTGTGTGCAAGCTTTAAATTATAACCCTAGACTTAAGCTTAAAACAAGGATGCGAACCCGCAGTGTACGGGTCAATCGTAGTAAAAGCAAGAAAATTCCAGGGGTCGATCACAGGGACTTGGTGAAACAAAGTCAACACGGTATGCTAATGTTAATGCTAACCACAAGAGCAATTTAACACAATCAAAGATGAATAAGATGTCAAATAAAGCAAACATGCAATTCTAGGGATTAAAGCATCTAGTCGTGGTTCCAACTCAAGATCTATAGACAAGCGGACAAAGCTGAGATTTTTGCGTGGGGAAGGTGTTTCTAAAGTGGAGTAGATCACCGGGTAAGTCTCACTACCCACTAATCCTAAACCGTAACTCCTATTACCGGGTAAGTCTCAAGGAATCAAGATAAAGAACTATAACCTCAAACTAACATACCATCTAAGGGAATAGAATCAACCTTTACCGGGTAAGTCTCAGGCTAACTCACAAAGATGGGATGGAAGCACACTCAAACCCCAATAAAGGATAAACCTTTATTACCTACACTTATGATCGTTGGTACACAAACTAAGGAATTACCGGGTAAGTCTCATCCTAAGCTTGCTTTGAACCAGTAAGGTGAAATAAGAATAGGATTTGGCAAACTCTAACACTTAACTCTCAGTTTAGGATAGGATAAGTCACCTCGGTCAGAAGAATTCCACCCCGGCCGAGATGTTCATCAACCGAACGAGATGCTTAGGGTTAAGGTTAAAGACTCGAACTTTCAGGATCCTACTGGAATCTAAGACTATTCTATCATTGTTTTTCCCACAACCTTCAGCCAATCACCCTAGAATCACACAAGGAAATTAGCCACTCATCATCATAATGAAAGTATTAAATATATGGGAAGAAGGTGAATATTTGAACAAAGAAGAATTTAATGAAAAGACTTCAATAACTGAATCAAATATCACAAACAAAAGCGTTCCTTGGATAATAATCCAACAAGACAAGACAACAAGGAAAGGAATTGAAGACAATCTTCAAAACCCTTCAAAAAGCTATAAAGCTATGGTCTTCAATCTTCCTTCAACCTTCAAAAAGGTTCTTCAACAACTCCCAAATTGGAGTAGGCTGCGGCTGCTGCGCTGATAGCGGATGTTAATTGGTGTATGCAGGATGTCGGAATCGTGGAAATCCAACCCTTTTTATAGGAAAATAAACCTCCAAAGATAATAAATCTTAAGAAGATATTATCCCATAAATATAGGTAAAATATATGATTCTGCATATCTCCTTCCTTCCAGAAGCTTATGTTCGCTCCAAACGGTGTGTGCAAGCTTTAAATTTATAACCCTAGACTTAAGCTTAAAACAAGGATGCGAACCCGCAGTGTACGGGTCAATCGTAGTAAAAGCAAGAAAATTCCAGGGGTCGATCACAGGGACTTAGTGAAACAAAGTCCAATACGGTATGCTAATGTTAATGCTAACCACAAGAGCAAATTAACACAATCAAAGATGAATAAGATGTCAAATAAAGCAAGCATGCAATTCTAGGGATTAAAGCATCTAGTTGTGGTTCCAACTCAAGATCTATAGATAAGCGGACAAAGCTGAGATTTTTGCGTGGGGAAGGCGTTTCTAAAGTGGAGTAGATCACCGGGTAAGTCTCACTACACACTAATCCTAAACCGTAACTCCTATTACCGGGTAAGTCTCAAGGAATCAAGATAAAGAACTATAACTTCAAACTAACACACCATCTAAGGGAATAGAATCAACCTTTACCGGGTAAGTCTCAGGCTAACTCACAAAGATGGGATGGAAGCACACTCAAACCCCAATAAAGGACAAGCCTTTATTACCTACACTTATGATCGTTGATACACAAACTAAGGAATTACCGGGTAAGTCTCATCCTAAGCTTGCTTTGGACCAGAAAGGTATAATAAGAATAGGATTTGGCAAACTCTAACACTTAACTCTCAGTTTAGGGTCGGATAAGTCACCTCGGTCAGAAGAATTCCACCCCGGCCGAGATGTTCATCAACCGAACGAGATACTTAGGGTTAAGGTTAAAGACTCGAACTTTCAGGATCCTACTGGAATCTAAGATTATTCTATCATTGTTTTTCCCACAACCTTCAGCCAATCACCCTAGAATCACACAAGGAAATTAGCCACTCATCATCATAATGAAAGTATTAAATATATGGGAAGAAGGTGAATATTTGAACAAAGAAGAATTTAATGAAAACACTTCAATAACTGAATCAAATATCACACACAAAAGCGTTCCTTGGATAACAATCCAACAAGACAAGACAATCAATGAAGGAATTGAAGACAATCTTACAAAACCCTTCAAAAAGCTATAAAGCTATAGTCTTCAATCTTCCTTTAACCTTCAAAAAGGTTCTTCAAAT
>BSUD01000002.1:31044730-31066307 GCA_033239045.1 Fagopyrum esculentum | reverse complement strand
TTTTTTATAACCAATTTTTTTTCAGTTTCGACGTTTTTCTCAATCAAATAACCTGTAAGTATGCATGAAATCTCAGATAAACATATAAATGCAGAATGAAGCATAAATATGAAAATATCCGGTCAATAAAATACATCATAAGTCGAATAATACATCGAAGTCAAATAAGTCAAGTAAAATACATCAAATACCCCATACTTGAGACACACTGTCCCAGTGGGTATAATAATAGTCTGAAAGAAAGAGGACTCACCGGATAAAGAGCCGAACTGCATAAAAATAAATAAATAAAACTCTGCAGCTCCTCAGTAGTCTCGATCCGGTGGAGGTGGTGGTGGTATGTAGGGATGCTGGGCAGGATCATAGGGATAGCCCATGACATGCTGGAACTGTAGCTGAGCCATCATGTACTGATGATGCTGCCGCTCCTGCATCTCCCGGATATCCAATGAAAGTGCAGCATAAGAGTCAATAACCTGATCAGTCAGGTCATCGATCCGTCGGTGTGCTGCTCTGTCCCTAACTCTCTGCCTCCTCCGCCTAGCGGGCCTGACTGGAGAAGTCTCAGCTGGCGCCGGCTCAGTGTCCTCCTCGTCCTCATCAAGATCAATAATGGGAGGCGCGCTCGTCCCAGCAGTATCTGTCCCTGTGTCCATCGGGACGCCGCCTCCTCTCTCGTCGACAGTCTCGTCGTCGTCATCCTCATCGACCTCCTCAGCCTCCTCAGCAGCTGCAGCAGCAGCAGCTGCTCCCTCTCTATAGTCCTCCATCAGCGGGACCCATGTTGCCTGCCAGAAATGCGGGTCGGCGACAGAGAACTGTGCAGACCATCTGATGCCCTGAGGCGCTGTCCGCTCCCAAGGCATGGCAACGTACGGAGTGGTCAACCCACGGGGGACAAGAATCCTCCGCGTAATCATCTCCTGCAGACCCAGCGGCTTCGGAGCCGCCGCCAATGTGCACACGCTGAGGTCCATCCCATGGTAAGTGGCGATGTGGGTGACTAGACCTCCACAGCAAATATCCCCCTTCGACTTGGCCTTGATCTTGTGCAGATCCTCTGCCAAGAGCAAGCCAAAGTCGGGGAATCCTCCTGTGACCATGCAGTAAAGCGAAAATAGCTCCCCCTGTCTGATCTTCTGGGGCGTCTCAGTACGCGCCAGAAGCATCTCACTAAAAATCCGGTGGGCGAGTCTGAAGGCTGGGTGAAAGATGACCTTCTCCCTGGAATCTCCAGGGCGCCATCTGTCTGCGTGAGTAGTGATGTGGGCTATCTGTCCCCAAAACTCCCTAGCTACTGAACGGGAGGGAAAGTCTACAGCGGTAGGGGCAGGAAAGCTAAAGATCTCTCTCCATATCTCTAATGGAACCAAGAAGTTCCGGCCCATCAGCCGGTACTTCACAGATCCCTCTGTGGGTAGGTAGGAGAAGGAGCTGACAAACTCGAGTGTCGGCTCTATGTAGGCTGGGGCTCGGATCTCAGAAAACTGATCCAGCCCGACTGTGGCGATCATCCTCCTAAGGTCAGCCTCTAACCCTAGGCAGTCAAAAGCGGATACCTCCAGAAATCGTGGTGCGATAACTGGACGGCCCGCTATCCTCTCATAGTCTACCCGGCATCTCTCGTGGATGACCGGGCGGTAGGGACGGGAAGAAGAAGGGGAAGGGGAAGGAGAGGATCTATCTCTAAGGGCCAGTAATCTGTCTGAACTCATCTTCACAAAACAGCACTGTCAGATCACCTCGGTTGACTGACAAGTCTCAGAAATCACCTCGGTCGAGGTGCAGGCCGACTGGACCGAGGCGTAGCAGTTTCGATTTCAATTCTCAGAAATTCAGTTCTTTTCCCCCTAAAATCACTACAATTGCTTCCTAAGGGGTACTTATGGGTTTCCTCAGCAAAATCAAGGGCAACCAAAGCCCAATAAGCAGTAAACGAGTCGGTTAGGGTTTTCGAACTTTGTTTACCTCGTTTCGGTCGAAACACTCAATCTTTCTGCAGATCTGTAGTTGCAATCGATTCTTCTTCCCCTCAATTGCAGTTTTGAAGCAGAAATCGTCGAAAAAGAGTGAGAAACGAGGGAGAACGAGGTGCGCTGTCGCCGCGGTCGAAATGCGTAAAAAATAAAAAGTGAAAAGTAATTTTCCCTTTTTATACCGTCACGAGATCTGCTGTCACCTCGGTCGAGATGGTCTCGACTGGACCGAGGTGGTACGGACCGAGGCGATTCTGCAGAAACCCTAGTCGCCTCGGTTGCTTCAAGAATCAACTCGGTCGAGGTGTTCTGACAGTGACCGAGGTGCCTCTTTCTTCTCTGAATCTCGAACTTCTCTCTTTCTTGGAGTGCTCCTTCCTGTTATCTGTCCAGAACGCCAAAAACAAAGCAAAGCAAAGCAAAAACAAAAACTATCTAAACTAGACTAGAAAACGGGAAAGAAAGCAATACCTTGGGTTGCCTCCCAAGAAGCGCTTGATTTAAGGTCGCTAGCTGGACCATGATGCGTCTCAAGCGAGGTAGATCGGCGCGACCTCTTCAACCGGCGTTTCCGGTTGGTACTTCTTAAGTCTATGACCGTTGACCTTGAAGCTTCCGCTAGTTTCGCCCCATATCTCAACTGCACTATGAGGGAAAACATGTTTCACAACGTAAGGTCCGGTCCATCTAGATTTCAACTTACCTGGAAAAAGACGGAGGCGGGAGTTGAAGAGTAGAACTAAATCTCCTTCGTTAAGCTCCTTTGGAACGATACGCTTGTCATGCCATCTCTTCGTCCTTTCCTTGTAGATTTTGGCATTCTCATAGGCGTTCAAACGCAGCTCCTCCAGCTCGTTAAGTTCCAATAGTCGCTTCTCACCAGCATCCTTAATGTCAAAGTTCAACCATTTGATAGCCCAGTACGCTTTGTGCTCCAACTCAACGGGCAAGTGGCAAGATTTCCCATACACCAAATTATAAGGGGTGGTGCCTATGGGAGTCTTGAATGCGGTCCTGTACGCCCAAAGAGCATCGTCTAATTTCATGGACCAATCCTTCCTCGTTCTAGAGACGGTCTTCTCCAAAATCGCCTTGATTTCTCTGTTCGAGATCTCGACCTGTCCACTAGTTTGAGGGTGATAAGCGGTTGATACCTTGTGGGTTACCCCATACTTCGATAGAAGTGCCTTAAACTTCCGGTTGATGAAATGCGTTCCTCCATCGCTGATGATGATGCGTGGAGTTCCAAATCGTGGAAAGATAGTTCTATTCAAGAACTTCACAACCACCTTGGCGTCGTTAGTGGGAGAAGCGATGGCTTCGACCCATCTAGAGACGTAATCCACTGCAAGGAGAATGTAGAGGTTTCCTCCTGAGGATGGGAAAGGTCCCATGAAGTCAATCCCCCATACATCAAAGATTTCCACTTCTTGGATGTTGTTAAGTGGCATTTCGTTCCTCCTTGATAGGTTCCCTGTTCTTTGGCATGCATCACAAGAAACAACGAAAGATTGCACATCCTTAAATAATGTAGGCCAAAAGAAACCGGAACGTAATACCTTAGCGCATGTTTTATCGGTGCTAGCATGCCCTCCGCAAGGAAGTGAATGGCAATGCCTTATGACGCTATTAACTTCATCTTCCGGAATGCACCTTCGAAGCATCCCATCCGGTCCGCGCTTGAATAGCAGCGGCTCATCCCAGTAGTAATGTCGTACTTCTTTGAGGAATTTCTTCTTTTGGGAGTACGTCAATCCGGGCGGTATTTCCTTGGTCGAGGCGCAAAGGCGTTGACCGAGGTGTTCTTCAGACGCCTCGCTCAGTTCAGAAAGTGCCTCGGTCGAGGTACTGCTACTGGATCCGAGGCTGGAAATCTTCGTTTCCTGGATTAGCTTCTCAGTTTTAGCTCCTGGATCCTCTTCCAGTGCCTTCAAGCTCCGTATATCTGCATCACAAGAAGCATCTATACCTTCCTCCATTAAACTGAAGCTTATAACTCTTTCGAGTGGATCATTAATAGGGATAGAGCTCACCAATTCTCTGGATTCTTCTTCATCGTAGATGTTGAAGATATCATCAGTTAGCTGCTCCCCTTTCATGGCTGCAAGTAGTGCGAATTCCACCTCATCGCCACCAACGTTGAATTTCAACTTGGCGTTCTTGCAATCCACATTGCAACCCGAAGTTGCTAGAAATGGCCTCCCGAGAATGATAGGAACAGGATAATCTGCGGGAATGTCAAGTACGACAAAATCTATGGGTAGATAGAAGTTACCTAACTTGACCAGAACGTCCTCCAAAATGCCCACGGGATGGGTGATGGAGCGATCCGCCATGTAAAGTCGAATCTTGACCGGCTTGGGCTCTCCAAGACCGATCTTATTGCATAGCTCCAGCGGAATGATGCTCACGCTGGCTCCTAGATCGCAAAGGGCTTCACAAGTGACATCCCCAACTTGAATGGGAATGCAAAATGAGCCGGGATCTCTCAATTTAGGTGGCATCTTCTCCTTCATGATCTTTATGAGTTCCGAAGACTTAGATGTCATCCTAACTTCACCAACATCCTCCAGTTTCCTCTTCCTTGATAGGATCTCCTTTAAGAACTTCCCATAGGCGGGCATACCTAAAATAGCATCAAGGAAAGGAATATTAATATGGAGCTTATTCATCAAGTCAAGGAACTTACCAAAGTGCTTGTCAAGATGTGCTCTGGCTCTGGACTGGGGGAATGGAAGTGGTGGTTTGTATGCAGGAGGTGGAACATAAACTTCTGTCGTTCCTCCTGCTTTCTGTTGCGCCGCCTCGGTTGGCATTTCGGTCGAGGTGTTCTTCGACTGGATCTGGACCGAGGTGGTCTGCGTCGAGCGAGGTACTGGATCTGTGGTTTTGAGTCCACTCCTCGTCGTTATGGCCATGCACTGGCCCTTAGGGTTAGTTTCCGTCTTTGCTGGAAGCTTCCCTGGATCTCTTGGCGCTTCATTCGCCCTATTAGCAAGTTGTTGTTCGAAGGACTTTTGGGCCCTCGAAAATGAAGTCATAGAATTCTCCATAGCACTAAGCTTGATCAAGATTGCCTCCAGGACTGCGTCCTTCTTTTCCGGCTGAGACGAACTTGATCCTTGCCCTTGGCTCTTCAATGGAGTAGAAGAAGAAGAAGGAGGAGAGAGGAAAGGGTTAGAGGAATCATTAGAGTTGGAGTTTGAATGATTGTTACCGTTGTTTTGGTTATTCGCCCTCCAATTGTTGCTATTGGATCCTCTATTGTTGTTGTAGTTGTTGTTTCGGGGTCCGTTGTTGTTGTTGCGGTACCCGTTCTTGTTGTTGTTGTTGTTGTTGTTCCTTTGCCCTTGCTCTTCCTGCTTAGTTTGAGCCATCAGGAGCTCCTTTAATTGCTTCACGTCGTTCTTCAAGGACGTGAGTTGGTTGTTGTTGGTTTGAGTCTCTTGAAAGTTGACTCTTTTAACTCCACCTTCAGCTCCTTGGTGGGTGTACTTCTCCATATGCAAGGCTTGCTTCTCAATGAAGTCCCAAGCCTCGTCAACCGCCATGTCCATGAATGTACCGGCGGAGAGTAGTTGGAGATTGAACTGGGTGTTTCCGTCCAGCCCCTTGAAGTAGATCTCCAACAACTCGATCTTTGGAATCCCATGATGTGGGCAATCCAAAAGGATATCCTTGAACCGCTCCCATGATTTGGACAAGCTCTCCTTGTCCTTCATGATGAAAGCATTGATCTTCCCTCTCATTTCAGCAGTCTTTGAGGGGGGAAAGAATTTGGTCAAGAATTCCGTAGTCATCTCTTCCCATGTGCTGATTTTTCCTGCAGGAAGAGATTGATACCAAGTAAGAGCTCTATCTTTAAGAGAAAAGTAGAAAGGTCTTAGCTTGTAGTTGTTATTTTCAATTCTGGGAGGTCGCAAGGTCTCCATCAAGATCTCGTAGTTTTGAAGATGTTGATGCGGCGACTCCTTCTCCAGCCCTCCGAATTGACATTGGCGAATCATGGCTAGAACTTGCGGTCGAAGTTCGTAGTCATGATCCGCTGGATCTCCTAGGTTCACTCCTGGACGCCTCAGTTGTTGATTAGGGTCCATCCTTTGACCTAGGGTTTGTGGAATTCCTGCAAGAAGAACATCTCGGACCGGCATCCGAAGTGGATGTACATCGGCCGGGGCGTCAGGTACTGGGACCTGCCTCGGTCGAGGATCAATTACTGGATCCTGCATCGGTCGAGGTTGAATCTGGTTCCGAATTGCTGCAATCTCAGCTTCGATCGCTGCAGTCCTGGCCTGGTTCTCCTCTTTCTCTTGCCTTAGCTCTTCTTTACTGAGACGTAGCAGCTCCTGCGTCTCTCTTAACTGGGCCGCAAGATCGTGATCGTCTTGTTGGGCCATTTTCGCTTCTCTTAAGCGTCTCTTGTATGTCTTTTCTGGTTCGGGATCGTAAGGAACGATTTCCTTCCCAGTGCGGGTTCTTCGCATATACCTAAGAAAGAACCTGCGAAAGTCACTCAAGTAGAGTGGTTAGACAAAAAAAGGGGGCAAATGCCCCAAGAGCAAACCGTACCGGCTCGGTCTAGACCAAGTCCCCGGCAACGGCGCCAAAAACTTGTTCGCTCCAAACGGTGTGTGCAAGCTTTAAATTAATAACCCTAGACTTAAGCTTAAAACAAGGATGCGAACCCGCAGTGTACGGGTCAATCGTAGTAAAAGCAAGAAAATTCCAGGGGTCGATCACAGGGACTTAGTGAAACAAAGTCCAATACGGTATGCTAATGTTAATGCTAACCACAAGAGCAAATTAACACAATCAAAGATGAATAAGATGTCAAATAAAGCAAGCATGCAATTCTAGGGATTAAAGCATCTAGTTGTGGTTCCAACTCAAGATCTATAGATAAGCGGACAAAGCTGAGATTTTTGCGTGGGGAAGGCGTTTCTAAAGTGGAGTAGATCACCGGGTAAGTCTCACTACACACTAATCCTAAACCGTAACTCCTATTACCGGGTAAGTCTCAAGGAATCAAGATAAAGAACTATAACTTCAAACTAACACACCATCTAAGGGAATAGAATCAACCTTTACCGGGTAAGTCTCAGGCTAACTCACAAAGATGGGATGGAAGCACACTCAAACCCCAATAAAGGACAAGCCTTTATTACCTACACTTATGATCGTTGATACACAAACTAAGGAATTACCGGGTAAGTCTCATCCTAAGCTTGCTTTGAACCAGAAAGGTGTAATAAGAATAGGATTTGGCAAACTCTAACACATTAACTCTCAGTTAAGGATCGGATAAGTCACCTCGGTCAGCCAGTTTCCACCCCGGCCGAGATGTTCATCGACTGAACGAGATGCTTAGGGTTAAGGTTAAAGACTCGAACTTTCAGGATCCTACTGTGATTAAGATCATTCTATCATTGTTTTTCCCACAACCTTCAGCCAATCACCCTAGAATCACACAAGGAAATTAGCCACTCATCATCATAATGAAAGTATTAAATATATGGGAAGAAGGTGAATATTTGAACAAAGAAGAATTTAATGAAAACACTTCAATAACTGAATCAAATATCACACAAAATCGTTCCTTGGATAATGATCCAACAAGACAAGACAACAAGGAAAGGAATTGAAGACAATCTTACAAAACCCTCCAAAAAGCTATAAAGCTATAGTCTTCAATCTTCCTTCAACCTTCAAAAAGGTTCTTCAACTCTCTCCCAAATTGGAGTAGGATGCGGTTGCTGCGCTGATAGCGGGTGTATGCAGCCTGTATTTCGGTGTAAGCGGCCTTCTAAGCATGATCGGATTTGTGGAAAATCCAATCCTTTTTATAGGAAAAATAAACCTCCAAAGATAATAAATCTTAAGAAGATATTATCCCATAAATATAGGTAAAATATATGATTCTGCATATCTCCTTCCTTCTAGAAGCTCAGCCCAAAAATATAAGATCACTTTCCAATTTTAAAAGATCTCAGCCAAGAATAAAATATTCTCGCCGCGTCCTAGGTGTTCGCCTCGGTCGAGTCGGCGTCTCTGGATCGCCTCGGTCGAGATGAATCTCTGGGCAACCGAGGTGATCATAACTGAATGTAGAATCTCTCAAAACTGGTCCAAAGTAAATCTTTAATCCATGGTTGTGCTTCCTGAATGTAGCTCCAAATGACTCTTGACTCCTTTTGCTCCTTTTTGATGCAAAACGTACCATATTACCTGCAATTACAACGAAACTAGGTGTAGACCTCGATTCTCGCAAAGGTAGATGAAATGGTAGTAAAATCACATAATGTACATACAAACATGCAGATTATGAAAGATAAAACGTCCAAACAAACCCCAAAATATAGACTATAATTCATGCTATCAAAATACCCCATACTTAGCCCTTGCTTGTCCCCAAGCAAGTTCCTCATATAGAAAACAAGATAGAATGGATTATAAGTCAAGGAAATCAATGAAAAAGTCTTTCAAAAACATTTTATGGTGTGCAACTATCATAGATCACTCTAAGAGAATACTTCCTGGAATTTAAAAACTCAACATGATCAAAACATTTTATAAATATAAGAAAGTTGTTCATATTTGCATAAAATCATAGAATGCATAATAAATCATAATTATCAAAATTAATCATGTATAATCCAGTTTAAACCACTAAGTCAATCAACAAGCTCAAGGTCTCAAGGGCTTCCCAAAAGAAAAGGTCAAGAAACGTGTAGGGTAGGGATGTATGTAAGGTAATGTGGTGCTAGAATCCGGGAAAAAGGATGAACTTCACTTCCATTTTGACTTGCAACACCTTCCACCAATAAGCTTTGCTTATTTCACACTTTTTCTCTTTTACTTTACTTTTTGGGATGCATGGACAGAGGTGCACAATAACCGAAGCCTAGGAAATCAGCAATCATCAATTTCTTGAGATGCATCAAACCCTTGATGCACATACCATGACCCGTTAGGAATATCGCTCAATCCGACTTTGGCAAGACACAAACACCCGGCTATGTGAATGGTGCCGAGTTACTCATCTTCATGATTGACTTCCCCAAACCTATTATTGCTTTCTAACACTTTCACTTCCAGCCACTTCTCAACTTTAACTTCACTTGCTTTCACCACTTCGCTTGCTTCCAAATTCCCGGATAGGTAAAGGGAGGCAAAATGTATATGAGGGGCTAAGCATGATCAAGAAGAAGAAGAGAGAAGAATGAATTGCCTTGGTCTTTCCAGGAAGAAAGTGAGAGAACTTATCCTGTGGTGTCAACCTTCAAATTCAACATAATTTGGATAAAAACAAAGTATTAAACATGCCAATAATTTCAAACAAAGCATTTAGCAACTTAAACATATCATAAAACATTTCAAACACATAAAGAATTTAAAACCAGTCAGTAAACAAGATCTTCACTGAGATCATATCCACATAAGAATGCACAAGAATCGTTTCAAAAACTTTCAGTTAAACCACCTCGGTCGAGGTGTTCTTAGGTCAACCGAGGTGAAACACCTCGTTCGGCCAAGACTGACTCGGTCGAGGTCCAAATTTTTTTTTTAAAACCAGTTTTCTTTCAGTTTCGACGTTTTTCTCAATCAAATAACCTGTAAGTATGCATGCAATCTCAGATAAACATATAAATGCAGAATGAAGCATAAATATGAAAATATCCGGTATAATACATCAAAAGTCAAATAATACATCAATAAACACCCCATACTTGGGACACACTGTCCCAGTGGGTCAAAATAATTCTAAGGACAGGATACTCACCGAACATAGCTAAACTGCATGAAGAAGTAAGAAACAGCTCCTAGATAAGACCATCTCGGTTGGCGAAGCACATCTCGGTCGAGGTGTTCTGACAGTACCCGAGATGTATCTCAGTAAAGCTCGTCTCCTCAACTTCTCGAAATTTTGTTCTTCCAGTGTAGCTCTTGAACTGTGATCCTTCCTTTTGGAATACCTGGTTGTTGTCTAGAGGAAAACAAAAACAAAGCAACTATCTAAACTAAACTAGAAGAGGGAGAAGAAAGCAATACCTTGGGTTGCCTCCCAAGAAGCGCTTGGTTTAAGGTCGCTAGCTGGACCCTTCTCCATAGAATTACTCAATGTACCTTGAACACCATGGAGTGCTCATCACATCCATCATAAAAAAATTTCAAAAAGGTTCCGGTTCCTAATTTCACTGGCAAATGGTAAGATCCCCCACGTACAAGCTTGTACGGTTTGATTCTCACCGGAATCCTTCTAGCCTTCCTGCACTTCAATGGGACATAATCTAGCCTTACGTCCCATCCTTTCCTTGATCGAGAAAACAACTTCTCGAGATTCCTAGTAGCTTCCCCATCTTTAGCATGGGGATGGTACAAGGTCCTTAGCATGCGAGGGACCCCATACTTGAACAAGAGACACTTCATCGCCTCAACGGTGTAGTGCTTGCCAACTCCACTCCTCATGATCCGAGGAGCTTCCTCTTCCAATAATTTCAAGGAAGACTTCATCTTAATCTTTGGAGGTTCTTTCGGAAGAGACCTCCAACTCTCCGGTGCTTTCCTGAAAAATTCAGAAATTTTAATAGGGAATTCGAATGGAGTAAGAGAACTTACCTTGTAAAGTTCTCCAAAGCTCGGATCAGGTTTCATGTTAGGTTGATAACCAACACATGAAATCTCTCTCAACTCAGTTGATCTTTCTTCCACCTTGGTCACAATCTCAGTAATTTGACCAAGGTTCTCTGCATCTTCTGCTTCCAGTTTTGCAGATTCTTCCATCTCGGCCGAGATCTCTTCCACTTCGACCGAGGTCTCAACAGTCAGATCGAGACCTTCCATATCCTCCTCTTCCTCAGAAGTTTCAGGAGAAATTTTTGGTTCGACTGGAGGAATGCTTGGAACGTGCAACACTTCCTTATGCTCCTCTTTCGGCTTAGCATAGGATAGGGTGCTTCCTTTGAGCTCCTCCACCTTCTTCATCAACTTCTCCAATCTTGATTCGAGAGAGTCTTCAAAAGGTTGCTCATAAATGTTTTTAGGGACATTCTTCTCATCCCATATCGCAAGTTCATGTTGAATGGCCTCTTCTCTTTCCCATTCATTGTTGAACCAATAGAAGGAGTACTTCTCCTCCAAGTATTCATAATGGTCCGCCCTAGCACTTTGTCTTGCTATCCAGGCTGGATCAAACATAGCCATCAGAAATCCTGAAAACTACAAAACTCATAGAAAGAGTAGTTAGTAGCAACAGGGGCAAATGCCCCAAGAGCAAACCGCACCGGCTCGGTCTAGACCAAGTCCCCGGCAACGGCGCCAAAAACTTGTTCGCTCCAAACGGTGTGTGCAAGCTTTAAATTAATAACCCTAGACTTAAGCTTAAAACAAGGATGCGAACCCGCAGTGTACGGGTCAATCGTAGTAAAAGCAAGAAAATTCCAGGGGTCGATCACAGGGACTTAGTGAAACAAAGTCCAATACGGTATGCTAATGTTAATGCTAACCACAAGAGCAAATTAACACAATCAAAGATGAATAAGATGTCAAATAAAGCAAGCATGCAATTCTAGGGATTAAAGCATCTAGTTGTGGTTCCAACTCAAGATCTACAGATAAGCGGACAAAGCTGAGATTTTTGCGTGGGGAAGGTGTTTCTAAGTGAAGTAGATCACCGGGTAAGTCTCACTACACACTAATCCCAAACCGTAACTCCTATTACCGGGTAAGTCTCAAGGAATTAAGATAAAGAACTATAACCTCAAACTAACACACCATCTAAGGGAATAGAATCAACCTTTACCGGGTAAGTCTCAGGCTAACTCACAAAGATGGGATGGAAGCACACTCAAACCCCAATAAAGGATAAACCTTTATTACCTACACTTATGATCGTTGGTACACAAACTAAGGAATTACCGGGTAAGTCTCATCCTAAGCTTGCTTTGGACCAGAAAGGTGTAATAAGAATAGGATTTGGCAAACTCTAACACTTAACTCTCAGTTTAGGGTCGGATAAGTCACCTCGGTCAGAAGAATTCCACCCCGGCCGAGATGTTCATCAACCGAACGAGATACTTAGGGTTAAGGTTAAAGACTCGAACTTTCAGGATCCTACTGGAATCTAAGATTATTCTATCATTGTTTTTCCCACAACCTTCAGCCAATCACCCTAGAATCACACAAGGAAATTAGCCACTCATCATCATAATGAAAGTATTAAATATATGGGAAGAAGGTGAATATTTGAACAAAGAAGAATTTAATGAAAACACTTCAATAACTGAATCAAATATCACACACAAAAGCGTTCCTTGGATAACAATCCAACAAGACAAGACAATCAATGAAGGAATTGAAGACAATCTTACAAAACCCTTCAAAAAGCTATAAAGCTATAGTCTTCAATCTTCCTTTAACCTTCAAAAAGGTTCTTCAAATATCTCCCAAATTGGAGTAGGATGCGGCTGCTGCGCTTGTATGCGAGATATAATCGATGTATGCAGCCTCCGTAAGCGGATGTCGGATTTGTGGAAAATCCAACCCTTTTTATAGGAAAAATAAACCTCCAAAGATAATCAATCTTAAGAAGATATTATCCCATAAATATAGGTAAAATATATGATTCTGCATATCTCCTTCCTTCTAGAAGCTCAGCCCAAAAATATAAGATCACTTTCCAATTTTAAAAGATCTCAGCCAAGAATAAAATATTCTCGCCGCGTCCTAGGTGTTCGCCTCGGTCGAGTCGGCGTCTCTGGATCGCCTCGGTCGAGATGAATCTCTGGTCAACCGAGGTGACTCATAACTGAATGTAGAATCTCTCAAAACTGGTCCAAAGTAAATCTTTAATCCATGGTTGTGCTTCCTGAATGTAGCTCCAAATGACTCTTGACTCCTTTTGCTCCTTTTTGATGCAAAACGTACCATATTACCTGCAATTACAACGAAACTAGGTGTAGACCTCGATTCTCGCAAAGGTAGATGAAATGGTAGTAAAATCACATAATGTACATACAAACATGCAGATTATGAAAGATAAAACGTCCAAACAAACCCCAAAATATAGACTATAATTCATGCTATCAGCTTAGCCCAAAAATATAAGATCACTTTCCAATTTTAAAAGATCTCAGCCAAGAATAAAATATTCTCGCCGCGTCCTAGGTATTCGCCTCGGTCGAGTCGGCGTCTCTGGATCGCCTCGGTCGAGGTGAACCTCTGGTCAACCGAGGTGACTCATAACTGAATGTAGAATCTCTCAAAACTGGTCCAAAGTAAATCTTTAATCCATGGCTATGCTTCCTGGATGATTCCTTTTTGCTCCTCAATGTAGCTCCAAATGACTCATGACTCCTTTTGCTCCTTTTTGATGCAAAACGTACCATATTACCTGCAATTACAACGAAACTAGGTGTAGACCTCGATTCCCACAAAGGTAGATGAAATGGTAGTAAAATCACATAATGTACATACAAACATGCAGATTATGAAAGATAAAACGTCCAAACAAACCCCAAAATATGGACTATAATTCATGCTATCAAAATACCCCATACTTAGCCCTTGCTTGTCCCCAAGCAAGTTCCTCATATAGAAAACAAGATAGAATGGATTATAAGTCAAGGAAATCAATGAAAAAGTCTTTCAAAAACATTTTATGGTGTGCAACTATCATAGATCACTCTAAGAGAATACTTCCTGGAATTTAAAAACTCAACATGATCAAAACATTTTATAAATATAAGAAAGTTGTTCATATTTGCATAAAATCATAGAATGCATAATAAATCATAATTATCAAAATTAATCATGTATAATCCAGTTTAAACCACTAAGTCAATCAACAAGCTCAAGGTCTCAAGGGCTTCCCAAAAGAAAAGGTCAAGAAACGTGTAGGGTAGGGATGTATGTAAGGTAATGTGGTGCTAGTATCCGGGAAAAAGGATGAACTTCACTTCCATTTTGACTTGCAACACCTTCCACCAATAAGCTTTGCTTATTTCACACTTTTTCTCTTTTACTTTACTTTTTGGGATGCATGGACAGAGGTGCACAATAACCGAAGCCTAGGAAATCAGCAATCATCAATTTCTTGAGATGCATCAAACCCTTGATGCACATACCATGACCCGTTAGGAATATCGCTCAATCCGACTTTGGCAAGACACAAACACCCGGCTATGTGAATGGTGCCGAGTTACTCATCTTCATGATTGACTTCCCCAAACCTATTATTGCTTTCTAACACTTTCACTTTCAGCCACTTCTCAACTTTAACTTTACTTGCTTTCACCACTTCGCTTGCTTCCAAATTCCCGGATAGGTAAAGGGAGGCAAAATGTATATGAGGGGCTAAGCATGATCAAGAAGAAGAAGAAGAAGAAGAATGAATTGCCTTGGTCTTTCCAAGAAGAAAGTGAGAGAACTTATGCTGCGGTGTCAACCTTCAAATGCAACATAATTTGGATAAAAACAAAGTATTAAACATGCCAATAATTTCAAACAAAGCATTTAGCAACTTAAACATATCATAAAACATTTCAAACACATAAAGAATTTAAAACCAGTCAGTAAACAAGATCTTCACTGAGATCATATCCAGATAAGTAACACAAAAATCGTTTTCGAAAACTCTCAGTTAACCCACCTCGGTCGAGATGTTCTTGGTTCAACCGAGGTGAAACACCTCGTTTTGCCAGAACTGTCCCGGTCGAGGTCAAAAAAATTTTTTTTTTTTAAAAACCAATTTTTTTTTTTTTTCTTTTTTAGTTTCGACGTTTTTCTCAATCAAATAACCTGTAAGTATGCATGCAATCTCAGATAAACATATAAATGCAGAATGAAGCATAAATATGAAAATATCCGATATAATACATCAAAAGTCAAATAATACATCGAAGTCATCAGGTAGTCAAATAGTACATCCAATACCCCATACTTGAGACACACTGTCCCAGTGGGTATAATAAAAGTCTGAATAAAAGAGGACTCACCGGATAAAGAGCCGAACTGCATAAAAATATAATAAATAAAACCCTGCAGCTCCTCAGTAGTCCTGATCCGGTGGTGGTGGTGGAATGTAGGGGAACTGAGTAGGATCATAGGGATAGCCCATGACATGCTGGAACTGTAGCTGAGCCATCATGTGTTGATGATGCTGCCGCTCCTGCATCTCCCGGATATCCAATGAAAGTGCAGCATAAGAGTCGATAACCTGATCCGTCAGGTCATCGATCCGTCGGTGTGCTGCTCTGTCCCTAACTCTCTGCCTCCTGCGCCTAGCGGGCCTGACTGGAGAAGTCTCAGCTGGCGCCGGCTCAGTGTCCTCCTCATCCTCATCTAGATCAATAATGGGAGGTGCGCTCGTCCCAGCAGTGTCTGTCCCTGTGTCCATCGGGACGCCGCCTCCTCTCTCATCAACTGTCTCATCGTCCTCATCCTCATCAGCCTCCTCAGCCTCCTCCGCAGCTGCAGCAGTGGCAGCTGCTGCCTCTCTGTGATCCTCCATAAGCGGAGCCCATGCTGTCTGCCAGAAATGTGGGTCGTAGACAGAGAACTGTGCAGACCATCTGATGCCCTGAGGTGCAGTCCGCTCCCATGGCATGGCGACGTATGGAGTGGTCAACCCACGGGGAACTAGAATCCTCCGTGTGATCATCTCCTGTAATCCCAGCGGCTTCGGAGCCGCTGCCAATGTGCAAACGCTGAGGTCCATCCCGTGGTAAGTGGCGATGTGGGTGACTAGACCTCCACAGCAGATATCTCCCTTCGCCTTGGCCTTGATCCTGTGCAGATCCTCTGCCAGGAGCAAGCCAAAGTCCGGGAAGCCGCCTGTAACCATGCAGTAAAGCGAAAAGAGCTCCCCCTGTCTGATCTTCTGGGGCGTCTCAGTACGCGCCAGAAGCATCTCACTGAAGATCCGGTGGGCAAGTCTGAAGGCCGGGTGAAAGATGACCTTCTCCCTGGAATCACCAGGGCGCCATCTGTCTGCATGTGTAGTAATGTGGGCTATCTGTCCCCAAAACTCCCTAGTTACGGATCGGGAGGGGAAGTCTACAGCTGTAGGGGCAGGAAAGCCAAAGATCTCTCTCCAAATCTCTAATGGAACTATGAAGTTCCGGCTCATCAGCCGGTACTTCACAGATCCCTCTGTGGGAAGGTAGGAGAAGGAGCTAACAAACTCGAGTGTCGGCTCTATGTAGGCTGGGGCTCGGACCTCAGTGAACTGGTCTAGCCCAACGGTAGCAATCATCCTCCTAAGGTCAGCATCTAACCCTAGGCAGTCAAAAGCGGACACCTCCAGAAATCGTGGTGCGATAACTGGACGGCCCGCTATCCTCTCATAGTCTACCCGGCATCTCTCGTGGATGGCCGGGTGGTAGGGACGGGATGAGGAAGGAGAAGGGGAAGGAGAAGATCTATCTCTAAGGGCTAGGCGACGATCTGAACTCATTTTCACTCAACACTGTCAGACCACCTCGGTTGCTGACAAGCCTCAGAAATCACCTCGGTCGAGATGCAGTTCGACCGGACCGAGGCGTAGCAGTTACGATTCCAATTCTCAGAATTTCAGTTCTTTTCCCCCTAAAATCACTACAAATGCTTCCTAAGGGGTACTTATGGATTTCCTCAGCAAAATCAAGGGCAACCAAAGCCCAATACGCAGTAAACGAGTGAGTTAGGGTTTTCGAACGTTTTTACCTCGTTTCGGTCGAAACGTTCAAATTTCCTGCAGATCCGTGGTAGTAATCGACTCTTCTACTCTTTAATCGTGTTTTGGAAGCAGAAATTTTCGAAAACGAGCGAGAAACGGAGGAGAACGAGGTATAGCTGTCGCCGCGGTCGAAATGGGTGAAAGTGAAAAGTAAAAAAAAAAATTTCCTTTTTATACTGTTACTGGATCTGCTGTCACCTCGGTCGAGATGGTCTCGACTGGCCCGAGGTGGTATGGACCGAGGCGGTTCTGCAGAAACCCTAGTCGCCTCGGTTGCCTCAAGAATCAACTCGGTCGAGATGCTCTGACAGTGACCGAGGTACTTCTTTCTTCTCAGAATCTCGAACTTCTGTCCATCTAGATGTGCTCCTTCCTGTTGTCTGTCCAGAACGCCAAAAACAAAGCAAAGCAAAGCAGAAACAAAAACTATCTAAACTAGACTAGAAAAACGGGAAAGAAAGCAATACCTTGGGTTGCCTCCCAAGAAGCGCTTGATTTAAGGTCGCTAGCTGGACCATGATGCGTCTCAAAGGAGGTATATTGGTGCAACCTCCTCAACCGGTGTTTCCGGTTGGTACTTCTTAAGTCTATGACCGTTAACCTTGAAGCTTCCGCTAGTTTCGCCCCATATCTCAACTGCACCATGAGGGAAAACATGCTTCACAACATAAGGTCCGGTCCATCTAGATTTCAACTTACCTGGAAAAAGACGGAGGCGGGAGTTGAAGAGTAGAACTAAATCTCCTTCGTTAAGCTCCTTTGGAACGATACGCTTGTCATGCCATCTCTTCGTCCTTTCCTTGTAGATTTTGGCATTCTCATAGGCGTTCAAACGCAGCTCCTCCAGCTCGTTAAGTTCCAATAGTCGCTTCTCGCCAGCATCCTTAATGTCAAAGTTCAACCATTTGATAGCCCAATACGCCTTGTGCTCCAACTCAACGGGCAAGTGGCAAGACTTCCCATATACCAAATTATAAGGGGTGGTACCTATGGGAGTCTTGAATGCGGTCTTGTACGCCCAAAGAGCATCGTCCAGCTTCATGGACCAATCCTTCCTCGTTCTAGAGACGGTCTTTTCCAAAATTGCCTTGATTTCTCTGTTCGAGATCTCGACTTGTCCACTAGTTTGAGGGTGATAAGCGGTTGATACCTTGTGGGATACCCCATACTTCGATAGAAGTGCTTTAAACTTCCGGTTGATGAAATACGTTCCTCCATCGCTGATGACGATGCGTGGAGTTCCAAATCGTGGAAAGATAGTTCTATTCAAGAACTTCACAACCACCTTGGCGTCGTTAGTGGGGGAAGCAATGGCTTCAACCCATCTAGAGACGTAATCAACGGCAAGGAGAATGTAGATGTTTCCTCCGGAGGATGGGAAAGGTCCCATGAAGTCAATCCCCCATACATCAAAGATTTCCACTTCTTGGATGTTATTAAGCGGCATCTCGTTCCTCCTTGATAGGTTCCCTGTTCTTTGGCATGCATCACAAGAAACAACAAAAGATTGCACATCCTTAAATAATGTAGGCCAAAAGAAACCGGAACGCAATACCTTGGCGCATGTTTTATCGGTGCTAGCATGTCCTCCACAAGGAAGTGAATGACAATGCCTTATGACGCTATTAACTTCATCTTCTGGAATGCACCTTCGAAGCATCCCATCCGGTCCGCGCTTGAATAGCAGCGGCTCATCCCAGTACTAATGTCGTACTTCCTTGAAGAATCTCTTCTTTTGGGAGTACGTCAATCCGGGCGGTATTTCCTGGCAAACAAGATAATTAACAATATCAGCATACCAAGGACCTTTATTATCAGAAAGTTGGTGGAGGGAATGGTCCGCCAACTGTGGGTGAATGTCAGAGAAGGGAGTAGAAAAATTTTTATTCTCAGCAATCTCAGTTGACAATGTCTCGCTGTCGACCTCGGTCGAGACGCAAACGCGTTGACCGAAGTGTTCTTCAGATGCCTCGCTCAGTCTAGAAAGTGCCTCGGTCGAGGTACTGCTACTGGATCCGAGGCTGGAAATCTTCGTTTCCTGGATTAGCTTCTCAGTTGTAGCTCCTGGATCCTCTTCCAGTGCCTTCAAGCTCCGTATATCTGCATCACAAGAAGCATCTATACCTTCCTCCATTAAACTGAAGCTTATAACTCTTTCGAGTGGATCATTAATAAGGATAGAGCTCACCAATTCTCTTGATTCTTCTTCATCGTAGATGTTGAAGATATCATCAGTTAGTTGCTCCCCTTTCATTGCCGCAAGTAGTGCGAATTCCACCTCATCGCCGCCAACGTTGAATTTCAGCTTGGCGTTCTTGCAATCCACATTGCAACCCGAAGTTGCTAGAAATGGCCTCCCGAGAATGATAGGAACAGGATAATCTGCGGGAATGTCAAGTACGACAAAATCTATAGGAAGATAGAAGTTACCTAACTTGACCGGAACGTCCTCCAAAATGCCCACGGGATGGGTAATGGAGCGATCCGCCATGTAGAGTCGAATCTTGACCGGCTTGGGCTCTCCAAGGCCGATCTTAGTGCATAGCTCCAGCGGGATGATGCTCACGGTGGCTCCTAGATCGCAAAGGGCTTCACAAGTGACATCCCCAACTTGAATGGGAATGCAAAATGAGCCGGGATCTCTCAATTTAGGTGGCATCTTCTCCTTCATGATCTTTATGAGTTCCGAAGATTTAGATGTCATCCTAACTTCACCAACATCCTCCAGTTTCCTCTTCCTTGATAAGATTTCTTTTAAGAACTTCCCATAGGCGGGCATACCTAGAATGGCATCAAGGAAAGGAATATTAATATGTAGCTTATTCATCAAGTCAAGAAACTTACCAAAGTGCTTGTCTAGATGTGCTCTGGCTCTGGACTGGGGGAATGGAAGTGGTGGTTTATATGCAGGAGGTGGAACATAAGCTTCTGTCGTTCCTCCTGCTTTCTGTTGCGCCGCCTCGGTTGGCATCTCGGTCGAGGTGTTCTTCGACTGGATCTGGACCGAGGTGGTCTGCGTCGAGCGAGGTACTGGATCAGCAGTTTTGAGTCCACTCCTCGTCGTTATGGCCATGCACTGGCCCTTAGGGTTAGTTTCCGTCTTTGCTGGAAGCTTCCCTGGATCTCTTGGCGCTTCATTCGCCCTATTAGCAAGTTGTTGTTCAAGGGACTTTTGGGCCCTCGAAAATGAAGTCATAGAATTCTCCATAGCGCCAAGCTTGATCAAGATTGCCTCCAGAACTGCGTCTTTCTTTTCCGGTTGAGACGAACTTGATCCTTGCCCTTGGCTCTTCAATGGAGTGGAAGAGGAAGAAGGAGAAGAGAGGAAAGGGTTAGAGGAATCATTAGAGTTGGAGTTTGAATAATTGTTACCGTGGTTTTGATTATTCGCCCTCCAGTTGTTGCTGTTGGATCCTCTATTGTTGTTGTTGTAGTTGTTGTTTCGGGGTCCGTTGTTGTTGTTACGGTACCCGTTATTGTTGTTGTTGTTCCTTTGCCCTTGCTCTTCCTTCTTAGTTTGAGCCATTAAGAGCTCTTTCAATTCCTTCACGTCATTCTTCAATGATGTGAGTTGATTGTTGTTGGGTTGAGTCTCTTGAAAGTTGACTCTTTTAACTCCACCTTCAGCTCCTTGGTGGGTATACTTCTCCATATGTAAGGCTTGCTTCTCAATGAAGTCCCAAGCCTCATCAACCGCCATGTCCATGAATGTACCGGCGGAGAGTAGTTGGAGATTGAACTGGGTGCTTCCGTCCAGCCCTTTGAAGTAGATCTCCAACAACTCGATCTTTGGAATCCCATGATGTGGGCAATCCAAAAGGATATCCTTGAACCGCTCCCATGATTTAGACAAGCTCTCCTTGTCCTTCATGATGAAAGCATTGATCTTTCCCCTCATTTCAGCGGTCTTTGAAGGTGGAAAGAATTTGGTTAGGAATTCCGTAGTCATCTCCTCCCATGTGCTAATTTTTCCTGGAGGAAGAGATTGATACCAAGTAAGAGCTCTATCTTTTAAAGAAAAGTAAAAAGGTCTTAGCTTGTAGTTGTTATTTTCAATTCTGGGAGGTCGCAAGGTCTCCATCAAGATCTCGTAGTTTTGAAGATGTTGATGCGGCGACTCCTTCTCTAGCCCTCCGAATTGACATTGGCGAATCATGGCTAGAACTTGCGGTCGAAGTTCGTAGTCATGATCCGCTGGATCTCCTAGGTTCACTCCTGGACGCCTCAGCTGTTGATTAGGGTCCATTCTTTGACCTAGGGTTTGTGGAATTCCTGCAAGAAGAACATCTCGGACTGGCATCCGAAGTGGATGTACATCGGCCGGGGCGTCAGGTACTGGAATCTGCCTCGGTCGAGGATCAACTACTGGATCCTGCATCGGTCTAAGTAGAATCTGGTTCCGAATTGCTGCAATCTCAGCTTCGATTGCTGCAGTCCTGGCCTGATTCTCTTCTTTCTCTTGCCTTAGCTCTTCTTTACTGAGACGTAGCAGCTCCTGCGTCTCTCTCAATTGGGCCGCAAGATCGCGATCGTCTTGTTGGGCCATCTTCGCTTCTCTTAAGCGTCTCTTGTATGTCTTTTCTGGTTCGGGATCGTAAGGAACGATTTCCTTCCCAGTGCGGGTTCTTCGCATATACCTAAGAAAGAACCTGCAAAAGTCACTCAAGTAGAGTGGTTAGACAAAACGGGGCAAATGCCCCAAGAGCAAACCGTACCGGCTCGGTCTAGACCAAGTCCCCGGCAACGGCGCCAAAAACTTGTTCGCTCCAAACGGTGTGTGCAAGCTTTAAATTTATAACCCTAGACTTAAGCTTAAAACAAGGATGCGAACCCGCAGTGTACGGGTCAATCGTAGTAAAAGCAAGAAAATTCCAGGGGTCGATCACAG
>BSUD01000002.1:30997552-31044362 GCA_033239045.1 Fagopyrum esculentum | reverse complement strand
CTAAACCGTAACTCCTATTACCGGGTAAGTCTCAAGGAATCAAGATAAAGAACTATAACCTCAAACTAACATACCATCTAAGGGAATAGAATCAACCTTTACCGGGTAAGTCTCAGGCTAACTCACAAAGATGGGATGGAAGCACACTCAAACCCCAATAAAGGATAAACCTTTATTACCTACACTTATGATCGTTGGTACACAAACTAAGGAATTACCGGGTAAGTCTCATCCTAAGCTTGCTTTGAACCAGTAAGGTGAAATAAGAATAGGATTTGGCAAACTCTAACACTTAACTCTCAGTTTAGGATAGGATAAGTCACCTCGGTCAGAAGAATTCCACCCCGGCCGAGATGTTCATCAACCGAACGAGATGCTTAGGGTTAAGGTTAAAGACTCGAACTTTCAGGATCCTACTGGAATCTAAGACTATTCTATCATTGTTTTTCCCACAACCGTCAGCCAATCACCCTAGAATCACACAAGGAAATTAGCCACTCATCATCATAATGAAAGTATTAAATATATGGGAAGAAGGTGAATATTTGAACAAAGAAGAATTTAATGAAAAGACTTCAATAACTGAATCAAATATCACAAACAAAAGCGTTCCTTGGATAATAATCCAACAAGACAAGACAACAAGGAAAGGAATTGAAGACAATCTTACAAAACCCTTCAAAAAGCTATAAAGCTATGGTCTTCAATCTTCCTTCAACCTTCAAAAAGGTTCTTCAACAACTCCCAAATTGGAGTAGGCTGCGGCTGCTGCGCTGATAGCGGATGTTAATTGGTGTATGCAGGATGTCGGAATCGTGGAAATCCAACCCTTTTTATAGGAAAATAAACCTCCAAAGATAATAAATCTTAAGAAGATATTATCCCATAAATATAGGTAAAATATATGATTCTGCATATCTCCTTCCTTCCAGAAGCTTAGCCCAAAAATATAAGATCACTTTCCAATTTTAAAAGATCTCAGCCAAGAATAAAATATTCTCGCCGCGTCCTAGATATTCGCCTCGGTCGAGTCGGCGTCTCTGGATCGCCTCGGTCGAGGTGAACCTCTGGTCAACCGAGGTGACTCATAACTGAATGTAGAATCTCTCAAAACTGGTCCAAAGTAAATCTTTAATCCATGGCTATGCTTCCTGGATGATTCCTTTTTGCTCCTCAATGTAGCTCCAAATGACTCATGACTCCTTTTGCTCCTTTTTGATGCAAAACGTACCATAATACCTGCAATTACAACGAAACTAGGTGTAGACCTCGATTCCAGCAAAGGTAGATGAAATGGTAGTAAAATCACATAATGTACATACAAACATGCAGATTATGAAAGATAAAACGTCCAAACAAACCCCAAAATATGGACTATAATTCATGCTATCAACCGCCGCTACCCAAGCGAGGTCATCACGTATCCGTCTTGTTAAACCTACATATCCTCACCAATTCTATCATCCCAAGGTATTGCACTTCCGTCCACAACTTGCTTCGAACAAGGACATCATAACGGTACTTCTCAACTGTCATAAAGATAACTCAACCCAAGGGAGGGTACCAGGTCTACCTTTACACCCTTACCTCGCACACGTACTCCCTACATGGCATCGACTGGTCACCAAAGTCCTTTCTACTCGATCCATTATCCAAGGTGAAACTATCGTGTAACGCACATGGTCTCTTGTGTGGCACGATCCTGCCACCAACAAATTTTGAAACGAAACGCTCATCTCAACCGAGATAACGATACTCGGTAAACGAAAACATCCTGCTATCACATAGGGGACTCCACAACTAGCCAACTCATCGGCTCGGTTTCCCCAATAGGGTGTAAAAACACGTAGTCTCCGTCGGTAGTTCTATGCGACCCAAACTTGTCACCACTGTCACAAGGTCTCAAACCGGTACTAATCTCTCTCGAGGTATCTTACCATTCCCACTGCCCAACTCACGGTGGTGAGGTCTTCTTCCTCGTCGTATGGTGCTCAACCGGACCTGATGGTGGTTCACATAAGGATTATGTACTTAGCCACCTCGACCTTAAGCTCGTCTCACTATTATGAACGTCATAAACCGGATATCTCTCACCAACGTTACGGTCTTAACAATAATCAACCCATAAGGGTAGTTATAGGGTCTCCTCTCGGGACCTTCTATCCCGGATCCTTCTCCGAACCAACCAATAACCATCTATGGCTAAAGTCCTTAACCATCTCTAGTTGTCGCCTCTGTGGGGTACTCAACTCTTGCTGAGTTAGTATACATACATGTATCATACTCCTATAGTTCATACATGCCTGGCATGTTACTCTGTAGCTAAATCGACACCACCATAAGCATGCGTCCTAAAGTGGCTAACTTTCAACACTTAGTCGATCATTCTTCTAACATACCCGCTATTGTTTACGTACACACCGAACCTCTCTTGTTAATTCATACACTTCCCAAGCCCCGCTTGGGTGTATCCATAATATCATACAGTCCCCATAACTCGATGTTTGTGTCAAAGAAAACGAAAAGGAGGTCACTCACCTCTTCTGCTTCTACTAAAACTCCACAGATACGTCTCGGATCCCACGATCTAATTGACCTCTTCAGAAGGGTAGAAAATGTCAAGGTCATTCCGCAGCTTGGCGATTATGACCCACCAACTTATAAGCTTCATATATCCTCAACACACATTGAAGGTATTGCCGAAACCAACATCTCGTTCTCAACTGATCTACTAGATAATCTCAACCCGCTATGTCTCTTAGGAGGTCACCTCAGATGTCCCAACCGGCCTAGATAACTCTAGTTATCCTCTTATCCTGAGCAACCTATAACCTTGTCGTCCCATGTCACACTCGTTCCTCTCAATTTTGAGAATACAACAAGGCTTCGTCAAATCCAATCATAAGCGCAATTCAAGTATCATAACTGTCATAACTCCCTTAGGTTAGGGTCCACCTTGGAGCTGTCCGAACAACACAAATGCCGACTTCATCGTAACACGATTCTGAAACCAATAGATACTTATATGTGTAAACTCTTGACTCATCAATCGCCCTTGCGACTTCAGATGGCTGCACTACACTTATATTAACCATATTGGGCCTAAATGCCGCCTTAAAAAGGTCCTTTCTTCTTTTCATCCAAAACTGGTGGCTTCTCAACTGAAAGTCGATTTTAGTCAAACGTCGCAATCACGTGCAACTAGTCTTATCGAGTCATTCAAATCAAATAAAATGCCCTTACTCGTTATTCGCCATACACATCCCTTGGAAATCAAAGTACACTTCTCGACTCGTACATTTCCTCAAAAATCCTATCAGAATGCTCTGAAGGAAAGACTGGAAGAATTCTCCATTCCTTTCACGGAACTTCTGAATCATGGTCCTCCATGTACTACCACCTTAAGCTTAAAGCTTACAACGCTATTGTAGCTATAGTCTTTCGTTTCACACCGTAGCCTTCGTGGCTCCTTTGGTGAGTCTAACAACTTTGACTCATCTCTTGTTCACGTCACTTATCATTCGTTCCTTCAGAACAAAATATCCTGCATCTACTTTCCATATCCTCCCCATTGGCTTAAAGCGACTCGTGAAACTTCACTTTTCCTCTCGATCCACTACGTCCTTATATGCTTAAACCTTTAAGTTTCCACACCGCTCAATTCCTTGTTAGCATGAAATATTGTGATATTATAGGCACGTTTTCTACTTGTTTTTCATTCATTATTGTGTTCATGGATAGAGTATAGAAGCAATAGTTAGCTTATTCATCTATATTTTCGATATGGAGATCTACACTATGCTTTGTGTTGATTGTAGGTGAATAAGAGCTGGAATTGGATCGTTTGATGGCAATAAAGGGAGAACCTAGGATGAAGAAGATACACATTGGGAAGCTAAGGAAGGAGCAAAGATGAAGAATGACACGAAACAATTGCAAAACAAAGGGAATAGGAGTTCCACGCCCTACTTCCACGGCCGTGGTTCTTCCATTATGAACGTGGATTTGATCAATGAGTTAACCAGTGAGTTCTACGGTGTAAGTTACGGTTGTGGAAGGTTAGATCCATCGTGATATTTTCCACGCCTCAATTCCACGGTCGTGGAATCTTTGAAGACCGTGATTTAGGCAATCTTTTTCCGAATCATTAATTGCCACGTTTTCTGCGTATTGGACATAGAAGATATCTTTTTCTCACCCTATAAAAAGACTGGAGAAGAGAGAATTCGGCACCTCCGCTTACGCTCGCTTACGGTTGCTTAGGGTTTGAAGATTCGAGTTGCTTGCGGCGTAAGTTTAGTTCTTTTGTCCTTTGATTTGATTAGAAGATGGATTGACATCCTGTTCTTCATTCCTATCAAGGATTGTGATTGATTCGTGCTTGTTTCCGAATCTGTTATTCATATATCTCTTTGTGTGTGTGGATTTGAGATTTGATTAAGTTTTATTGGAGTTTCGAAGGTTTTCCATCTTTCATTCTTCTTAAACATAATTATTGATATAAAATGACGATTGTTCGCTAAAACCCTTTAGCAATTCTAAGGTGAAGGGTTGATAGTTGTGGTTTAGATGATGATAGATCGTTCTTAAACAAATTGGACCCTGAGAGTTAGAGAAACCTCGTCGACACCCAAAATTACGGGCTGTTCTTGAATTCCACGGCCGTGGAATCTCAAGATCCAGCCGTGATTTACACCAGTTTACGAACCTTGCTTTTACTTTAATCCAAAGTTAAAGATTGGCTTTAACCTAGCCTTGGCTTGCCTTTCCTAGGTAGTAGTGAGACTCAACATCCTCTATTTCGGTTTCGAGTGTCACAACCTTAACCGTTTGAGCCTATCTTGCTCCTTGGGTTACAAGTTTGGGTATTTGAGACTAATTCTTAATTTTAGATCCTTTCTATACTGAAGCCTCAACAACCTTTATAGAGAGTGTCTTTAGGTGATTCATATAGGGTTTTGGAACTTCATCGTACATTACCTTACATTCGTATACCTTTGCAAACCTCAACTCTGTCCTTATATCTTTAGTATATCTTGAATCGATTGCCACAACTGGATACCTTGATCTTTAGGGTTGTTGTTTTCCCAATATATTTGCAAAGTTTTACCCTTTATTTCTTGACAATTTTACAATCGAATTTGTTCCCCCCAAATCCCTGAGTTTGACACTCTGGAATTCTTGCTTAACTACGTCGATCCGTACACTGCGGGTTCGCTTGCTTGATTCTAGTTTTATAAATTTAAAGCTTATTTGCACGCACGCTACGAGGCGAACATTCCTCCATATGCCAAAACTCAAGACCTATTAAGGTCGCAAGAAGGATCATTATCATCCTCCTACGGGAGGTCCACTACCGTCACTTGCTTTAAACCATTCACGTCACAATCATCAAGACAATCACGATGTTGTTGAAGTACTTCTTACCATTGACATCTAACCATAGGGAAAACTCCAAGCTTCCATTACCGCTCCTTAGAAGCCTCCACTGGAGGTTATACCTCCCGCCTACCACTTCTCAATAGGAAATCCGTAGTTTATGCAATCTCGGTCATCACCGATAACCTTGTGATTGACCTTCTCTAAGGTCAACGACTTAGCAATTCTTAATACTTTATGTCACTATTCTCCTGATGGCTACCCTCCCTGGGGTATTCTACCTCAACTCCATTAGCTCCTTCCACGCTCCATGCTTTCTTCCTTTTTCATAATATAGTCACACTCTTCTAGGCCTCACGTCTCGTATAACTCGTCTTTGTAGGCTTATCTGCACCTAGTAACATCTTATAAGCGCATCTCTTGGTCGTTGTCTTAAGTCTTTTCACTACTAAAGCTCCTTGTCACGTCATTCCTCGTCTCGGGGTCACGTCTACTGATAGGTGATGGAATCACTATCATTTAGGTTAGTTTTTAGAGTCTTTTTAGTACATTTGTGTCGGTTTATGCTACTAACTCCTTGATCCAGAAGAAGAAGAGTAAAAGAAGCTAAGGAAGGGGTTATAAGCACTTAGGAGTGAAGACCATTCAGGAAGCAAGACTTTTGTTGCATCACCGCCCCTGCGGAGTAGTGTCACCGCCCCAGCGGGTGACAGAGCACTCCGGAACGCTCCCTGTGCCTTCGCCAGCGCCAGTCACAAACTGTGTCACCGCCCCGGCCACGCCTTGGCGCCCCTGCGGTGACCTGCCTTGAAGAAGCGAAGACCACCACCCCTGCTCCTTCCCCTACGCCTCTGCCTATGCCTCAACCTGAGAGTTGGAAGATGAAGAGTTGGTGTCACCGCCCCCGCATCGACACTAGGACGCCCCTGCGCCTTGGCATCAGTAACGGCAGGAAGTTGAAGAGTCAGACGTTTGGAAGAGCATTAAAGATCCGCCCCTGCGGAATGGCCTGGCTGCTCCTGCGGCCATGAAGAAGCTCAAGTGATTCTGCCTAAACTGCCCTTGCGGTTCTGAAAGCCGCCCCTGCGGTTCTGAAGGCCGCCCTTGCGGTTCAACGTCAGAAACTTTACTCCGGTTGTTTGCACCACCTTTATGGCATTATAGGTGGCTGTTTTGTGCCGGCCATTTACTCCTATTTAGTGTATTTTGTTGTATAAATAGTCCATGGCTGATTGCTAGAATCATCCATGCTTATCCACATAAATCCATTTTAGAATTGAAATTTCCATTGTAATGAGTTGCTAACTCCATTGCTACATTGGGTTGGTTTGAAGCTGCATTGTTACTTTGGTTGTAAGTTTCTTTAATATAAGTTTTCATTCAGTAATACTTTGTGTTTCCTTGATCTTTATTGTCTAATTGCATGTTTAATTAACACTTAAGATTGATCACCTTAGGTTCTAAAGTGCATGCAAAGAACTAGGAATAATAGATTCCGGGTTCGGGTCTTTAATCTAGTAGTAAACTTTAAGTAATAATGGGTTGTAATTGCTTAAAGAAAAGGAACACAAATATAGAGATAGGGTTAACGGTTTTAATCCATTTTTTGTATCTCTTAGTCTTTGTTTGAAAGCTAACTTGTTACTTGTTCTTGTAGGTTTACGGAACACTAACCTGTTAAGTTGTGTTGATGCCGGTTGGCTCAACACATATATATGATCAAGACGGGAGATTACTTAAAACTTGTAAAAGGAACTCACCAAAGTAGCATTTGCATGCTAAGAATCAACCTAGTGTAGATTCATCCATCATTGTCTTGCCTTTTGTGTCACTTGTTCTTATACGTTTTGTGTGCATCACTTCAAACAAACCCCCCCCTTTCTGTTGCTTGTTTCAATAATCAATAATTGATCTTAATAAACACCTTGGCTCTCTTGGGTTCGACCCCTACTTAACCACTGTACTTGTTTCAGTGCTAAGTCGGGATTTACTTTTGATTGAGTGGGTATAGACGACCATAGAAATACCTTCAGTCATGTACTCACACTTCTATCTCCTTGGTGTTACTTAGTCTTATCGTCATAACAGAAATCGGTCAACTCCACTTGAATCCTTGCCATACCATTCTTCTCATTACTCTCGTAATTTTGACTCTTTACTTAACGGTACCTCGTAAGCTTAACTTACAGTATCCTTCATCCTTCTTATCGAGTTCGATCATTCTTCACATCTTAACTCCAATTCTTAGGAGCGTCTAAGGGAAACTTCACTTATCATAATGGGACACCGCCTTTAACCTTGTTAAAATTCTCCCATCTCTTCCTTGACTCGCGTCTTCAGTGGCCACGCATCTGTAATATAGATTCCGTTATTTCATAGTCAACATACATCCTATCATTTTATGTGAAAGTATAACTCCCATAAAATGATACAAATTTCACCATACTTCTTTCAATTATTTTATTTTATGCAAAGAGCAAGTCACATAAAATACTTCTTACCAATATCTATGATTTTATGTGAAGTTTTGATCACATAAAATCACTTCTTAAAATACTCCTACAAGATCACTCTTACATGAAAAGCCCATGACAAGCATGACAAGGCTATTAGACAAACTATGTCAAGGCCCATGACAAGCTCCTCCACGCAGCCTTGCTTGATGTTGGGCCGCCACCTCATCCATGCTTCCACGTTATGAGCCCAGCAAGGAAGAGACAACTACTCGGAAAACCCTAAACCGCTTTCGAACGCAGGAACCAGTAGCAGAACCGTACATTCCTTCTGTCTCTCCTCTCCTCCATCTTTGACGCCTCCTAGGTGGTCGGTAGCCGTATTCAACATCGCCTTGACACACCAGCAATGAAGCGGGACAACATGCGGTCTCATCTTTACATGCCGAACCACAGCGTTGAGCCTTCCAGCCCTCTGCAGCAGCGTCGCGCCTTCCAGCCCTCTGCAGCAGCGTCGAGCCTTCCAGCCCTCTGCAGCAGCGTCGAGCCTTCCACCCCTCTACAGCAGCGTCGAGCCTTCCAGCCTGGCGGTGCAGCGACTTTCAACCAGACAGACGCTCCCAGCCTTGCGCCTCATTCACGCAACAGGTGTGCACATCCCTGCTGCGGGTGCGCCTCCTGGAGACGAAGGTTGTGCTTCTCCTTCCCAGTGCACACAATCTGGAGTGACACAGAGACTCCTAGTCTATCCTATTCTGTGCAACAACTGGCTCGACAACAGCCTTGGCTCACCTTCTTACTTCCCTTCGAGTTTGGAATCGGATAAGGGAGATTCCCTTTGCTTCCTTGCACTTCCTTCCACACCTTTCATGTCTAATGAATTCCCATTATGTCTCCTAACTCTACCCAGAACAGCCATAGAGGAGCAGTAAAGATTCATGTTGTTTTCAGAGTTTTCAGGAAGGGACAAGCAGGCATTTTCGAGTCCAGTTTTTGGTATGTTAGACACCTCCTCTATTGCTGAATTTTGGATATGTTGTAGTCAGCAGTACATAGTAGATCATACTAAAATTTGGGAACAAACGGAGTTACGGTTTGAGAGTTATGGTGTTCCGAATTTGACTCCTCGTGCAGTTTTTAATAAGTGTGCTGAGTGTTGAGAAAAAACAGCATATGATGCAGTTTTGTGAGATATTTTAAAAAGGCTTTTGATCTCCTTGACTGCTGAATTTTGGATATATTATAGATAAGATTTTATAGTAGAAATATCAAAATTTGGGATAAATCCAGCGAGCGGTTTAGGAGTTATGATTTTTCAGAGTTATGATAGTGTGCTGTTTTGTTAAGTGTTTGCTGAAATTCCAGAAACTGTGTTGATCAGTAAAGTTTGAGCATACTTTTCGATGCCTTAGAGATAAGATCCACCGTTCCGTTTTTGGGATGTTGTTATCATGCATAGGTTAATATGTCAATAGTTGGGATGAATCCAATGGTGGGATTTAGAGTTATAGAGGCTCAAAGTGGACTTGTTGTACAATTAGAAAATATACTCAGATTTTTGGCTAAGTATAGAAAATTTCAAGTGTTGTAACCAACTTTGGAAATTTTTGTAGAAGTGATGGTTGAATAGTTTTAGGAAATTCTTGCTCCTAGGAGTAGATGAGATATCACAGATGATCTAGGAAGTTATTTCAGAATTTTTATAAGATTATTCGAATTTTATATTTGAAGCCGAAGTTGGACCTTAACGATCGTTCGAAATATAGGAAAATGGGTAAATTGCTAGTTTGTAACCAAACTCATCTTTAGGAGTTAGAATATGACTTTTTTAGTCTCAAATAAGAGTTTAGGCATGAATTAAGGAATTTTTGGAAGTTTTGGGACCAAGGGTAAAATAAGCATTTTACCATAAATTGGTACTGTATTAAATTTTGTTCTAATAGGATCTACTATCTTAGAAGTCTTAGACTTCTAATTACCTAGAAAGTGTGCGGACACACTTGCCTCCTTTGACAGGCAACCGAGTTATACAGTTAGAGATTGAGTTGTGATTAAGAGACGAGATCTGATTCAGGTAAGTCCACGGACTTACTTAGTTGACTTCTTGTATGAGTGTAATGTGTATGAGTGGTGTTTGTTAGTTATAATAAATAACGAAACCGGATTAGGCCGACTTTATTATTTACGTAATTGACCCAAGTGTATGATAACGGGTCGTGGCATCATCTGCCTAGCTCTTGCGAGAGTCTAGGAGGTTCCCTGCGACCAGCCCAGTCAAGTACACGGTCATATGCATTAGTACCATTCCGCGTTGGTAAACGGGGATAGGGGCGAGGTTTGGGAATCCCTCGTGTCACAAAATAAGTATCATTAGTAATGACATATCACCTAATTAAAGATAATAAAATGATTGATTGTTGCATGTTGATTGTGTATGTTGTGTGTTTGTGCTTTTACCTTTATACTTATGCATAGAATGTTAGCTAACGGTTTTATACCGCTTGTAGATGCCTTGCAGGTTAATACAGTTGTAGAGAGATCCGGAGGGAATGGTCAGCCGGGTCCACGTACTCATTTAGTTGGGGACGAGGTTGCCTTATGTTCTTCTTATATGTCATTTTGGTACCTTTGCTTTGTAAGGCTGATACATATTCTTCATGTATATATATTGTTTAAAGTTTTCACATGTTTTATATACTTTTGTGCCTTGTTGTAAGATCCAAGTTAAATTGTTGTCAAACTAAGGTCGGGACCCATTGTGAGGTCCTAACCAGTAGCTCCCCGAGTTCTCAGAATTTGGGGTGTTACAATATGGTATCAGAGCTCTGGGTTGGCAACAATGGCACTTGAAGTCTTCTGAAAGACCGATTGTATAAAATAACTAGAACCCGAAAGGGGTCTAAAATTTTCAAAACGGATTTATGTTTTTACACGAGCATAGTCGGGTTGTGGGTTAGTAGTACGTCGGACTACCATCGCTCTCCGTGGATCTCTGCAACTTAGAATGATAGGTGTGTTAGTTAGTATATAGACTTATATCAATATGTTCTAATGTATGATTATATATATGTATATGTATAGCATGTTAGTATCCTAAAGGATATTTTGTATCCTTTAGTTGTGATATAATGAAGCGATTATCGCCTCATTATAAATCGGTAGCGGACTTGAAGAGTTTTCAACACGAGGCAATGAAATCGAACCCTGAATTGAGTATTATACTCGGGTAGGCTGCTTGGTAATCCTTATAAAGTATCCAAACAACAAGTGAGCAAGGAAGTAAAGTTGTGAAGATAATTGTTACCACAAGCACAATCAAATGAGGAAGAAATTCCTGAGTCAGTTCAGTTAGAAGGAATAGAAGGTCGTACAAGGAACTCGAGCAAACGAGGCCGAGAGATGGAATTAGAGGAACCATGCAAGAGACTACAAGAGTGCGGAGTAGAGATAACAATATTGGACCGAGACAAGTAGAATTGAGTACACTCAAGATTGCGGAATCAAGGACATTATAATCGAGGTGGATGCCCCATAGACCATTATGGGCATGAGAAACCAGAAGAGACAGAGGGTCAATCCGAGTGTGAGAATCTAAGGTGCATGGAATGAAGACCTACAATTGAGTGTAAAAGCGAAAAGGAAGACCCCACAAGCGTGGAGAGGTTTTGACCCTCCTCAGAGATATAAGTAGTTTGAAAGAAACCGCGACGCCAATATCCAAAGAATGGAAGCCTGTAGCAGGGTCAACGGAGTTTCATGAAGGCGATATTACTACTAACTTCAATGAAGAAATGTGTATGGGAGAACGACCTTGCTGGACTCGAGAGTCCAAGTTAACCACAATTATCACGGGACCTAAGCCATCAACACAGACGGTCCATGCAAGAGGAACTGCAAGTGGATGATCATTACGGCCATAAGAATTGCAAAGACGCTTGCAAGCTATCGTGGAAAACTTGAAACGACTATTTATGTCACATGAATGACACAATCGAACTAGAGAAATGGAGTTAGCACATAAGAAGCGGAAGAGTGGAAGGTGGAACGAACTAAAGAAGTATAAAAGGATTGTTGTGAGCAACTGTTTACCTACTAGCTAAGGAAATTTTGACATATCACAATTAACACGGAATGGAGACTTACAACTTAATGTAAGAGCGAAAGGTAGACTTCACAAGCCTAGAGACGTTTTGTCTTCTTTAAAGATAAGAATTCTAAAACGAATCACAACGCCAGTATCGAAAGGATGGAAGCCATGTAACATAGTCAATAGAGATTTGGAAGGAAATATTACAACCAACACCGATTAAGGAACCTGTGCTTGTGAGAATCGTGTGGTGGACTCAAGAGTCCAAGGTAACCCCCATTTATAACAGAACATAGGTCATCAACATAGACAGTCCCTATAAAGGGACTACAATTGGGAGGTAATTAAAAGTCATCGGAACTACAAGACGCTTACCATGTATCGTGGAGTGTTAGGAACGACTTTTAACGTCAGGCGAATGACACAGTGAGACTAGAGAAGGAGAGTTGTCCCAAAGGAAGCAAAAGAGTGAAAGATAAGACGAACTAAAGAAGGATAAAAAGGATTAATCTAGTAGGTGATGTGCACCAAAAGTTTAATACTAGTAGAGGTATGAAATTGAGATAAGTCAATTATAGACTGACCGATGTCAACCAAGGACGTGCAAGTATTGTTGGGTATTGACGAGTTATGTGCCGTTAAGAAGAGATATTTGTGACTGTGGGCCTATGGAGTAACTTTACCGACGCCTTAGAGGATTCCCTCAAGTAGGCAACTACAACCTTCTTGGATGAATTAAAGGTATAAAGAGAAACATTTTAAGGATTACTTCTTGGCTAGTTAAGATCAAACTCCGGTCAAGTCAGGGAGTTTGGATCCGTGGTAGAAGAATTAAGAACGTAAGCGGAAGAAGTGGTTTTTTAATCGTTGTTTTATTTTCGTAAGGCAAGTAAAGAAGGTACTTGGTACTTCATCCGTATACGACTCATGGTGTAATTGGAAGAGAGAATTTTGAGGTCAATCATTTTATACTTACAAAAAAGGTCCTTAGGATTAATGAGTGACAACAGGATAAGTAGAGTAGCGCAACGGAAGCGTGGTGGGTCCTAACCCACAAAGCAAGAACCTCAAGGGTACTGATGGATGTCGTGCCGAGTTTAAGATGGTGATAGTTAGTGAAATGCATTTTAGTTGAAAGAAACTTGAGATAGGCTATGTGAGTTACTGGAAATGTTGTACGGAAACTTAGGTGCATGTAGAGGTAATAGAAGGAGAGTGGTACCCTATTATGGATCCGAGTGAAGAGTGATGGCTTTGTTACATGTTGCTAGACAAGTAGTGTGGAATTCTATACTAATAGAATACTCTACAGTGAGTTTTCAGGATGGATTAGGAAAGAATTAATGATGTAAAAAAAATAAAAATAATAAAAATATTGTGCATGGTCTGCACTAGAAAGCTCAAAGTGAGTAACTACCATCCTGAGTCGAAGATACATAAGAAAGAGAAGCGACAAGAGCATACTTGCAACCTAGTAACCGTGCTTAAAGAAAGCATAATCTCGGAGTAGATTTTATGTGTAACATTATGTCGGAACAGAGCCTAGTTGCGTTTTGAGTTAGAGGGATATTACTAGTCCGATGAAAGTGGAGGGTACAAGAGTTCAATGTTGACGGTGTGTTAGCATGTATCGAGTATTTATGATCAAATAATTGGATATAAGATCACTTTGTGTCTAATACCGTCATTACGGACATATTCTATGTCACTTAAGATCTTGGAAAATGCGTGAGAAGCCTAAGGTTGAGCTAACGATATATTATAGATCTATAAATAGTATTATAATGCTAAGTGAACAAAGAGGATGACCATTGGAAGTTTTAAAGCGGTTTAAAAGTGACTGATGGACTAGTATTTCTCACCCTATTGGAGAGGGTAGCTTCAGTTTTCCACGGAGACTAAGTTTGGGAACTGAGTTTGAGAATTTCAGTGGGGAGATACCTACCAAACACGGGTTAGGTTATCATATTAGAGGATCAGACAGTTAAGCCGGATGATTGATAGCATGAATTATAGTCTATATTTTAAGGTTTGTTTGGACGTTTTATCTTCAATAATCTGCATGTTTGTATGTATATTATGTGGTTATATTACCATTTCATCTACCTTTGCGAGAATCGAGGTCTACACCTAGTTTTGTTGTAATCGTAGGTAAAATGGCACGTTTTGCATCACAAAGGATCAAAAGGAGCTATGGAGTCATTGGAGCTACATTCAGGAACATAAGGAACCATCCAGGAAGCATAGGCATGGATTAAAGATTCACTTTGGACCAGATTTGAGAGATTTCACATTCAGTTGTGACTCACCTCGGTTGACCAAAGATTTACCTCGACCGAGGTGATCTAGAGAAGTCGACTCGACCGAGACGAACACCTGGGACGCGGCGAGAATATTTTATTCTTGGCTGAGATCTTTTATCTTTGGAAAGAGATCTTATATTTTTGGGCTTGGCTCTTGGAAGGAAGAAGATATGCTAGATCATATATTTTACCTATTTTTATGGGAAGAGATCTTTCTAAGATATCTTATCTTTGGAGAGTAATTTTCCTATAAAAAGGGTCGGATTTCCCACAAATCCGACATCCGCATACAGTTGGACATCCGCAGACAGTTGGACATCCCGCTTACACCGAAAAACCACTGCAGCCATACTCCAGTTGGGAGATTTGAAGAACCTTTTTGAAGGTTGAAGAAGGAAGATTGTAGCTTTTATAGCTTTTGAAGGGTTTTTGTAAGATCATCTTAGATTTCCTTCCTTATTGTCTTTCTTGTTGGATTTCTATCCAAGGAACGCTTTGTTGTGATATTTGATTCAGTTATTGAAGTCTTTTCATTAAATTCTTCTTGTTCAAATATTCACCTTCTTCCCATATATTTCATTAATACTTTCATGATGATGAGTGGCTAATCTCTTTGTGTGATTCTAGGGTGATTGGCTGAAGGTTGTGGGAAAAACAATGATAGAATAATCTTAGATTCCAGTAGGATCCTGAAAGTTCGAGTTTTAAACCTTAACCCTAAGCATCTCGCTCAGTCGATGAACATCTCGGCCGGGGTGGAATTCTTCTGACCGAGGTGACTTATCTGATCCGAAACTGAGAGTTAAGTGTTAGAGTTTGCCAAATCCTATTCTTATTACACCTTTCCTGGTCCAATGCAAGCTTAGGATGAGACTTACCCGGTAATTCCTTAGTTTGTTTACCTAAGATCATAAGTGTAGGTAATAAAGGTTTATCCTTTATTGGGGTTTGAGTGTGCTTTCATCCCATCTTTGTGAGTTAGCCTGAGACTTACCTGGTAAAGGTTGATTCTATTCCCTTAGATGGTGTGTTAGTTTGAGATTATAGTTCTTTATCTTAATTCCTTAAGACTTACCCGGTAATAGGAGTTACGGTTTTGGATTAGTGAGACTTACCCGGTGATCTATTCCACTTTAGTAACACCTTCCCTATGCAAAAATCTCAGCTTTGTCCGCTTATCTTTAGATCTTGAGTTGGAACCATAACTAGATGCTTTAATCCCTAGAATTGCATGTTTCCTTTATTGACTTTTATCATCTTTGATTGTTTTAATTGCTTTGTGGTTAGTGATTGCTTAAGCATATCGTAATTGGACTTTGTTTCACTAAGTCCCTGTGATCGACCCCTGGAATTCCTTGCTTTTTACTACGATTGACCCGTACACTGCGGGTTCGCATCCTTGTTTTAAGCTTACGTCTAGGGATATAAATTTAAAGCTTGCACACACCGTTTGGAGCGAACAATGATACCGGTGAGATATCCGATAACCACTCTAGAACGTGGTAGCAGGCGCTTGTGATCTAAATACCTGAAAAGATTTAAGATTTAGTGGTTTTATGAAAAGCTGATAAGGCTACCTAAGATACTGGGGATATTAAGAGACGTAACCTTTCAAAGACCTATGTAGTGATAGTTGTAACCTCGAGAGTGACGAGTTAGGGCTTGACCTTGGATGTGTGATATTTTTTGACTACGTGTTTATTTCATGATTGAGTGTTTAGTCAGTGATGTGTGTTTTTGGTAATCTTGATGTGCGGGAAACTTAGATGTGGAAACGACGAGACTTTTGTGTAGTGATCAAACACACCCATTTGGTGCCTTAAAGGCCGATCAGGATTGTCTTACCCTAAGATTCAGGACGAAACTTATTTTGAGGGGGATCTGATGTAACGACCAGTTTTTCTTCGTTACGCGTTGAGAGGGTTAGAGAAGTTTAGGAAACGAATAAAAATTTAGTGAGATTAGGATATACAACTTTATTTATTGAAGTTGTTTGATTAAATACCTTGTTCTAAGTTTCGGGACAAAACTTATTTTAAGGGGGTACTTATGTAATACCCGGAATTTTAGATTCCGTTATTTCAGAGTCAACATACATCCTATCATTTTATGTGAAAGTATAACTCCCATAAAATGATACAAATTTCACCATACTTCTTTCAATTATTTTATTTTATGCAAAGAGCTAGTCACATAAAATACTTCTTACCAATATCTATGATTTTATGTGAAGTTTTGATCACATAAAATCACTTCTTAAAATACTCCTACAAGATCACTCTTACATGAAAAGCCCATGACAAGCATGACAAGGCTATTAGACAAACCATGTCAAGGCCCATGACAAGACCCATGACAAGCTCCTCCACGCAGCCTTGCTTGATGTTGGGCCGCCACCTCATCCATGCTTCCACGTTATGAGCCCAGCAAGGAAGAGACAACTACTCGGAAAACCCTAAACCGCTTTCGAACGCAGGAACCAGTAGCAGAACCGTACATTCCTTTTGTCTCTCCTCTCCTCCATCTTTGACGCCTCCTAGGTGGTTGATAACACGATTTATAGCATAGTTTTAGGTGCACATTTAGGTAGAATTCTCGCTCAATCATGCATTGTCTAGCACTAGTCCAATACGTTTTGCACTCAAAACACGTATTTTGTCGAGATAGACGTCTACACGGACTTGTGCGCGTTTTGTAGGTATTTCGGAAAATTTCGGGCTAAAACGAGGCGTTTGAAGGTCGCTCATTCAGAAGACGCGTTTCCAACTCATTAGAGCACAAAGAATGACTCAAGGAACCTTGCCAACACAGGCCATACACCAAACCACAGCCTATTGAGCGTAAACAAAGTTTCTGTTAGAAATCACGGTTTCCTGGAGAATCACGGCCGTGGAAATGGCCGTGGTTTTTGCCAGATTCTCGTGACAGCTGTGCCACGACTCTCATGGCCAGCTCATGAAGAAATTGGTTATAAAAGTGGTCCTTGAATGTTGTTAGAGGCAGTTGGGATTTTGGGGTAGTTTTGGGAGCAGCTCACACATTCTCTATTGCTTTTGAACAAAATATATTCCAAGGAGAAGAAGGATTTTTCTAGGAAGGAAAGTGTAAGAAGAAGAAGAAAGGAGCCATTGCCATTGAAGAGGAGAGGAGAAGACACACCTAACTCTTGTATTTCGGATTTATTTCTAGAAGTTTTTGAACCCTTGAACCTTCCTTTGGAAGGGTTGTAAGTCATCCTAAATTCAATCTTCAGATTTGGATTTTATTTGGAGTTTATTTGTTCATCTTCTTTCTCTCATTTTTCTTGCTATGGAGATTATGAATCTATGCTTGTTTGTTTTGAATTCCAATATGAATGTTGTAGGCTAGATTGATGTGATTCTAGGGTTAGGAAAGGATGGTTATGGCCAGATCTATGATAGGATGAACTTAAATTTACTTTTGGATGATTTTTGTTTATGGACGTAGCTACTGTTAGGAATCACGGGTAGTTCTTGAAGAACCACGGCCGTGGTTTCTGTAGAACGAACCGTGATTTTCCTGATTCGAAGGATCTTACCTTAGGTTCATAAAATTGTTGAAACCCTAAGTTTTTGCTGAGTTTAACCTACCCTAGGGTGCCCTAGTGTAGAGACTAAGAGTTAGGAGAGACTTACCCGGTGATCCTTGCCCTTAGAATCTAAAATAGCAAGGTCTTAGGTAATGGTGAGCCTAATAAGCCGCCATTGGATTAAGTGTGCTAGGATAGTTGCTTAGAACTTCCCTTTCCGAGACTTACCCGGTAAGGATAGGTTAGACCTCTAGGTAATAATCCGGTTTGTGTTAAAATCCTACCCTTAGGGTCTTAGAGACTTAACCGGTAATGAGACCTTAGGTGTGGACTAGTTGGATCATGAGACTTACCCGGTGATTGACCCCATTTTAGAAACACTAAATCCCAAGCATATCATCATCAATCCAAAGAATGAATAGATAACTTGAGATTATGCCATAACCGGAATTTCCAACCCCTAGAATCCATTTTCCTTCTCTCTTGATCACATCTTGTTCTATTTGTTTATTTGTGCCGATCTTTTCGATTGAGTTTGATTTGGTTGTTTGCATGAGCTGCGATTTTCGATTTTGATCATCTAAAACCAACAAAAACAATTTTCGATTTCCCCTTTCCTTGCTTAGATTAGACCTTGCTAAATTCAATCACAACTTAGTTCGATTTCACCTTAGTCTTTGTGTTCGACCTTGGAGTACTTATCTTTCTACATACGTCCCGTACACTGCGGGTGCGCTTAGAATTAGGATAATTATAACAAGTAAAATTTAAGGCTTATTGCGTACACGATTCTAGCGTAACAAGTTTTTGGCGCCGTTGCCGGGGACTAGGTCTAGATTGAGTCTATTTTGTGATTGATTCTAGTGTAGATCTTTCTTGTTTCTTTTGATCTCTTTTTGGTTTGTGTCTTTGCTTTTCAGGACATCTACTTCTCTTTAGGTGTATGCGAAGATCTCGTGGCAAGGATCTAGCTCCATTCGATCCCGAACCGGAGAAAACCCTTCGATCTAGATCTAAGAACATTCGAAAAGAGAGAGAGATGGCCGGTAGAAATCTTCAAGCTGAATTGGATGAAGCCTTAGAGCAAATAAGGCTAAGAGATGAGCTCTTAGAGGAAGAGAGGAGACTTGCCAATGAGAGGCAAGAGGAAACTAGAAGGGAGATTGAAGAGATTAGGCAAGCCCTTGTTCAAAGAGAGCTTAATCGCCGACAACCTCCTCCACCTCCACCACAACCGCAACCGGCGGCTAATGTTAGGGTTGTTCCAATTGCCATCGAGGAGCCACAAACCCTAGGGAAACGCATGGATCCGGCACAAAGAGCACACCGACCGGGTGTGAATCTAGGAGATCCCGCAACCCACAACTATGAGCTCCGCCCTCAAGTTCTACAAATGATCCGGCACAATCAATTTGGAGGGATGGAAGGAGAGTCCCCTCATCAACACTTGATGAATTATGAGATCTTGATGGAGACTCTTAGACCACCAAGATTGGAGAGCAACAACCATAAGCTAAGGGCCTTTTCCTTCTCTCTTAAGGACAAAGCCTTAGCTTGGTATCAATCTATTCCACAAGGAAGAGTTGGTACATGGGAAGAGATGACAACCGAGTTCTTGACCAAGTTCTTCCCACCTTCCAAGACCACCGAGCTAAGGGGAAAGATCAATGCCTTCGTGATGAGGGATAGAGAGAGTTTGTTCAAGTCTTGGGAGAGATTTAAGGATCTTCTTCTAGATTGTCCGCACCATGGCATACCAAAAATTGAGCTATTGGAAATCTACTTCAAGGGGCTTGATGAGGATAGCCAATTCAAACTTCAATCACTTTCCGGTGGGACATTTATGGAGAAACATGTGGATGATGCTTGGGAGTTTGTGGAGAAGCAAGCTCTAGTGATTGAGAAGTATTCGCATAGGAAGAGTGAAGGGAGAAAGGCGGGAGCATACGAGGTGAGTGAAGTCACCATGAGAAATTTCAAGCTTGACGCCATCAACAACGAGTTGAAATCCTTAAGAGAGTTATGCACTACAACCTTGAAGAGCCAAACAACTCCTCAAGCACCTCCACAAGCAAACTTGTCTTCCAAGGAGGTGGATGTCAACTACATGGGAAGAGGCAACTTCAACAATTACCAAGGCCCAAGAAATTTCAACAACAACCGGCAATTCAACAATTACCGGCCAAACCATAACCATCCCGGTTTCTCTTACTCAAATCCGGATGGAGCCTTGAACCCTCCCGCCTCCACAAGCACCACTCCGCCACAAAGAGCTTCACAAGAATCTCCACCCGGTTTTCCTCAACCTTCAAAGGATAGAACCGAAGTCATGTTTGAACAATTGCTAGGAAGGTTGAGTAGACTTGAGAGCACCGTCACTTCAATTTCTAAGGCTCAAAAGGTCTTGGAAGCACAAGTCTTCCAAAAGGCGGGTGAGGCACATAGAGATCCGGGAAAGCTTCCCGGAAGAACCGAAGACAACCCAAGAGGCCAAGTTTTGGCTATCACAACAAGGAGTGGGTTGAGTATGAAGGACCCTTTGCCCAAGGACCAAGCTAAGGGAAAGCAAGTAGTGGTAGAAGAGGGAAGAAAGCAAGATGAAGGAGGCAAAGGCAAGGATGTAGAGCCAACTTATGTAGCACCGCCTCCATACAAGCCGCCACTACCATTCCCACAATCAAGAGCAAGAGCTCGTTTGGACAATCACTTTGGTAAGTTCCTCGAACTAATGTCCAAGTTACATATTAACATTCCGTTCATGGATGCCATTTTAGGAATGCCGGCATACGGAAAGTTCTTGAAGGAAATACTCTCCAACAAAAGGAAGTTGGAAGAGTATGGGGAGATTAGGATGACCAAGAGATCCTCGGAGTTGATCCAAACAATGAAGGAGGAGATGCCTCCCAAGCTAAGAGATCCGGGCTCTTTTTGTGTTCCAATTGGAGTAGGAGATGTGAAGTACGAAGCCCTTTGTGATCTTGGGGCGAGTGTAAGCATCATACCGCTTGCACTTAGTAACAAGGTCGGGCTAGGATAGCCAAAACCGGTCAAGATGACCCTCTATATGGCGGACCGATCCATCACTCACCCGGTTGGGATTCTTGAAGACATTCCGGTGCAATTGGGAGGATTCTATGTACCTATCGACTTTGTAATGTTGGACATTCCGGCGGATTACCCGGTTCCCATCATCCTAGGAAGACCTTTCCTAGCCACATCCGGATGCTTAGTGGATTGCAAGAACGGGACTCTCTCCTTCAACATTGGAGAGGAGAACATCAAGTTCAAGCTGTCCACTATGATGAAAGGGCCAACCCTTGATGAAGACATCTTCAACATAGTCGAGCAAGAGGAATCTAGAGAAATGGTGAGCTCGATTTTGATCAAGGATCCCTTGGAAAGGGTTCTTACCTTGAGTATGATGGAGGGAGACATTGAGGAGAATTGCAATGAAGAGATCAAAGCCTTGGAGGCATTGGAGGAGGAGCCAAGAGTTGGATTTGGGAGCCATGAAGAAATTGTGAACAGCTGTAAGTTCCACGGTCGAGATTTAGGAACCACGGCCGTCAAACTCTCTGGACAACTCCGAAAAACAAGCCTGGAAGGAACCACGGTCGTGGAAGTTGAGCCAACCGTGATTCCAACCGTGGTTTCCCCTGAATTAGCTCTTAATGACGATCAAGCATCTAGGAGCCGAGGGGAGTCTTCATTTGCTTTGGATTCATCTCACCCAACCTTATTTAGATCGTCTTCAACCGAAAAAGGTCCTCCCTCACTTGAACTCAAACCCCTTCCCTCTCATTTGAAGTATGCATTCCTTGGTGATAATTCTACATATCCGGTGATTGTTAATGCATGCTTGAGTGATGATGAACTAGCTAAATTGCTACATGAATTGAGATTGCATAGGAAAGCCATTGGTTATACCATTGATGATTTGGTTGGCATTAAGCCATCTTTGTGCATGCATAAGATAATGATGGAAGATAACCACAAACCCTCTATAGAGCATCAAAGGAGATTGAATCCTATAATGAAAGAGGTGGTCAAAAAGGAAATCATTAAGTTGCTAGATGCGGGAATTATCTACCCTATCTCGGATAGTAAGTGGGTTAGCCCCGTTCATGTAGTACCTAAGAAAGGTGGAATGACGGTAGTAACTAATGAGAACAATGAACTAATACCTACTAGGACGGTCACGGGATGGAGAATGTGTATAGATTATAGGAAATTGAACATGGCATCTAGGAAAGATCACTTTCCCCTCCCCTTCATTGACCAAATGCTAGAAAGATTAGCTCAACACTCTCACTTTTGCTATCTAGATGGCTATAGCGGATTTTCCCAAATCCCTATCCACCCCGATGACCAAGAGAAAACAACTTTTACATGTCCATGGGGTACATTTGCATATAGGAGAATGCCATTTGGGTTGTGTAATGCACCCGCCACCTTTCAAAGGTGTATGATGGCTATCTTTTCGGAATACATAGAAAATATCATGGAGGTGTTCATGGATGATTTCTCTGTTTATGGTTCTTCTTTTGATGATTGCTTGGCTAACTTGTCATTAGTATTACAAAGATGTGAGGAGACAAATCTTGTCTTAAATTGGGAAAAATGCCACTTCATGGTAAGTGAAGGTATTGTGTTAGGACACTTGGTGTCTAACCGTGGCATTGAGGTTGATAGGGCTAAGATTGAAACAATAGAGAAGTTGCCACCACCTACCTCGGTGAAAGGGGTAAGGAGTTTCTTAGGGCATGCCGGTTTTTACCGGAGATTCATCCAAGATTTTTCTAAAATCTCTAAGCCTCTCACTAACCTACTAATGAAAGATGTTGATTTTGTTTTCTCCAAAGATTGTCTTGAAGCGTTTTGTAGGTTGAAGAACGCCTTGATCTCCGCACCTATCATGCAACCTCCGGATTGGAGTCTACCATTTGAGATCATGTGCGATGCAAGTGATGTGGCCGTAGGGGCTGTTTTGGGGCAAAGGAAGGAAGGGCGCACTCATGCCATTTACTATGCTAGCAAGACGCTAGATGATGCCCAACTCAATTATGCTACTACCGAGAAGGAGTTGTTAGCGGTGGTATATGCATTTGAGAAGTTCCGCTCATACCTTGTTGGAGCGAAGGTCATAGTTTATACGGATCACGCGGCCATCCGTTATCTACTTACAAAGAAGGATGCCAAGCCAAGGTTGATCCGGTGGATCCTTCTTCTTCAAGAGTTTGATTTGGAGATAAGAGATAAGAAGGGATCCGAGAACTCGGTAGCGGATCACCTTAGTAGACTCCCACCATTGGAGCTTGGGAAAGACAACATCCCGATAGATGATTCATTCCGGGATGAGCAATTGCAATTGGTGGAAGAATGCTTATTCCAAGTGGCTAGAGGAAATGAACCGTGGTATGCCGACATTGTGAATTACTTAGTGTGTGAGGAGGTGCCTCCCGGACTAACGTATGCACAAAAGAAGAAGTTCTTCAACGATGTAAGGCATTACTATTGGAGCGAGCCACTTCTATTCAAGAGAGGCCCGGATGGGGTGCTTAGAAGATGCATACCGGAGGATGAAGTGGCGAGTGTGATCCGGCATTGTCACTCCTTACCATGTGGAGGCCATGCTAGCTCACACAAAACGTGTGCCAAGGTATTGCAATCCGGTTTTTATTGGCCTAACTTGTTTAGAGATGTGCAAGGTTTTGTAGCGGGATGTGATGCTTGCCAAAGAACGGGGAACATCTCAAGGAGGAATGAAATGCCCTTGAACAACATCCAAGAAGTTGAGATTTTTGATGTGTGGGGTGTAGACTTCATGGGACCATTCCCTTCTTCATGTGGAAATCTATTCATCCTATTGGCGGTGGACTATGTGTCAAGATGGGTAGAGGCAATCGCCTCTCCTACGAATGATGCCAAGGTGGTGGTGCGGTTCTTCAACCGAGTGATCTTCCCTAGGTTTGGAACACCAAGGGTGATCATTAGTGATGGAGGGAAGCACTTCACAAATAGGAACTTTGGAGCACTTTTGGCCAAGTATGGGGTGACTCATAAGGTGGCAACACCTTACCACCCCCAAACTAGTGGTCAAGTGGAGATCTCAAACCGCGAAATCAAGGCCATACTCGAGAAGACGGTGTTTAGAACAAGGAAGGATTGGGCTATGAAGCTCAATGACGCACTATGGGCATATAGAACCGCATTCAAGACACCTATTGGCACCACTCCCTACAAGTTGGTCTATGGCAAGTCTTGCCATCTTCCGGTGGAAATGGAGCATAGAGCTTATTGGGCCATTAAGTGGCTAAATTTTGACCTCAAGGAGGCGGGAGAAAAGAGATTGCTTGATATCAATGCACTTGAGGAACTCCGGTTGGAAGCTTATGAAAATGCCCGGATTTACAAGGAGAGAACCAAAAGGTGGCATGACAAGAGGATCATTCCAAAGGAGTTGAGCGAAGGAGATCTCGTCCTTCTCTTCAACTCAAGGCTAAGGCTTTTTCCCGGAAAGCTCAAATCAAGATGGACCGGGCCATATGTGGTGAAGAAGATCTTTCCCCATGGAGCAATTGAAATAGGAGGGGAACATTGTGGAAACTTCAAAGTAAATGGGCATCGCTTGAAGAAATACATTCCGGGAGCACCGGTAGACATGATTGCCCCACTTCACCTTGCATAAACACTCCCGAGTTTGGTCAAGCTAATGACCTTAAAGAAGCGCTTGGTGGGAGGCAACCCATCGGTAACATTCTTCCTTCATTTTAGCTTAAATTTTTCTGTTTTTGTGTGCTTTGTGTGTTTTGTCTATTTTGTGTGTGCTAGAACATTAGTGGCATGGGAAGCCTTTCTTGGAAATGGTGATGATGAAACCCTCATTAATCATGGGTGGAGCGGACGCGGAACTTGGACGGCTAGCGGTGCCTAGCGCGGGTTTCAAAGCTTGAAGGATGCTTAGAGCTCCCTACCATGGTTGAAAGGATCATCCAACATCAATCCTCTTGAGAATTTCCAAATACCAAAGAAAACCATTTTACATTGTGAGAACCTTCTTTCACTCTCTTTACTTGAATACCACATTGGGGACAATGTGTTTCTAAGTATGGGGTGGGGTTTGCATGATCCTTTGCATGAAGAGCATCTAGGATAGGTTAATATTTGCACATCTCTTGCATTGTACATACTTAAATCGAAAATCCCATAAAAATCAGAAAATTTAAAAAAAAAATTTGTGCTTTCTAGGCTTGGATATGATCCTAATGATGAAAACTTGTCTTGTGATTGGCTATGAATGGCCTTATGTGTTGAATTGATAAATGCATATGTGGACTTGAACTACTTTTCTTGAATTCCATGAATGACTTGAGAGCATGATGATTGCCTAGAATGGATTGAGTATTCAAAATCGAAATTACATGATAGTTCCTGCATACCATCTAGGAATGAATAAGGCATTTCATCTTTCTCTACTTCTCATCTTGATCATGATTGCTTAAGCACCTCAAATGATATAAAATTTGACCTCCTTTTAAACCCATCCGGGAATAGGAGCATGCTAGTGTGTTTGAATGTGTGAAAAGCAAGTGCGGGGTGAAGATGTAATGAAAAGAATGTCATGAATAGAATGCTGAATTTATTGTGGAAGTGTAGCCAAAATAGGTTTGGGGGCGTTGGTTTAAATGACAAGTAACTCGGTACACTTCACATAATCGGGTGTTGGTGCCTTGCCAAAGTCAAATGAGCCAATAGCCCTAACGAGCTTTGGTATGTGTGCCCGGTGTGGATGCACCTCGAAAAAGAGAAAAAACCCGAGGATGGCTAATCACCGAGGTTTCGGCTATTGTACACCAATGCCATTGTCTCAAAAATGAATCAAAGAAAAAGGAAAGAAAGGAAGATAGGAAACAAAAAATATGCACTTGGGGGAAGTTGATCGAGGACAAGGAGTGAAGTTAGTTCCATTCCCGGATTAGCATCACACACCTAAAAAATTCCCCTCCCAACTACAACGTTTCTTGGCCTTTTATGTCACAAGCCCTTATGACCTACTTGCATGTTTGTAAGACTTAGTAATCTAGATTGGATAGACTCTTGATCTTCTTGACATCTCCGTCCTCCCAACTCATGCATGTTTTTGAGTTAAGTACAATTGTCTTTCCATGAATTTATTGTTTGATACATAATTGCTTATTCAATTGCCATTGATCATGACTATGAAGGTGATCCAATAGTAGAAGCACAGAACCAAAAAAGATTTTGCCATTTTTCTGCATACATAAATCATGTCATCTCGTAGTCTATAGTTGGGAATTTGCTCGGGGACGAGCAAACCTTAAGTATGGGGTATTTTGATAACACGATTTATAGCATAGTTTTAGGTGCACATTTAGGTAGAATTCTCGCTCAATCATGCATTGTCTAGCACTAGTCCAATACGTTTTGCACTCAAAACACGTATTTTGTCGAGATAGACGTCTACACGGACTTGTGCGCGTTTTGTAGGTATTTCGGAAATTTTCGGGCTAAAACGAGGCGTTTGAAGGTCGCTCATTCAGAAGACGCGTTTCCAACTCATTAGAGCACAAAGAATGACTCAAGGAACCTTGCCAACACAGGCCATACACCAAACCACAGCCTATTGAGCGTAAACAAAGTTTCTGTTAGAAATCACGGTTTCCTGGAGAATCACGGCCGTGGAAATGGCCGTGGTTTTTGCCAGATTCTCGTGACAGCTGTGCCACGACTCTCATGGCCAGCTCATGAAGAAATTGGTTATAAAAGTGGTCCTTGAATGTTGTTAGAGGCAGCTGGGATTTTGGGGTAGTTTTGGGAGCAGCTCACACATTCTCTATTGCTTTTGAACAAAATATATTCCAAGGAGAAGAAGGATTTTTCTAGGAAGGAAAGTGCAAGAAGAAGAAGAAAGGAGCCATTGCCATTGAAGAGGAGAGGAGAAGACACACCTAACTCTTGTATTTCGGATTTATTTTTAGAAGTTTTTGAACCCTTGAACCTTCCTTTGGAAGGGTTGTAAGTCATCCTAAATTCAATCTTCAGATTTGGATTTTATTTGGAGTTTATTTGTTCATCTTCTTTCTCTCATTTTTCTTGCTATGGAGATTATGAATCTATGCTTGTTTGTTTTGAATTCCAATATGAATGTTGTAGGCTAGATTGATGTGATTCTAGGGTTAGGAAAGGATGGTTATGGCCAGATCTATGATAGGATGAACTTAAATTTACTTTTGGATGATTTTTGTTTATGGACGTAGCTACTGTTAGGAATCACGGGTAGTTCTTGAAGAACCACGGCCGTGGTTTCTGTAGAACGAACCGTGATTTTCCTGATTCGAAGGATCTTACCTTAGGTTCATAAAATTGTTGAAACCCTAAGTTTTTGCTGAGTTTAACCTACCCTAGGGTGCCCTAGTGTAGAGACTAAGAGTTAGGAGAGACTTACCCGGTGATCCTTGCCCTTAGAATCTAAAATAGCAAGGTCTTAGGTAATGGTGAGCCTAATAAGCCGCCATTGGATTAAGTGTGCTAGGATAGTTGCTTAGAACTTCCCTTTCCGAGACTTACCCGGTAAGGATAGGTTAGACCTCTAGGTAATAATCCGGTTTGTGTTAAAATCCTACCCTTAGGGTCTTAGAGACTTAACCGGTAATGAGACCTTAGGTGTGGACTAGTTGGATCATGAGACTTACCCGGTGATTGACCCCATTTTAGAAACACTAAATCCCAAGCATATCATCATCAATCCAAAGAATGAATAGATAACTTGAGATTATGCCATAACCGGAATTTCCAACCCCTAGAATCCATTTTCCTTCTCTCTTGATCACATCTTGTTCTATTTGTTTATTTGTGCCGATCTTTTCGATTGAGTTTGATTTGGTTGTTTGCATGAGCTGCGATTTTCGATTTTGATCATCTAAAACCAACAAAAACAATTTTCGATTTCCCCTTTCCTTGCTTAGATTAGACCTTGCTAAATTCAATCACAACTTAGTTCGATTTCACCTTAGTCTTTGTGTTCGACCTTGGAGTACTTATCTTTCTACATACGTCCCGTACACTGCGGGTGCGCTTGGAATTAGGATAATTATAACAAGTAAAATTTAAGGCTTATTGCGTACACGATTCTAGCGTAACAGTGGTCGGTAGCCGTATTCAACATCGCCTTGACACACCAGCAATGAAGCGGGACAACATGCGGTCTCATCTTTACATGCCAAACCACAGCGTTGAGCCTTCCAGCCCTCTACAGCAGCGTCGCGCCTTCCAGCCCTCTGCAGCAGCGTCGAGCCTTCCAGCCCTCTGCAGCAGCGTCGAGCCTTCCACCCCTCTACAGCAGCGTCGAGCCTTCCAGCCTGGCGGTGCAGCGGCTTTCAACCAGACAGACGCTCCCAGCCTTGCGCCTCATTCACGCAACAGGTGTGCACATCCCTGCTGCGGGTGCGCCTCTTGGAGACGAAGGTTGTGCTTCTCCTTCCCATTGCACACAATCTGGAGTGACACAGAGACTCCTAGTCTATCCTTTTCTGTGCAACAACTGGCTCGACAACAGCCTTGGCTCACCTTCTTACTTCCCTTTGAGTTTGGAATCGGGTAAGGGAGATTCCCTTTGCTTCCATGCACTTCCTTCCACACCTTTCATGTCTAATGAATGCCCATTATGTCTCCTAACTCTACCCAGAACAGCCATAGAGGAGCAGTAAAGATTCATGTTGTTTTCCGAGTTTTTAGGAAGGGACAAGCAGGCATTTTTGAGTCCCGTTTTTGGTATGTTAGACACCTCCTCTATTGCTGAATTTTGGATATGTTGTAGATAGTAGTACATAGTAGATCATACTAAAATTTGGGAACAAACGGAGTTACGGTTTGAGAGTTATGGTGTTCCGAATTGGACTCCTCGTGCAGTTTTTAATAAGTGTGCTGAGTGTTGAGAAAAAATAGCATGTGATGCAGTTTTGTGAGATAGTTTTTAATAGGCTTTTGATCTCCTTTGCTGCTGAATTTTGGATATATTATAGATAAGATTTTATAGTAGAACATATCAAAATTTTGGATAAATCCAGCGAGCGGTTTAGGAGTTATGATTTTTCAGAGGTATGACAGTGTGCTGTTTTGTTAAGTGTTTGCTGAAATTCCAGAAACTGTGTTGATCAGTAAAGTTTGAGCATACTTTTCGATGCCTTAGAGATAAGATCCACCGTTCTGTTTTTGGGATGTTGTTATCATGCATAGGTTAATATGTCAATAGTTGGGATGAATCCAATGGTGGGATTTAGAGTTATAGAGGCTCAAAGTGAACTTGTTGTACAATTAGAAAATATACTCAGATTTTTGGCTAAGTATAGAAAATTTCAAGTGTTGTAACCAACTTTGGAAATTTTTGTAGAAGTGATGGTTGAACACTTTTAGGAAATTCTTACTCCTAGGAGTAGATGAGATATCACATATGATCTAGGAAATTATTTCAGAATTTTTATAAGATTATTCGAATTTTATATTTGAAGCCGAAGTTGGACCTTAACGATCGTTCGGAAAATAGGAAAAATGGGTAAATTGCCAGTTTGTAACCAAACTCATCTTTAGGAGTTAGAATATGACTTTTTAGTCTCAAATAAGAGTTTAGGCATGAATTAAGGAATTTTTGGAAGTTTTGGGACCAAGGGTAAAATAGACATTTTACCATAAATTGGTATTGTATTAAATTCTGTTCTAATAGGATCTACTATCTTAGAAGTCTTAGACTTCTAATTACCTAGAAAGTATGCTGACACACTTGCCTCCTTTGACAGGCAACCGAGTTATATAGTTACAGATTGAGTTGTGATTAAGAGAGTCGAGATTTGATTCAGGTAAGTCCACGGACTTACTTAGCTGACTTCTTGTATGAGTGTAATGTGTATGAGTGGTGTTTGTTAGTTATAATAAATAACGAAACCGGATTAGGCCGACTTTATTATTTACGTAATTGACTCAAGTGTATGATAACGGGTCGTGACATCATCTGCCTAGCTCTTGCGAGAGTCTAGGAGGTTCCCTGCGACCAGCCCAGTCAGGTACACGGTCATATGCATTAGTACCATTCTGTGTTGGTAAACGGGGACAGGGGCGAGGTTTGGGAATCCCTCGTGTCACAAAATAAGTATCATTAGTAATGACATATCATCTAATTAAAGATAATAAAATGATTGATTGTTGCATGTTGATTGTGTATGTTGTGTGTTTGTGCTTTTACCTTTATACTTATGCATAGAATGTTAGCTAACGGTTTTATACCGCTTGTATATGCCTTGCAGGTTAATACAGTTGTAGAGAGATCCGGAGGGAATGGTCAGTCGGGTCCACGTACTCATTTAGTTGGGGACGAGGTTGCCTTATGTTCTTCATATGCGTCGTTTTATTTATCTTTTCCTTTAAGGCTGATACATATTCTCCATGTATATATTGTTTAAAGTTTTCAAATGTTTTAAATACTTTTGTGCCTTGTTGTAAGATACAAGTAAAATTGTTGTCGAACTAAGGTCGGGACCCATTGTGAGGTCCTAACCAGTAGCTCTCCGAGTTCTCAAAATTTGGGGTGTTACAGCATCTTCATTGGTCTTGCTATCATTCCATTCATGCCTTCTTTGGTAACAACTTCACATCTTCAAGTTACTCTCTTAAGTTGTCTCGTTTACTTCTTTTGCTTGGTTTGCCTTCATTGGCGTTGTCTCCAATCCTCCTCTTCGACATCCTTCAAAAGGAATTTGTGAACGTCCTTGTGTTCGTTAGCACGAAATGCCCAACTCGATACTTGAGCGTCTTCTACTACTTCTGAACGTCATCATAAGCTACATCATCGTCTTAAAGGTGATGCCATCGTATCGTTATCTTAGCTCAAAGGCCCCATAAGTCCATAAACTACTACATGTATAAGTCTACATATACATAACTATATAAGTCCTAAGTACATATCTCTACTAGTATACACATCCAACATGCCATCATATTTATACAAAGTCTAAAACATATAATCATCCATATATACAACTGTACACAAAGTCATGTCCAACAAGCAACTACAATCCAAAGTCCAAAGAGATACACATCAATTCCATCATGCATAAATACAACCTCATATTCATATATATATATATATATATATATATAGACCCTGAGTCATATGTAAACAGCTCTTATCGTGTGAATGTGTAAACACCGAATATATGTGAGTATACCACCGAATATATGTGACTATACCGCCGAATATATATATTCAGGTCCGGCGAATCTTCTTCCATTAATAACATGATTTTTTTTATCCTTTAATATCGCCTAATCTCAACCATCTATTTAACGATCTAACGGATACAATTTGTTCTCATTGAACACTATAAGGGTTGTTTACATGGGAGCCAAACTCTATATATATATATATATATATATATATATATATATATATACATATATATATATATACATATATATACCAAGTCCAATAAACTAAGCTGCCGAGATCCGCGGAAAGAGTGGTGGTCCGTACATTCTACCCCGACTCATGAATGTGATTTGGAAAACGAAAACTCAGAACTGGTGGGGTTCTGTTTAATCCTTATTCGGCCTTTAGAAGATTGCGAGTGTCATTGTTGTCAACCTAGGGCTCTGATACCACTTTGTAACACCCCGAATCCGCGGGATATCGGGATGCTACGGGCGAAACCTCACCATGGGTCCCGACCCTTAGCTTGACAACAATTTCACCGGACTTTTCCAACATGGCACAAATAAAGGCAAAAACGTAAATCATTTTTAATGCAAATGATGAGAAACCCGAAAGAATGCAACAACAAACTTCAGCCGAGGTACAACTCACACCAAACGTCAATCAAGCGGCACACGAAACGTAATAACCGAAAGACAAAACACAAGACAACTCCAACTCAAAACCCTTCCTAAAATGTACGGACTCCGGCTGCCCACCCTTCCGGATCTCTCGGAGCATGTCTAACCTGCAAGGCAAACTACAACATTCGGTATAAAACCGTTAGCTCACATTCGAAGCATTAAAATTAATGGGAAAGGCACAAACACAAGTAAATCATCATAGTCACACAACATACTCAAAACCACACAAATCCGGTTTATTATCTTTATTATTATTAAGTCATATCCCGTTCTAATTCAACTTCTTTTGTGACACGAGAATCTCCCGAAACTCGCCTCGGTCCCTTCTTCCGGAAATGGAACGGTGCGTATGCTTCCGACCGTCCAACCAGCACGTGCCAGTCGCCGAGAACCTCCTAGCTCTCGCAAGAGCTAGGCAGTGATGTCACCCCCGTTATCATATACTTGGGCCAAACAATATAAAGGTCGGTAATCCTATTTCCGGTTTAGTTGTTATAAACAATAAATAATAAACACACACCACCCAACACAGATCAACGATAATACAAAGAATACAAGCTAAGTAAGTCCGGAGACTTCCTTGCCACCACACACACTCACTACACTCTAGCTTCCCTTGGGAAGGAATCCACAACCTACTCACAAGAAGGAATGTATCATCATATGCTCACGCTCAAGAAGTCTTAGACTTCACTCTAGTGATCTAAGCAAGATCACCTAACACTCATGTTAGGAAATGCATCCTAGGATCCAAGATACTCACCACACTCTCATCACATGATAACAACTCATAACATCTTATAACCTCACATGAACATAACCTCAGCCAAGAAGGAACAAGCTAGCCTAGAAGGTCCATCATGCTCAACATACTCCAAGCCATCAAGTACATCGAGCCTTAAGGGCTCCTAGGTTCTCAACCACTAGGTGGCATTCACAACTACCCTAGGTCCATCCTAGACATGATACTAACATGAAACAACCTCACAACTAAGGAAGGAACGAAGAAGGGAGAAGAAGAGCCTACTATTGAAGAAACGCAGCCGCGGAAACAAAAGGCGCGACTGCGTGCTGAAGGTCACGGCCCCCGCGGCGCCTAGAAATCCTGATGCCGCCCCCGTGGCGCCTGGAAATCCTGATGCCGCCCCCGCGGCGCTTTTAACCGCCCCCGTGGCTGGCTAAGATCCGCCCCCGTGGCGCCTGATCCCGCCTCTGCGGCTGAACTCCAGAAATAGCCTCTTCTTCGTCTTCGATTGTGGATCTTGAGCTTCAATGGCCTCCTTCTCTTGTTGGGTCTTCTTCAAACATCATCCACGGTATATAGGCTCTCCCTCATGACCTAATCGAGCCAAGAACACACACATGCAAAGAATTTAACAAGAACCCTCTTCTAGAGCTTCATCCATGGCAATGGAGAAGAAGAGGAGAAGAAGAAGAAGGTAGCAGCTGGAAAGAAGGGAGAAGGGAGGAGAGAAAGCTTACCCAAACTGAATCCAAAGCTTCCCATTATTGCAGATCACAAGACAAGAGTTCCAAGGAGAGGGTAGAGGAAAGGGCACCAAGAGGGGAGTGTGTGAGAGAGAGTAACGTGAAATGAAAAGTGAGGAGAGAGAGAAGAATGGGCTGCACAAAAGGGGTAGAGAGACACAAAGGTCAACTGCCCACATGTCTCTCACACCAAAACCCGAGGGGTCGGAAAGAAAAATGGGAAAGCGAATGATCGGACAAAATTAGGAATAAAATCCCGTCACTCAGCATCCCGTGCTTGCCGGAAAAACTGAGCCGCTAATGCGGAAAGGTCGAAAGCTCGCTAACCATCCGGAATAAAAATTCCGGATGTTACAACGCTAATTTTGGAAGGGAGATTAACACATATTAAAATTCTAAGGAAGCCCCGCTTTTAAAACAAAGGTAAAACTCGCAAAGCATTTTCCGGGGTGATCACAACAATTTATAAATACGGGTCAAAACCAAAACAACTTTCTGGGCAACTAAGAAACTCTTGAAACTTGGCCATTTTCCGAAATAGACTTTGGGTCATAAATCAGAAATAAATCCAACAAAGGCATAATATACATAGTATATATAATCACAAGAATATCTCCATAATTAAAAACCGGAGGTTAGAAACCGTTAACACATTTCCGAGGCAAATTATCCCGTTCCAAAACTATGGTCATAATCCGTAATAAAACTTTGGGCCAAAATCCATAATTAAACCTGCAGGGGTAATATTCAAATTCCCAAAAACCTGGGTCAAATCTGTAAATACAAAACTATGGGTCCCCACTGTAATTAACCACAAAAGAGGGGCTGAAATAAAAACCCTAAAAAAGGCTCTCCCTCAACAACACACAACCTGTGTAACAAAAGAAAAGGAAAGGGAAGTAGGCGGCGGGCAACAAGGAGGGAAGCGGCGGAGGCTCCGGTAGGCGGGGCAACAATGGCGTGCGGTCTGGTGGCCCTTCATCTCCGGCAACAGATGCGGCGGAAAGCAGGCGGCTTATCATATCTTGTAAACAGAAAAAGGAATTCAGGCAACAAGAAGACATATACACAAACGGTATTATCATACAAATCACGACAAATTATATCTGTAGAAACCAATTTGGCACAAATTCACTTTCATGGTTCCAATCTTTCTTTCATAGAAATAAAGTTTTGACATTCAGCAATATTCACCTTTTTAGAACTTTAGTTATCATTAAATCAAATTAAAGTAAATAAGGAGGATTAATCGCATACTAATTACTAAGAAAACTCTTACCTAGTATGCTGGTATTCACAAGCTTTTTGGCCTCAGTTGTAAGTAGTCACAACCGGAAAAGCAACTTCAAATAGAGGAAGAATATGGTATCGGGCATCTCCATTCTAGTTACACACCTGCTTATCATATCTTGTAAGCAGAAAAAGGAATTAGATTTTAATAGTAAATGTAAGCAGAATAATCTAGAACTTGTTAGTTGATATGGTTTTCAAGCCTTCATGGCCAAAATAATAACGCTCTGCAAATGCATTCAATTATCAACTACAGTAAATAATATCTAGGTAAAGATTAAAAAAATACCAATTCATCGATTACAAATAATCAAAACTCAAGCCAATAGGAATTTCTGCCCATGAAAAATGTAGAATGAGATTGTCGTCATGGAAAATGCCTGTTTGACAAAAAGAACTTATCTCCTGTCTAAGACCTAAATACTAGACTGGTCAACCGTAGCTATCGGCACAAAGGTAACCAGAATGTAACAGGGCTACTGGCACCAAAAATGGTTAAGCTATGCCCAGTAAAATCAACATGAGTTAGAGTCAATATGATACACAAACTCGTACAAGTTGAAATTCAAAGTTACTGATTTATTATCTCAACCTGTATCAGAAAATCACAAAATTAGGGTTAGCAAAATCAAATTCGGATTTGTACAAGGGAGGGGAATAAAGCTTTCTGGTGTCTTAGGGGATCAAGGGCGTCGCCGGACTCTAGACATGTGTGGAGAAGGCGCAAGTCGACGACAACAGCAACCGTGGTGGTGGACGAGGCTCCTGCGACGGATTGGCGGCGAAGACCCGAACACGACCTGCGTCCCTGGCGTCGGAACTGGTGGCCAAAGATCCCATGGCGACAAACTGCTGCTCCTCGGGCGTCGTCACTGGACTCTAGGCAGGGAGACGACTCGATCCAGGGGAAGTTAGGGTGGAGTGATGGATTTTCCGGACCACTGGTGAAGAACTCGATCAGGGAAGGGATAGGAAGAAGCGCCGGACTGGAGATGGTTAGGGAGGACGCCAGACGGGGGGAAAATCAGAGAAGAAGAAAAAGAGACGGGAGAAGGCTAGGGTTTGGATTAGAAATGCACTCGAGAAAGGTAAAGGGAGGCATAGCCTCCTATTTTTTGCTTTTATATTTTTGAAGTTACGTAGGTTAGCATTTTGTTTATATTTTTGAAGTTAGTTAATTTTAGCATTTTGTGTGTTTTAGGTAGTTTATCATTTTGTGTATTGGAGTTAGGTTTGTATTTTGTGTGTTTTATATTTAAAATGTTACTAGTATACTATTTTAGAAAATAAATGTTTTAGTATTTTAGTTATTGTGTGTCTTATATGTGTAATGTTACTAGCATTTTATAGTCTTGTTTACATGTACATAAGATTTTAAATCTACGAAAAACTGAAAGAAAAAAACCATAATAAGAATATATTATTCTTTAAGTTTATATAAAACTAAAAACATTATTTAGAAAATAAATGTTTTTAATATTTTAATTATTGTTTTCAATAAAAGTGTTGTAATGTTACTAGCATTTTGTGTATTGAAGTAGGCTTCGGTTCGATCCGGTAAATTGAACCGAAGTCTGCTCAACCCTAGAGTTGAAGATGTCGAACGGAAGGGACGCAAGAGAGAAGCCTAATTTTTTGCGGGAATAAAATTTGAATTATTCTAAGAATATTTTTTTTAATTTTTTACCCCAATATTTTATATGGCGCTAAGTAACTTGGTTGTTTGCGTCGACAACATAAACCGTCGCCAATGGTCCCTTTTATTAGCCATGGTAAAGACTAGCCGACGCCAATTACATGACTATTAGCGACGGCCTTATACCACCGATGCAAATAATTTGTATTTTCAGCCACGCTGATGTTGCCGTCGCATAGCCGTCGCCAAATCAAGGCCAATGGCGACGGCAAACCCTTGCCGTCGCCAACAAGCGTGGCTAATTGCATTATTTTTTGTAGTGAGAGGAGGTCGCACAGAGGACCAAGAGGGGTCGGGACTCCGGTTCCAGGACTCGACCGTGAAGGAGGGCGGTGGAGGGAGCTGTAACCCGAGCGAGGTTGCGGCGGAGCAAGGTTGGCGAGGCAACGGTGAAGCCTGGCGGTCCTGGCGAAGGCGAAGCAGAGGCGGCGAGGGACCATCTGTTGGGGTGGGGCAATGGTGTGGTTGCTCCTTGTCTCCGGCCGGCAAAGGCAGCATTGGAAGCTTCCTCCGGGTGGCGTCCCTGGCGGCACAACATGTCAGCAGGTGGCTCGAAGGGTGAGAGAAACATAGGAGAAGGGTGACAAATAGGGTGAGCATGGAGGTGGTGTTAGTGCTTGTTGTTGCAGGTGAAGAGAGGACTGCAGAGGGCTCCTTGTGTCCTTGCACAGAGGGGAAGCATCAAGGGTCGGAATTGGCTGAGTGGAGAGTGAGAATGAGAGGGTTGCGTGTTGCTACTGTGAAAATGAAAGAAGGGTGATGGGTCGAAAGGTCGGACGCCACTGCAGTGCAGGCTAGGTGCAGGGAGGCTAGGTAGGATGGCTATGCTCATTCATAGTTGGGCGGGATGACCAAAAATAAAAGAAAAGAAAATTAAGGGAAAACTTGATCGAAACACTCGGGGCCGGGTTTTCGGATCGGAAAATATTTCCGAACCTTTTCAAAAATGAATACGGAAAATAAATATATGGATAAAAATATATATGTAATCTCGAAAAAGATTTAATTTACGACGTAAAAATACTCGTAAAATTAGTTAATCCATTTAATGTATCGATAAAATCCGAGAAACTACAAAACGCAAAAGCGCCTAAAATTTGGGGCGTTACATCAGATCCCCCTAAAAACAAGTTTCGTCCCGAAACTTGCTATGCGTCGAACTTCTCGATCCCTAAGGCCGAGGTATGAACTCTCAAACTAAGAAGGCTAGATTTTCTAATCTATATACACGAACTTCTTACACTACCAACGCAATATTTATTTTATATATATATATATATTGTCGGTCGTAAAACACATTCCCGCACGGGGCACAAACCACATATAGCATCACATATATATACACAACTCACTTAAGGGAAGAACTTGGTCTAACCCGTGGATTCTATCAAAGCAACTAGCTCACGTAGAAATCACCTAGAGATACTATCTTCCGTCTTCCTATTAGCCTCATTGGTTCCTCGACTACCACTAGATTATCATGACTGACCACACGTCTCGAAGCATGCATGTACCCTCTCGACTGATACATATGAAACATCGGGTGAACACTCTCTACTCTTGGCGGCAACGCCAACTTATAAGACACTTTTCCAACTCGCGTTAAGATCTCAAAAAGGTCAATATATCGGAACTCAACTTCCTTCTCGGGTCTTTCTCAATACATCTTTCTATTATGTTTCTCTTTGATTTCCCTAACAAAGAAGATCAAATCTCCCCATTTATATAGTTGACTTTGGTTCTTGTCAACCCAAACTTTAATGTTACGTTTCTACAATTCTTGATTTAAGTCCTCAACAATGAAGGAAGTACTTTACCTCACACCGCTCAGCAATACTCGATCAAGACCTTGTCTTGAAGAATCATTTATACACTTCAAACCCATCATTCCTCAAAGCGAATCAAAACAGTTGTACCAATAAATCTCCTCTTAACTTTCAGCAACTCTATTGTCAATTTTTTTTCATTCAATACTTCGGTGACATCCGGAGTAGGTTAGCCATAGATAGTGTTACTTGGAGAATCTCTTCACAAATCTGGTAATGACCAACACATCCCAGAAACTTGTAATTTCTACCACGTCTTTGGGAGGGGGGGTTGCTATCCCGAGACAACTTGTCATACAACCTCTCTCTTCTTCAAGAGTAGACCAAAATATCTTATCAGGACATTAGTAAGCCCATATGGAATATCTACAACTCAATTGACTCTGGTGGGTCCGGAATGCCGAAATTGCAATATCTTAGTCTCGAATTCTCAACAGTTGACCATCAAATCTTAACTCAATCTTAGAAGAGACTACCGTCCCATGCAATTGATCGTGTTGATCTCCCATTTTTTATAAGGATACTTGTCCTCCAAGGTCATCTTGCTCACCTTATAGTAATTGATGTACAAAAGGAGTTAATCGTCTCTCTTTTCACAAACTGGTGTTCTCCATAACAACTTCAAATCAAGAGTTTAAGATATATTCCAATATGAACTTCAAATCAAGAGTTCAAGATAATATTTGAAGTTCTTCGTAGCATTTCACTAATTCTAATGAACTCCTTTCAATAAGTTCTTGCAATTGCTCCTTTACTTGCTTCCACAACTCATGTCTCTGCACAAGTGTTATTCCATACGACGCCTTAGACATCGGAATTAAATCAAGCTCGACCTTAGTGGAAAATTCCACATTCTGACGTATTGGAATCCGTGATATCTTAGGTTTCATCTTTTCTATTCCCGTCACTTTTCGTAATAACCGACACAATCTTGTCTTATCACTTACAAGTGGTCATGATACTAATGATCTACCTCGATCTGTTGGGGTGACGACCTTTAAACACGTGTATTGTTCCATCTTTAGCTACAATGTTTACCGTCTTCTTTCCGAGATCCTTCATCTCTTGAACTCGAGAGACTTGCTTGAGTCTTCTAACTCTTGAATCCATATTTAAGTATTCCTTTATCTTACTCTCATTCTCTCTCCTCGATGACATGATTGTAAAAATCTTCTAAGGTTTCTCACTTATGTGCAGCCATAAGGGTCCAAACTGCATGACTTAACCGTGCTTCAAAACAGTTGATCTTATCTTCTCCGCTTTCCTTGACATCCCAACATATGGAAGGAGCTCTTCGTCTTCTACATAAGCTTTCACCATAGACATCCTTTCTTCAAGTAGGCGTAGAAATTTATACTTCATTTTCTTATGTAACGTCAAACCGACCGTAGAGGCTCTAACCTCAACCTTTCATGTACTCCTTGTACATCTCATATCCATATCAAACTTCAAAACCACGGTCTTCTCTTACTCTCGTTGGCCACCTTATGTACCTCTTGGTATCCATGAATAGCTTCACAACCGTACTTGTATGCCTTCAGACAAAATTCTCAACCATAATCACAAAAAGATCCACTCATTACTCCACCAAACACTAACATTGTAATTCCAAGCTTGAAGTGTTGACCTAATCTAGGTTTTCCCTTTCATGCCATAGCCATCATGGCTCTTCCGTGTGAGTCTGAAACATCTGACTCAACTTTTGCTTGCGAAAACATACCATCCATTTCATTAGAACAAACATACTATGCATCTTATTTATGTATTTCCATTTACGTACATCAACTATAGAAAAGACTCACTTCCTCTCGCTCCTCTATCACCTTAACTCTTATCAAACCTTAACAGTTCTTATCCGTGTCGTTTCCCCTATGCCGATCCCATGACCTAAGAAAGTCGCACCAGTTCGTTACAATCCCTTTCCACACGGTGCGTTACTATTACTTGCTGGAAACGATAATTTGCTACATGATTAAGACATTTGCACTTCCATTGATATACCTCTTTATTGCCGACATTCAACCACCACGAATATTCCACGTCCTTGTTACCCCTCTTCATGATCCCATCTCCTAGGTTACTCTTCCCACCTACAGTCACTAGTATACAACCCGCACCTGTGCATTCTCGGTGGTCACCGATTAGCTCATTAAGGACCCTCTCCAAGATCAACGACATACCATTCTACTACACTTATCATGTTGCCATTCTCATGAAGGTTACCCTCCTCGGGGTACTTTACCTTAAACTCCGTTAGTTCTTTCCTCATTCCATACTTCCTCTTCTTAATAAGGTAACTATATCTTATTTGCCTTGTTGTTTCATATAACTCCCTCTCATAGGCTTAACTATTCTTCCTTGATGTCTTTCAAATGCACCTTCCCAAATATTATAGTCCTAGCTAGCATCCACTCACGTTCCTCTTGGTTGGTATCTTAAGTCTCTCGATCAAAGCTCTTCGTTTCGTCTTTCATCTTCTTGGGGTTATTATTTATACCCACTTCCTCCTTGACGTTTCTTAGTCTTATCATCATAATGGAAATTGGTCAACTCCACGTGAATCCCCGCCATGCCCTTCTTCTCATAACTCTAGTAATGTTGTAACTTTACTTTTTGGTACCTCGTAAGCTTAACTTACGGTATTTTAAATCCTTCTCACATGTTTCGTTCACTTCTCTCATCTTAACTCCAATGCTTAGAAACGTCTAAGGAAAGCTTTGCATCTTAATAGAACACCACCTTAACCTTGTTAGAACGTACTCATCTCCTCCTTGATTTACATCTTTAGTTGTCCACACTTCTTCTCGAAGATCTCAAGTTCGTTCTCCCCCTTGGTCTCGTCGCCGTTCGATCATGGCTTCTTTAGAACCGCTTCTACACTTTAATTGTTGTTCCCTTTTCTTGTATTGCTCCCATCTTGATCCCCCCTTAAGTCGTCTCGAGTTTTCTTTTACTTGGTTGCCCTTTGTTTACATCATCTTTACTCCTCCTCTTAAAGGAGTACAAGAACTCCAAGGCGTTCGCCCGAACGTAGCTCTCAACTCGATACTTGAGCATATTCGTCCTCGTATGTACACTATCCTAAGTCAAACGGCGCCGTCCAAGGATGATGATATCATACTATCATCTTAGCTAAACGGTCCCATAACTTCATATGCTACTATATATAATTAGAATACTTAGACATAACTATATAAGTCCCAAGTCCATATCACTACCAACATAGCACATCCAGCATTCTATTACAACCATACGAGGTCCAAACATGCACTATAGTCCACATATATAACTATACATATAAATCAAGTTCATCATGCAAATACAATCTATATATACAATACATATCTACATATATACATATACATATCAAAAATCCAATAAACTAAGCTACCGAGATCCTCAGAAGGAGTGGTGATCCGTACATCCTACCCCGACTAATGCATGTGATTTTGAAAACGAAAACTTAGAACCCGTGGGGTTCTGTTCATTCCTTATTCGGCCATTAGAAGATTGCGAGTGCCGCTGTTGTCAACCTAGGGCTCTGATACCACTTTTGTAACACCCCGAATCTGCGGGACTCGGGATGATACGGGTTGGGACCTCACAATGGGTCCCGACCTTTAGCTTGACAACAATTTCACTGGACCTTTCCAACATGGCACAAATAAAGGCAAAACCGAAATTCCTTTTAATCCAAATGATAAGAAACCCGAAGGAAAACAACATAAGACTTCAGCCGAGATACAACACAAAACCAAATGCCAAATACACGGCATACAAAACACAACAATCGAAGGACAAAATACAACTCAACTCCATCCAATAACCTTCCTAAAATGTACGGACCCCGACTGCCCACTCTTCCGGATCTCTCGGCCGCATTCCTAACCTGCAAGGCAATCTACAACAATCGGTATAAAACCGTTAGCTCATATTCGAAGCATTAGAATTAATGGGAAACGCACATACACAAGTAGAACACCGCAAGCACACAACATACTTAAAAGCACATCAATCCGGTTTATTATATTTATTATTATTATTAAGTCGTATCCCGTTCTAATTCAACTTAGGTTGTGACACGAGAGTCACCGAAACTCGCCTCGGTTCCCTACTTACCGGTATAGAATAAACTGATGCATCTGACCATCAACTAGCACGGGATAGTCGCCGAGAACCTCCTAGCTCCCGCGGGCCAGGCAAGTTGTCACCGCCCGTTATCATACACTTGGGCCAAAATAATATAAAGGTCGGTAATCCTATTTCCGGTTTAGTTGTTATAAACAATAAAAAATAAACACACACTACCAAACTCACATCAATGCTAATACAAGGAATACGAACTAAGTCCGGAGACTTAACTCGTCCCACCAAACTCACATATATGCTCGACCAAGTCTTCATCTGCTCGGAAATGTAAAAACTCGGACCGATATGAAGAGAATGAAGAGAGAAATCCAGAAACTCAAACGGAATTGAAATCGGATTAGAAACGGAGAGTAGATCTGAGTTTGAAGTTTGATAGAAATCAGAGCTTTTACGAGGAAACGTGAAAGGAAATGAATTAATAAACGATTTTTCGCTATTTATAGTGAACTCGATAATTATCCTTTAGCGAAGTCGATAATTATCCTTTAACCGATCCAATGGCGGGTTGAACCCCCTTCTCCAAACTTCTCGAAATTGGAATAATAGATCTTGATTGTTGTAGAGATAATTATTCCACAATTGCCTCGGAAAACGTGTATTCATAAGCCATCTTTCTTAGCCATTAAGAAACGAAATAGCGTCTGTTTTGTCCGTTTTGTCTTTCCATGTTATTTCATATCTAGGACATGTCCGATGTCTTGATCATTTCTCTCAACTGCATTTTTATTAATTGGAGCTCCCAAATGCTCCAAATAATACCGGAGGGTAAAAATAATTACCTGGACGAAAAAGTGAAAATTTCACCATAAGCCCAAAATTACGTCAAGAACATAACGGTGGGACTTATACTCAACACTTACGCAATCTTCGCGAGTTATATGTCAATTACTATCACTGATTAAGTTCATCAATATTAATTAGAATTCGGAAATCCTAACTGTTACAGGAATTGACTGAGTGGAGATTGAGAATGAGAGGGTTGCGTGTTGCTTGTGTGAAGGGAAAGAAGGGTGATGGGTCGAGAGGTCGGACGCCACTGTAGTGTAGGCTAGGTGCAGGGAGGCTATGTAGGATGGCTATGCTCATTCATAGCTGAGATTGTGGGGATGGCTATGCTCATTAATAGCTGGACGGAATGACCCAAAATAAAAGTAAAGAAAATTAAGGGAAAACTTGATCGAAACACTCAAGACCGGGTTTTCGGATCGGAAAATATTTCCGAATTTTTCCAAAAATAAATATAGAAAATAAATATATAGATAAAAATATTTATATGTAAGCTCGAAAAAGATTTAAAATACTCGTAAAAATACTCATAAAATTATTTAACCATTTAACGTATCGATAAAATCCGAGAAACTACAAAACGCAAATGCGCCAAAATTATTAAACATTTTTTAATATATATTTTGTTACATATATCTTTCTTTAAATGCGAATGAACTTAGTATTTTATTAACATTTCACTTTTATATTAAACACATTAATTTATTTTAAATATATAAATATATATTAAATATTTTTATTTCCTTTAAAATAATATGCTCATATTTTTATTCATGTAATATTATAAAATTAACTTAAACAATACCCTTGTTAAAAATTCAAGAAAAATCTCAACTTGTTGCCGCCCTCTTATAAAAGGAGGACTTAATTTATTTTAATAAATATTAAAATGGTCTTATTTAACCAATTTCCTGATCTATAACTCTCAAAAATTAGTTGGCTTTATGGCTTCATCTACCCTATATAGAGCCCGAAACACAATTAGTATATAAAACATATTATTATAATTAAATATAAAAAATGCGTACCAAAGCCAAACAACTTTACATATGTTGGATGTCTTCCTATATATCCACATATAGCTATGGATAAATAATGACGTAGAATATTGTCAAACTTTGAGAAAAAGTTATTGAGATGGGTAAAAATGTTTCATAGATAATATAATATTACGTGAAACTAATATATAAGTTTTAGGATAACATTTTTAATTATTAACTGATTTTAGGAATGAATTTAAAGAATTGTGTATAGGTTCACTTAACGTGCATTAGAATATAATATAAAAAATAAATTTATCATGTTATCATAGTAGTTTCGATCCAAGTCTTATTACGATGTGTTTGGGTCATTTCGTCCACGTCTTAGACCCTAGGCTTTAAGTTCTATAGTAATATCATATGTAATTGGTCTCTTAGATAAAAACAAATCAACTCTCAAAGTCACCCAAATCTTTGTTTTGGATTCAAATTATCATTGCGACTTTTTTTTTTTTTTTTATTCTTCAAATTGTTCATATAAATGTGACAAAATAAAGCCAAACCCTTCTGTCATGTTAAGTTGTTGGGGAGGTCACCAAACTACTCTCCATTCCTTGATTCCTCTTTAATTAGGATCCTTAATATTTTTAATTAGGTCACTAATTAGATAACCATTTGATGTAATCAAACTCAAATCATTCTCTCGACTTTTATTCATTTTTCTTCTTCCCCCGGCTATATAATTTTATTTATTTTTAATTATTATATGGATATTGATTGGTGGATGTGGACCATCCTTGTTTGTTTATCATCATCTCCTACTTAATTATTGTTGTTATAGTGTTGGTGAAAAATAATGGTTCTAATTATATAAAGAAGGTATTATTTTAACACACGATGACTTGGAGAGGGGAAATCCATCGTGTACCACAAGATGTTATAAATTTATTATTAAAATAAAAAGGAGTAATTTGTTAAAAATTTATACGAATTTTGTAAGTTCTTTTACAATAAAAAGGAGTAATTTAACGTATTGAATATTTATAGGTAGAAAATTAGGATATGATTAATTCGGTAACATTTGCATGTAATAATTAATATAGAGCATGTGATTTGCGATGCAGACAAGATCTTTGATTGATGCCCCCCGATTTGTATGATTAATCGTTCACACACCCCTCCACGTGAATAGTTTTTTGTTTATAAGAAAAGAGATTTGTTACAAACAAAAAGTAAATAAACCAATCACAAAGTAAGAAAGTACGGTGGATTTCTCTAAGTAAACAAATTTATGTGCCAACAAGATTTTCTCACCTACCAAAAATAAATTTAAACATACTAACCATCCTATAATATAAACCATTTTAACAAACTAACTTACTAAACACTATACTAAGGGATGTTCGGTGTACAATGACTGGAACTGAAACTGAAAAAATGTGACTGAAAAAACATGACTGAAACTGAATCGAATAAATTTGTTTTTTTTTTTCGTTTAGGATATGAATGAATGAGTTGAAAGAGGTACAAATTGACCAAAATACCCTTTGTAAATACCCTTACTAATTTTTATTTATATTTATATTTATATTAATTTGAAAAATAGAAATTAATGGGGCTTGTTTGTTGTTGAACTAACCACATTCACGGTGCCGTCGAAAATACTTCCTCCACTTCCATTGCCGAAGTCCAATTGCCCCAGGTAATGAATCGCCAAAGTCCCACTGTAAACCCTAAATCTCTCTAGAATGACAAATTAATACTCTTGAATTTTAATTGAGAAATAGTGTCGCTGCCGGAGTGATTATTGAGGCTTGTTTGTTGTTTCACTTCCATTGCTAGAGTCCGGTGTGAATTTTTTGGTACCGATGGAAAGGAGAAGAAGTGAAGTAGAAGAAGTGAAGCCGAAGTGATGAAGAAGAAATACCTTCGTTGATGAGAGAAGGGGGTAAGATAATCCTCTATAAATTTCAAGGACAATCTAAGATTGAACATTTTGTTCAATCGATTAAACTACCCTCCCTCAACTTAATGAATCTAAACATTCAACTCCCTTTTCAACCGATTCAATTGCCTATATGAATGGAAAAAATGAGCTATCAAACACTCGTTTTAAGCATTAATACGATTGAACACTTTTCAACCGGTTGAAAAGTGGCTACCGAACGGGCCCTAAATTTAATAAAGCTTGTAGTGATATTTTTAGAAAAAATGTAATCTAAAAGAACATATAGTTAATTATGTATGCCTATTTTCTTACAACACATCTATAAAATATACATATTCTAAGATAGATTTATTTATTTTTACCCTTCATATATCTTATAGTATAGGGTTATAAAGCCTCCTCTTTTTTTTTTTGGACGAACCAACTTTTAAAAAATAATTTTATAAAAAAATCACTTTATATAATGGGTTTCACTAAATTTAACACCCAATAATCATTTAATAAAAACATATTTTAGAAGGCTACAATGTCCTTTATTAGTCAATTTATTGACATTAATTATTCATTTATAAGTTATTAATTAATGAACTAAACTTTTAAACCTAATCATAAAGTATATTTATATATTTTGTATAATGATACGCCTTATTTCATTTAAAATATCTATAAATGTAATTCTTCCATAACTAAAATATCATAGTTTTGGAATGATGTGTTTATTCAAATTAAAGTTTAAAATTATCCACTAAACAGAATACTATTATAAAGAGATATTTTGAAAAAAATTATAAAATAATATATTTAGTTGATTAGGTGATTAGGGGCTTTTTAGTCAAATATCATAATATTCCACTAGAAAATGAATTTGGATGGTTTATTTATTAATTTATATTATATAAGGTAATTTTACTTAAAACATTAATAAAGATGATTATTTTGAAAAAAGAACATTTTTTAGAAGGTTTTTTTT
>BSUD01000002.1:30943674-30997320 GCA_033239045.1 Fagopyrum esculentum | reverse complement strand
ATATATATATATATATAGCTATTTATTCATTCTTACGTATATATTTTTCTCATAAGAAAGCTCTGCTGATTTGACCTTTACTGTTTACACTTTTTTGTTAATGATCTACCTCTTACCTAATTTGACACGTGTTTTAAATTAAATTTGTAAGTTCTAGAGTATACTTATATGTTAACTTCATCATAATGTAAAATGTAAGAATATATGTCCCTTCGCTCTCAACCTCATGAATCTCTCTATTAGACTATCAGTATCATCAGTTCACGCTTTTCATCTTGCTGGAATTTATACTCCTTTTTCTCCGGGCCCCTCTTTGCCTTGATCATTTTCACCTTCTTCCATTAATTTTTTCGCAAAATCAGTTGTTTGCTAGGTCGAGCAAGCACCCAACCTTCATGCTTTTTATATATTCTTCTCAACCCAGAACAAATTCTCCTCCTCCTGTTCAAGCAAAGCACCTCTTCCTCCTTCCCTTTTCCTTCCTGTCTGCCTTTTTGGGTGTCTGTGCACATTTTTGAGATCCGTTCTCAAATGGGTTACTCCCAATGCACAAATTGCACTCATTCCATAGACCTCCTTCCCGATAAGACGAATACCAGTGCTTACAGTGACCTGAGTTTCAGGACTCATTTGGTGAAGATGATTTGGGATTTTGGTTTTGCCTGTTTTGTACCGTCTTGCTTGAGCAAGCATCAGAGTTTGGGCGAGGATTTGAAGGAAGAGAGTGATGGAGATAAGAACAAAGCCTGGTTACTTGCTGAGTCTGGTGGATGTGCCGCTGATCTCTCAAATGACGAACCTAATTCCGTTCACTCCTCTTTTAGGTTCAGTTTCTGCTCTCAAGTCGAGCTTGACTCATTGAAAAACAACTTCACCACCCCTAATACCACTGTATTAATGGTCAATTTGGATAATAACCTGACGGATTCGCTTTCGAGGGAGCTCAAATGTCGGCGGGTTGAATCCGTTGAGAGGAGCATCTCCCCGGCGACTAACACCTTGATCAGATTCAGTTACGGTGAAATCCTCGCTGCTACTAGAAACTTCTCTCAAGGTAAATCAACTCGGTTATGGATTTATTTGCTTTAATTCAACACTTGATGTGATTTTTAGGGTTTTTTTCTTCTTCTCTTAATTTGATTCCTGTTCCTGTAATTTTGGGTAGGCAGAGTATTGGGAAGAGGTGCATTGAGCTATGTATTTAGAGGAAGATTAGGTTTCTTACGAACAGCGGTGGCAATAAAGAGGTTAGATAAGGAGGATAAAGAGTCATCAAAGGCATTTTGCAGGGAATTGATGATTTCAAGTTCCCTTCAACACCCAAATATTGTACCTCTCTTGGGATTTTGTATAGATCCAGAAGAGGGTTTCTTCTTGGTTTACAAGTATGTCTCCAGTGGAAGCTTAGAGCACCATTTACATGGTAAATTTCATCTTTTAGTTAGACATACCTTTTTTAATTTGAGATCCTAAGAATTGAGATTGAAATCTGAATAACATCTTTTGCAGATAAGAAAGGAAATAAGGGTTTCGCTTCGCTTTCGTGGACTGTGAGGTACAAGGTCGCGATCCGTATAGCTGAAGCGATTGCGTACTTACACAATGGAACTGAAAGATGTGTTGTTCATAGAGACATTAAGCCCTCTAACATCCTCTTGTCTTCCAAGAGGAGGCCAAAGGTGATAATTAAAAGGCCTCAATTATGGTTGAAATTTTCTTAATTGTGGAAGTGTTCTAACTTGATTTAGATGATGGTCATTTCTGCAGTTGTGTGATTTTGGATTAGCTACTTGGACCTCAGCTCCTTCGGTCCCTTTCCTTTGCAAGACGGTAAAAGGGACATTCGGGTATGCTGCTCTTCATTTGTGATGTTTGGTCAGTTTGGTCCTTGGAACACTAAACTAATCATGGAACTTAAATGTTTGCAGCTACCTTGCACCAGAGTATTTTCAGCACGGGAAGGTATCCGATAAGACTGATGTATATGCTTTCGGTGTGGTCCTACTTGAATTACTCACCGGCAGAAAGCCAATCGAAACAACCAGGCCAGCGGGTGAAGAGAACTTGGTTCAGTGGGTAGGTCCTTTCTTCAAATAGAAGCACCTATATTTGAATCATTTAATGATCCTTATATGGGTAGGATGTAACTTGTAAGCTTGTGGTCCTTATAATCAGTTCAGCTTCCATACTGAATTTTGATTCGTCTTCACATGGAAATCGCCCTAGCATTTATTTCATTAAAGTACATACTTGATCAATTAGCCTATGGTTGCTTGATGCAACGGCAAGCTACCAAATCTCAGCACTAGACTAGGGGAATTTGCTCATAATCTTCAGGTGTTTAAAAGTCATTCCTGTCTTCTACTTTCAGGTGAAGCCGCTATTAGACAATGGAATAACAAACAACGTCGAGAAATTGCTTGACCCACGAGCCAAGCTGACCCCAAAGAGTTCAGCACAGATAAACCGTATGACCCGGGCAGCATCTGCCTGTATAAGCAGTGAAGAATCGAGCAGACCAGGGATAATTGAAGTCATAACTCTACTTAGAGGAGAAGAATCGTTTTGTTATGTAAATCAAAAGATTGGTTCCTCCTCGAGACATTTGGCTAACTCTTACACTCAGCAACAGCAGATGAAGAACGAGATAACAAATCACTTGGCTCTAGCAATGCTCGGCGTCTCAGAGCTGGAGGATGATGATCACTTGTACAGCAGATAATCCTTGACAGGCCATTGGTTTCTGTTTGGTTTGCCTTTTTTTTTCCCTTCTCTTTGCAATCTTCTGTTCGTAGTTCATGGCATTCTTTTGTCTGCTTTATATGCCATTCAATTGTTACTTGGTCGATGCTTACGGAAGCAAATAGGTTTTAGATTGAATGAATCCTTTTGTGTATATGGGAATCTTGTAGGTCTTTTGTTAAGAATTTGCGTGTAGATATCTTGCTATTGTCTCCCTCGGTTTGGAGAGACTTGGTAGGTTAATAGTGCTCAAGATACTTGATTGCAGATCAACACCATTGTATGATGAAGCATAAAAGCTTGTTTGAAGCCGAATTTGGTTTCCCGGTTCTTTTTTATTCAACTACAGTACCAGTTAGGGGAGAAAAGTCTTATAACATAATCTCGACCTCTATAAAGAATGACACTATAGGAGATAGATGCAAGTCAAAATTTCAATTCAAGGATGATCTATTAGCAGAAAATCCATGTATCATTCAACAATGTGTTTAGATTTAAATGTAACTGAGAGAAAGATTAGAACGTAAGTAAGAGAGAAGAGAAGACTAGAATTAATCATTCAATTCACGTGAATAATCAATGCGGGTATGAAGGCAAATTTTATTTGGATCAACCACAAGTACAAATTCGGTGTGGCCTCTGAGAAATTTGGATTTTGTTGGATTAATTTGGGTTATCTTTTTTGGGCTTGTTTAGGGGAGGCCGTAGTCCGGTGAATCGGTGATGTAACCCGTAGTTTCTAGAAAGAGTTTTGCGGCACAGATCCTTTGTAAAACAATTTGGAAATACACAAACAGAATGATTTAGAGGTTCGAGCATGCAACGATTCCTTCATTGGCTGCTAAACGACGCTCCAACTTTGAAGAAACCCAGATATTATTGCACCTACTTTTCTCTTCCTCAAAGGGATTCATCCATTTATTTCCAATTTAATAACGCTATACAAGAATGTGCCCTTCAAGGGGATTTGAAGAAGGCTAAAGCAATCCATTGCCTTCTTGTCAAGCAATCCATAAGTGATGGATTTCTCCAAATTTGGAACAAGCTGCTCTTCATGTATGTCCAGCTAGCAGGTCTTCATTTCACTCGCCAATTGTTCGATGAAATGCCTGAAAGAAATGTCGTCAGTTACAACACCATGATTTCTACATCTGTTCGCAGCTCTGATGTTCGCCAAGCTGTTTCCCATTATGGAAGTATGAGGAGGGAGGATATTCTTCCGGATCATATCACTCTGGCCAGCTTGATTGGTGCTATGAACAAGGGAGATGTGTTTCATGCTCATGTAATTCACTATGGTCTTGGACAGAACGAGTTCGTGGGTAGCTCTTTAGTTGAAAGGTATGCAAAGGAAAGGAGATTAACTGACGCTATGAGAGCATTTAGTGAAATTGCTAAACGAGATTTGGTTTCATGGAACATCATGATTGATGGGTGTGCAATCAACAATAGCAAGGGAGATACCTTGAGAATCTTCTCTCAGATGATGAAAGAGAATGCAGGGTTTGATGGATTCACCTTGACAAGTGTTATCAAGACATGCTCAAAGCCTTTGGATTTGTACTGCGGGATGTGCCTTCATGGCTTTTCCATAAGATCCGGTTTGGCTTCTGAAACGCCCATCAAGAATGCATTGACCACTATGTACTCAAAATGTGATAAATCCCTGTTATCTGCCAAGAAAATCTTTCAGTCTATTGTTACGCCTAATATAGTCTCCTGGACTGCAGTGATCTCTGGGCTGATGCAAAACAAACATGATTTTGAAGCAGTTGAGATGTACAAGGAAATGCTCAAATCAGGTATGCGAGAAAACCATTTTGTCTTTGCGAGTGTTCTTCCTGTATATGGTAATTTGGCTGACTATAGAAAGGGGAAGCAAATACATGCCAGGGTTGTGAAGTCTTGCTTTCACGGTGATGTATCTGTGAACAATGCTCTGATTGATATGTACTCAAAATGCGGCTGCTTATCAGATGCTTATTTGGCATTTTCAACTATGGAGGGCCATGACGTAGTATCCTGCACCACCATGATCACATGCTTTGGTCAGCATGGTAAGGGCAGAGAGGCTCTTAGTATGTTAAAAAACATGAAAAATGAGGGACTGATACCTGATGATATAACATTCCTTGGGTGCCTTTCAGCTTGTAGCCATTCGGGTCTTGTAGATGAAGGCATTGAGATCTTTCAAATAATGGTCTGTGTTTACAATCTCAAGCCAAGGAAGGAGCATTATTCATGTATGATTGATATGTTGGGGCGTGCTGGAAGGTTGAAAGAGGCAGAAATGTTAGTTGAACAGATGGCTATGCGTAATGATGTCACCGTTTGGGAGACATTACTTGGTGCTTGCTCGGTTCATGGAGAGTGGGAATTGGGAAAGAAGTCCGCGAAACGGATGATGGAGCTGCAGCCTGGAAAATATGAATTTTATGTGTTGTTAGCGAATATGTATGCTGAAAGGGATTTGTGGGATGACAAAGGGGAAATTAGGGATAGATTAAGTGGGGATGGTTTGAGGAAGGAGATCGGATACAGCTTGGTCACATAGAAGAAGCATGATATATCTAAGATATGGGTGTGTTTGACGAGAATTTGAGGTAGCATTTACATTTTAACGGCTTTGCTTTTGTCATTTTTCTATGAAAAATAAATCCTTGCTTTCCATTTTGTTCTTTCGATTTTATTTCATTCACACGTACTACAAAACAACTCACTTTACATTTGTATACTGTAATACAATGCTGTTAAACATTGTAAGCGTCTCTTACCGTGTTTACGCACATGAACCCTAGCAACAATCTTCTAACTGGAAGAACTCCTTCAGATATTGTCCAGTCAAGTCACTTTTGAGTACTTGGACTTGTCCTACAACTTCTGCCTTGAGGGACTGCCTTACCAAATTAGCCATCTCCAACGATTAAGGCACTTGTACGTTGGATTCGACAAACTAGATGATGTAGATTGGTCAAGGTCTGTTCCCATGCCATTTCTAACCCATCTTAGCCTCACTCTAGATAGTTTTTGCTCTGAGTTTCCTCCTTTATTACTTGCTTCCAATTTATTGGTTTACCTTGACTTGTCACAAAATTAGTTTTATGAAGCTATGTATACCAATCTTTCCGATCTAGAAGTTCTCAAACTGTACTCAGACTTGTTTGAAGGAGCTAATTCTGCTTAACATTGACCTTCTTAAGAATCTGCAAGTTCTTGATCTTCATGATAACATGTTGAACTCTAGCATTCATCTAGAACCTGGCCAGTGTACCAACCTCACTTTAGCTCCAAATTCATTCATTGGGAAATTGCTGCCGTCCTTGTTCAACCTTAAGAACATTTCCGAGCTAGATTTATCTGATAATGCTATCGCAGGGGAGATCTTGCCTGATATCTTGTCCAGTTGGACGGTACTGACCTCCTCACAACTCCAGAATAATAAGTTTGACGGAATCATCCCTCCTGAAATAGGCCAATTGAGACTACTAGATATTCGGTACCCATATAACAACAGCTTTTTTGGTTCAATCCCTCCAGAAATTGGGAACCTAAAGGAATTGCTAAAGTTAGATTTTTCAGTAAATATTATATCTGGATTTATTCCACCAGAAGTTGGAACTCTTGGAAAGTTTTGAACACTTGATCTTGACTTCAATCAATTTCATTCCCCAGCAACCCTCTAGCCTTGCCTTACAAAAACTGTCTTCGATGAATAATAATTTATGTGGCGCCATGCTACAGGATCTAGGAAAGAATAGTCCTTTTCTCACTCATGTTAACTTCTCACAACATTTCAGGCCGACTAGGATCGCACACGTGCAGTGGTCCTGGACTTACAGATTTAGCAGTCCACAGGAACATTCTCATCAGGCCAGTCCAAATTTGCTTGAAGAACTGTTCTAGACTATGGATTGTTCAGTTAGATAGTAACCAGTTCACCGGTAGTATTTCTGAGGCATTCGGAGTTCATCAACATTTTCTTTTTTCAAAGTAATTAGTAACCACTTTGTTGGTGAGATTTCTCATCAGAGGGCAAACTGTAGCAGTCTCATGCTGAGCTGGGACTTCTGCACTCTCTAGTTACCATGAACTTGGGTGAAAACCATTTGGTGGGGAAGTCCCAGAGAAAGCATAGGTCCATTAGAATCTCAGTCTATTAGTTTATCATATGAGAATCACCTGAATACTTTCAGTTGTATCAATTGAATTTTCTTGACTTTAGCAGTAACCTGATATCAAGTTCAATCTCAAAAAAATCTTCAAAATCTTACTGCTCACCTTGAGCATGTCCGATAACCATTATTCTGGTGCAATCCTTTCTGAGCTGTCAAATCTAGCCAAGCTGCAACTCATTGATCTATCTTATAATAGTTTTACTGGTCTAGTAGTACCGGTGGCAGCTTTCAATATGGGAACAATGGCAGGAACGTATTGGTGGCTATTCTGGACAAGTATGGCCTTCTAAAACTAGATCAAATTTCAAGAAAGCCATGACCATTACAATAGTTACTGTTCTAGTTGCTTATATCATACTTCTTGTGGCATTCATGGCCGTTATCTTAGTCTATTGAAATCACTCAATGCAGGAATCCAGCCGAGGAGAACAAATTCTCAGAGATTGTGGAGGCCACAAAGACTTCAATGAGACATATTGCATTGGTAAAGGAGGATATGGCAGTTTTTACAAAGTAGCTCTTGCGACATGCCAGGTGTTTTCTGTCAAACTGGTAGACGCTTCAGAGTTCAGAGAGCCTATAAAGCAATGGAGCTTTATAAATGAGGTTCGAATACTAAAATAAGTTGGGCTACATGGGTCTTGTTACAGAGGGAGAGTTTCATACATGAGGTAAGTTGGGAAAGACGAGTAGATACATCCAACTGGACCTCAGTTGTTGGATTATGTGGTTACATGGCTCCAGGTAAGGCTGAGTTTACATCCTTTCTATACAATTGCTCATATCTGTGCATGTTGATTATGATTATTGTTTTCCTTGTGGACAGAGCTCGCTCAAATTGTGACTCCAAAATGTGATGTCTATAGCTTTGGAGTAGTTGCACTGGAGTTATGATCCGAAAGCACCCCAGGGGCATTTACAATATTCTCTCCTATCATCCTCAATGAACAATCATCAAGATCTGTAATGACTATGAGTGATGTGTTTGATTATCACCTCTCGCCCTGTAAGACACTAGTCAATGAAGTGGCATTGGCGATTAAAGTGCTATCTAATGCACACTTGCGCAGGTACTACACCAGAGTCGAGACCCACCAGGCCACCGTGTATCTAGTGACGTGCTTTTTCATTACGTTTAGAAACTTCATGGAACTTTTCAATACCGCATATAAGTATGTCATATATCACTACTAAATCAAGAATGGTATTCTTCAGAAGATTATAAATAGCAGTCAAAGACGAAGCTAAACATTAAGCTCAGCTCGGAGGGGAAAGTGTTGGTGTCAAGGATTGGCGCATGCTCGGTTCATGCTATTCACTATGGTTGTGACCTCCTTGCTCGTTATTGTCACGTTTCCATCAAATAAATACTCATCAACAGGTAACAAGGATTCAACAGAGCCTTGGATCATACAGAATTAAGCATAGTTTTAGTAATACATTAACTTGGACGTGAGGTCCAGCATAAGTTGTATTTTTTCAAGAGATCTAAAGTATGCAGTACATTGATAAGAGAAGACTAGAAGAGTGATTAATTTACTGAGAAACAAACATCCTTTTATTAAATGTCGGTCATTGGTGGTGAGCTCTCATATAAGTTAAGATTCTTCTGGCTTACTTCATTTGTTGTGTATATAGCTCCTTCAACATCAGGTTGTTGAAGTCCTACAGCTTCAAGGACTTGGGCCATCACTGCCTGAAACCTCTCTTCTGACAGAGAAACCTCAGCAAGAAGCCTGCAGGCATACTCCTCGGTGGCTTTCTCGTAGTCTTCTCTCCTCTTTAGCACAACATGCCCACTGATTTCCCAACAAGCAGGGTTCACCTGGGTCTCCAGGATCTCTTGGCTTACGAGACCAAGCGCTTGTTTCTCAGCATAACACTTCAATTAAGAAGAGAACGATCATCATTTATCAACTCCGTATATATCAACCAATCTTCTAACCTATGTGATCAAGAATTGTGATTTGGAAATAAATCTCCTAGATTTAGATAGTTAGGAATTTTTGGATATTTTTTTACGGTTCAATTTCTTCAAGGGTGATACTTTTAAAAACCAGATTCTTACCAAGAAAGACTGATATAACAGAACATGTGTTTTGATTGAACGCTGAACCTCGTATAAGAAAAAAAAAACAGACCTGAGGGAACAAGAAGATCCTTTTTCCAAACCCAGAGATGAGAACATTGAAGGGGATGTTATTCTTTTGAAGAAAAATGCATGAGTTGACAACAGCATCCGATATATCTTGAATTGTGTTACCCCCCTCAAAGACAAGCCCTCGTACCGGATAGTTCAATAGTTGTGAAACGATCACTCCATTGTTTTTTTCATATAATTTCTGAATAGGAGCTTTCTCGACTGCAAAGGGAACTTTTATGTAGTATGCCTAAATTTTTTGCGTATAGCATCAGTCACTGAAAACCAGCAGCATAAGAAACAATGAAGGATTTGTTAGTTTTTGGAATACCTGAAAGTGAAGGTGATTGATAGTGGCAAAAGCACCCAGACTGTTATAGCCAACCCTGAAGAATGTATCAGCAGCTTCTTTAGCCATAGAAAGAGCAAGCAAAAAGCTTGCATGGTCGATACATTGTGGTAACTTGTCCAACACACGAGGAATCAAGAGCACATGCCCATACTCGATAGGACTGACCTAGAAACCATCAAAATACCACACATGGATTAAAACTCCAAGATCCAACATTGTGTAAGAGTCAGACACTAGAACACATAAGATGGAGGTGAACCTACATTTATAGCAATGATATTGGGTGAATCCGACTCTGAAACAGAGGAGCTAGGGTAGTAATGTGACTTCTGGCCATTGCCTAGTTGAAATAGGAGGAGTGCTTCTTCCTGACCAACCTTTGTGAAGTTAAATTTGTTGTCATCGAACGATTGAAGAACTTGATCAATCCTGAACTCGGTGGAACGTTTCTTCAGATGGCGTCCCTCGTTCAGCTGTGCGATGAATCCGGACTTTCCAGGTATGACCTTAGTTTCACACTGTGTAACATCGTACCTGAACAATCCCCTTACAGCTCTGTCCTCCCATTGTCCGAGCAGTATTTGAACCAGGTAAGACATAAAAGGCATTATCTCATCTGTATAAGCTGGTTCATCACTACCACCTTCCCCATCTCGCTTACACTCATATAACGGTAGCTTTGACACTGAAATAATTGCCCAATAACATACATAACCCAATAACAATCATGAGTTCAAGTTTTTTCTAACCATATTCAACGATGCTAGATGAATGTTAAAAGATCATTAACAATAAGAAAATAATTAAACCATATGATTGTTCAAACAAAAATTGCAAGAACAAACCAGGCAAGCAGCAATTTCCGAGGCAGTTGCGGCCACAGCCAGTTAAGGTGATAATAGAAGGTTCGCCAACTAGATCCTCCTGATAATTCGACAAGACCGTCGGAACCCTCTTGATCGTGAGAGATCTCTCAAGAATTCCCATTATCTTCCTTTCTATCTTGATCTATCGCGATTTCCCCAAATAGTGATTGGGAAACAAGTAGAGCAAAAATTGAAAAATCTAACCCTAATTCAGATGAAATGGAAAGAGAAAGAGAAGAAGGAAGAACCCCCGCCAGCGAGAAAGAGGAGATCGGAAGGGCAGCCACCGTCGGATGGCAGGGCGCCCCTACCACCGTGGGGGGAGGGGATTTTGTTCAGGTAATTCTCCACCTTTATATCCTTGCGCTGCTGGTGGTTGGCACGGCGGATGAAGCGACAAAAGTCGATCTCACGTAAAGCCGTCGTGCTTGGCGGGGCAGTCGATGGGTTATCGGGTTTTGCTGTCCTGAATTCTCTCCTCCGTACGCTATTCGCCAATTTCTCTACGTGTGGCGGTTTATGATCGATTCATGGTGGATTGGTGGTTGATCGCAGCATCTTATATAGGTATATTGAAAGGAAAGGCGGCGTCAGTTTCCCGGGAAGTAGTTTGTGCTTTTTCTTTTGGAGGACGATACTACGTTACGTCTTAGCTTAGTCTTATCCTGCGTAGAATAAATTAGATTTATGACAAGATTGCTAGAAAAAAAAAAAAAGATATCTTTGTAAGTTTAGTTATTGTTGATAGGGGCATATGGCAATATCAAAAACGAATTCATTTATGGGAGAATACACATAAAATTAAGAGGGCAGGAAAAATACAAAAATTGAATAGAGAAAAACAAATAACGTTGATTAAAGAAAAAAAAAAATTTGAATGGTAAAAATAAAGAAAAGTTTCTGAAAATTTGATTTCATACTTTTCGACTTGGAATTGGTAGTTGCTCTATTGGACATATTTTTTTTTTAAGATGAAAGCGCTAGTACGAGTGTTTAAATATTTTCGATCCTAGAATCCGATGATCCAATACGTCAAGTTGCGATTCTGATGGAATTTTTTTCGAATTAGATAAGATCCGAGAACGGATGCAGGGTAAATGGATTGATTTCAAAATGAGAATTTCAGAATCTCGGATATCCTGATAATATATCGATAACATATTTTAAAATTGTGAAAACATAAATGAAACACGTTGGTTTCCGTTTGTCCTTTTTTTTTATTTTAATTTTCTTTGCAATCTTATGTTCGTTCGTAGTTGATGACATTCTTTTGTTTGCTTTATATGCCATTCAAGTGTTACTTGGTCTATGGTTACCGAAGCAAATATCATTTAGGGGGCGTTTGGTTGGAGAAGCGGAATGGATACGGAATCATTCCGTTGATAGGATGAATTTAGTCAATTCTCATGTGTCTATTCATCCACAAAAAATGTCTCAATTGAGGAGTCTTCCTCATCCTCCATATAAAATTTGTTTCCATTCCTCCATTTTATTTCCCTATAGGGTATAAAAAACATCAATTCCTCCCTCCACTTGCATTTACACTAAAAAAATGAGATTATTTTCAATGACGTTAGAGGTGTACATAGTGTATAATGTCACGAATATGGACTTGATTCGTTTCCGTTTACATTCCATTCCCTTCTCATGCAACCAAACGAGGGGTTAGATTGAATGAATCCTTTTGTTAAGAATTTGCATGCAGATATCTTGCTATTGTCTTCTCGGTTTCGAGAGAGTTGGTAGATTGATAGTGCTAAAAATACTTGATTGTCGATCAATACCATTGTATGATGAAGCATAAAAGCTTGTTTGATGACAGATTTGATTTCCGGGTTCTTCCCTTTTATTCAACTATGGTACTAGTTATGGTAGAAAACTCATAAAAGTCTTTGTTGTATGGAATTATGAGAAAAAAAAATTAACGAATAAGAATGAAAGAAATACGGATTTATAGTGGTTCACCAAGAGGAAAGTAGGCTAATAAGACCTTTTTTATTTACTAAAAAAAAAATGGTTCCTCTTCACCTATATTTTCTCTTTTTTTAGGTAATTTAAGGGAAAGAGAATCTGTAACATATCCGCAATTCAAGTTCTCTTATTTCCGATCTCTCTATAATGGTTATTAAAGCAGTTCTTTCACCAATTTGCCGCTTGTCTTCTTCCATCACCATTAACTGAGCGAAATTTGAGAGCGAAATTTTGGAGAATGAGGGCTTCGTTTATACCTCAAAACATGAAGTTTCTTGTTATAAGACCTTTGCAGATATGCCTCAACACTATGAAGTTGTGTGGAGGATGGATCTCTTTAGTCAAACAATTTCTACAAGGTTGACTCCACTCCACGGTTATACCTCTGAACTTTGTCTTCCTCCTTTTGCTTTCGCTTGTTCCCCTTCTTTTCCTCCGTAGGAGGTGATGTGGCTATGGATTTTGAGGTCTTTGTCAACAAATGAGGTGATTTCACCCACAACAATTGAAGAAGCCTTAACTTTCACTTTTTGTCTAGTCATGGTCTACAACTGAGTTTTCGTTTAGCCCTTTAAGACCCTCCACAATGGAGAGTCAGGGGGCTCCTAAGCCCCCTCCATGTCATCAAATTGGTGACATGGAGGAGAGAGGGACTTTGGAGCCCCGGGAGTCGACGTCAAAATAGGCGTCGACTCCTATCTCTTTTCTATATATATTCTTTTAAAACAATGAAACGACGTCGTTTTGGCTTAAAGAGGGGACCTGACGCGCCACATGGCGCGCTCTCATTGGCCGAAATTTGGCTAGTGACAGCGTGTCACGTGTCAAGGGGTTTTAATTAATTTTAAAACCCCTTTTACCGTATAAATATTAAGTTAAAAAAAATTTTGAATAGGTTTTAATTTTATCTATCTAAAGACACCCATTTTGCATATGTTTCGATAAAAAAAATTTTGACTTCTTGTAACGTATATAGGGTTTTACGTAGTGAATATTTAATGTTTTGAAGTTTATTTTTTCATAAGACTTTATTTATATCAATCTAATATGATATTTATTTGATTTCTATATGTATTTGAATTTTGGGCTAATTAGGTAAGTAGACTTTTTTTTAATTTATTGTATACTAACTAGGCCTTTTCTAGTTTTCTATTTAGTAAATATACCTCATGATTGTTTTACCACTTTCATTTAATGGTAAGGTAAAACTAATTAACCCTTTGTTCGCTCAAAAAGTGTGTGCGTCAAAGTCTTAAATTTATATTTAGAACTCAAAGCAAAGCGAACCCGCAGTGTACGGATCAGCTGTAGTAAGGTAAGAATTCCAGAGTCGAACTCAGGGATTTGGTGAGAATAAATTCAACTTCAATTATCTAGCGAAAATGCAAAAGCTTTTGTGATCATATAAGGGTAAAATGATTCCAAGGATTCAAGTATCCGATTTCGGCTTTCGATTCAAGGCACTTCTATAGATATAGGACAGAGTTTATATCGCCAAGATTAAATGTTCAAAGGTAGATATCGTACGGTGAAGTTCTGAAACCTATATAATTAATCAAAGGTTCTCTCTATAAGGGTTGTTGAGGCTGCAATATAGAAAGATCTAAAGACAAGAATTATGTTCAAACTAACTATCTAAAACTCCAGGATATGACTCTCCAAAGTAAAGATTAGAAAGCACACTTAGAATCTTAATAAAGGATGTTGAGTCTCTTTATTACCCAAATCTTATAATCTTAATCTATTAAATGTAGAATCAGGTTTGAAGTGTCTTCATACATTCAATTAGAGGTTAAAAAGATTAATCAATGTTGGGATTTAGGCAAGGATTAGTTTTGGTTAAAGATTAATTCAATTAAAGTTCGTCAGAGGAATAAATCGTGTTGTTCATAAGAAAATCGGCCGATTTACTCCAAGAACACACCGATTTTCCTGTTGTCGCAAAACTAAAATCTAAACTCTCAGGGTCCTAATGATTGAATGAGTTCAGTCTATCATCATCTAAGCCTTGATCATCAACTATTCTCCCCAGAATCACAAAGGTTTTAGCCAACTATTTTCAAAATCGAATCAAATTAAATATTGAGTGAAATATTGCAAAGAAACCGAATCTTGAATAAAAATTCAATAACCTTCAAATCTGTAAACAATCGTCGAAACTGATCAATGTATCTCTATAATAACTCAATTACGTGTTCAAAAAGCACAATTGCTTCAATGGATAAAGAAATCTCACAATTAAGAATCAAGATTGGCTTCCCGGCAAAAGTCCTTCAATCCTTCTCCAAGAGTCTCCAATCTCTCTCAAACGTGTAAAGATTTCCCGCTGCCGCCTCCTCGTTTTCGTTCCTAGGGTTCTCACCTATAGTTTCTTGCAAATGGGCCGTTTGGCAAAACTCTCCTCTAGCCCAAAAGAATTGGGCTTTGTGTCGTCTTTTCATTTGGCCGAAAAACAAAGGAAATCGACCCAGTCGATTTATACACAAAACCGTTCGATTTCTAGGGTAGAAAATCGTCCGATTTATATGTATATTGGCACGATTTTCTTCAACAGAAAGTGCTCTTCTTTTGGCTCGTCTTCTATGCTTCTCCTTTGCAATTCTTTAGCTCTTTGTGATCCCTTCAAGACTCCTTTAGCTTCCTTAACATCCTTAGATGCTCCTTGCTCCGCTTTTGCTTTCAATTCTACTCCAATTACCTATAATTCATCAAAAACTCGTGTAGACCTCTATTTCCGACAAATGATTGAATAGAACATAAAAGGCACACAAAATCTCTCTAAATGCAAGATAAACTGAGACAATCTTCTACAATATGCATGAATATGATGGTACATAATTCATGTCATCAAAATACCCCATACTTGCCCCTTGCTTGTCCCTAAGCAAGACTCAAATCTAGAATACAAGATGTCATGGATTATATATGTATGAAAACTCAAAAACTTTTCTTTTGGTAGTGCTTCTTCTTATTGGATCACCCTCAAAGTGATATTTCAAGGCATAAAAAGGCAAAGTGTGTATCAATGATAACTATAAGATGAACTAACTTCCTTTTCTTTCTTGAAAACACAAATAAAGGACATGATAAAGGTGTAGAGGTAATCAAAGTCAAACAAATCTAAGCCATGAAGCCTTAAACACATGCATAAAAGTCTCAAGGTCTTCTAATCAAAGGAAAGGTCAAAGAAACGTATTAAGGGAAGGAATTCTTTTTGGCAATTGTGGTGCTAATCCGGGAAAGAGGAACACACAATACCTTCAAAATTTTTCTTCACCGCACATGCTTCGTATGTAGAAAGCTTTGCTTCCATTATACTTTACTTTTTGAGAGTATGGACAGCGGTGCACAAAAATCGAAGCCTAGGAGATCGGCGTTTCTCAATTTCGAGATGCTTCAAACCCTTGATGCACATACCATATCCCGTTAGGACTTGTCGTTCAATTGGACTTTGGCAAGACACAAACACCCGGCTATGTGAATGGTGCCGAGTTACTCATCCTCATGTTCAACGTCCCCAAACTTATGAATTTCTACACTTTCATTTAATACATTTTCCTTGGCCCTCCCACATCAAACATGCCTTTTTCTAACACTTATCCTAATTCCCGGATGGTAAAAGGAGGGTTACATATTTCATTGAGGGGCTAGCATGATCAAGATATGAGAAAAGAAAAGAAGTGAATTGCCTTAGTCATCCTTATATGATGTAAAAGAACTTGCAATATAGCTTCGACTATTATTTCATTCTCTTATCAAAACAACTAAATCATATAACTTATTCATGTGTTCAAGTAACAAAAGTAAACTCATTCATGCTATGATTAATATCTCAACACAACTAAGCATCTTTTTGCCTATCCACATACACATTTCTCATCATAGAGGTCATTTCCATCGTAAGAAGCACAAAAAATTTTGAAAATTCATAGGATTTGAAAAAGAACATGCAAATGCAAATGTCACAGTGGAAAGCAAGTAGTGCAAGAGTTATTACAAGCTAAATCATCAAGAGTAGTGCAAAGTTCATAAAGTGCTAAGATGAAACAAAAGGTATTGTGAGTACCCCCACCCCATACTTAACATCCACATTGTCCCCAATGTGAAAATCAAGCGTGAGATGAAGAAAAATACTTACAATGTAAAAGAAGTGGAAGCTCAATCCTTTGTCGGTGGTGGAGGTGGTGGATAAGGATACATCGGTGCACTAGGATCGTAGAAGTGGCCAAACTGGTGGTAGTATAAATCTCTCATCTGGCCATCGTAGGATGAATGCCTAGCGTCCGTCTCCTGCCTGTAGTTCCTGAACTGAGTGTTCAGGGTGTCGTAGTCGGAGTGGAGAGCGTGATAGTCGGTGCTGAGGCTCTGGAAGCTAGAGACTAGCTCCCTAAAGTGACGGGGAAGGAGACGTCCTCGTCCATGTCCTGGGGCACGTGCAAATGAGCGGCGAGGTGGCATCATGTCATCCTCCGTCTCCTCATCGCCTCTACTAGTCCGGCTAGGTCCTGCACCATGAGTGTCGGTGTCCATGGCATCCATAGCATGACCACTATGAGTGTCACTCTCGAACTCGAGCATGGTCCCCTGTCCGCCATCCTCATCCTCCTCCTCAGAGTCACCTGCATCATCATCATAGTAAGTAGGAGGAGAGAACTCCTCAAGCATCGACTCGAACGTCTCCTTCCAGTTCCTCTTGTTCCGAATAGTGTATTCGGACTTCCATATGATCTCGGATGGTTTCTTCTTCGGATCCCTGTGCCATGGCATGGGCACATGAAGGGTTCCTCTCCCTCGAGGAATCAAGACCTGGCGAACAACCAACCGCTGTGAGCCTAATGGAAGAGCACTCTCAGCTAGAGTGCATCCGGAGAAGTCTAATCCCATTGTCTTAGCCACGTGAGTGACAAGACCTCCTGCACAAATATCACCCTTAGCTTTGTTGGCTATCTTTCCTAGATAGTCAGCAAGCATGGTAGAGATGTCAGGAGTGGTGGTGGATGTCATGCAATAGAGAATGAAAAGCTCATCAGCCTTGAGCTTCTGTGGAGTCTCTGTCCGTGCAAATAGGCTCTCACTAAGAATCCTATGTACTACCTTAAAGGAGAGGTTGTACATACTAGTCTCCTTAGAATTGCCGGGTCTCCACTTATCTTCACCATATTCACCTACTGAAATAGCTTCCCAAAAGTCACTAGCACTAACACCTCTAGCAAATGTGCCTGCATCTGAATAAGAAAAGCCGAACAAGTCTCCAAAAGTGTCAATAGACATGATGTGATCTTGGCTCATAAGGCGGAAGGTTACCATCCTTTCCCTAGGATCATGCTCGAATGTACTAAGGAACTCTAGGGTGATCTCGGTATAAGCATCCTCCCTAATCGTAGCAAACTGTCTCAGCCCAGCCCTGTCAAGCATCATATCTACATCTTCTCGAACAAACAAGGAATCTAGATCATCTAGCACAATGTAGCAAGGAGGGGTGAATGGGCGATCTAAGATGCGTTCATAGCGTTTCTTGTGCTTGGATATGGGAGGGGGAAGCTTAGGAATGTTTTGAGGTGGTGGTGGAGGTGGGGGAGGGGCTTTGGAAGAAGATCCCTTCTTCTTCCCCGTATTCCTAGTTATTCTCTTCACAATATCCATTCTGCAGCAAAAAATCGCCCTGTTCTTCACAAAAATCGGACGATTTTTCTGGGCTAGGTCGATTTTTCTGTCGATTTCTATGATTCTCACAATTCGGTAAAGTTCTACTCCAACAATCACCACATATAGTTTCCTATAGTGATTCCTAAGCAGATTCCTCAATCAATTTCAGCAAACAAACACTTCCTAAGCAAACTTCAATTTCGAACAAGAAACTTAGGTTTTGGAAAGAAAAACCTGAATTCCGTACGGAGGAGTCGATTGCCGTGCTTGTTGTTGGTAGATCCTCGTTCCTTGTTGAAAATGCTTCAGTTTGGAGCCAAGAATCACTCAAAATGATTAAGGAATGAGGATTGTAGGGTGTGGGCGATTTTCGGAGTTCTTAAGAGAGGGAAATCGAGAGTGGAAGGTTGCGGAATGAGGAAGATCGAGTGTTTGAGTCTTTATATAGGGTCGAGAAACTGTGAAGAAAATCGGCCGATTTATAAGGTCGATTTAATCGTCGGGGCGATTTTTCTCTGGACACAAAGAAAATTGGACGATTTATTTTGGTGGGTCGATCTCCAGGTCGATTTTTCTTCCTGTTGCCAAAAATCGCCTTACTCTGTTACTGGATCGGACGATTTACTTTGGGTAACTCGATTTTTCTATGGACACTTGAAAATCGGACGATTTACTTTGGCAGGTCGATCTCCAGGTCGATTTTTCTTCCTGTTGTCAAAAATCGCCTTGCTCTGCTCCTGAATCGGACGATTAACTTAGTGTAGCTCGATTTCCTTCCTTATTCTTCATGGATATTGAAGATTAAACTGATTCATGCTCCCTTTTTCCATGGATCTCTCAATATGGACTTAATTTCCTGCGATTAATGACACGACAAACCAAGAGTGCATCGAGGAACAAATAAAAAGCGAAAACAAAGAAACAAAACAACTAATCTATTCTAACTAAGTGATGAAAGGAGGGAAAGATTATACTATCATGGGTTGCCTCCCAAGAAGCGCTTGATTTATCATCTTTAGGTGGACGGTGTAGGGTTTTGTGTTCAATGGAGGAGGATAGGAGCTATCTCCTCGACCGGAGCTTCCGGTGTGTATTTCTTCAACCGTTGGCCATTAACCTTGAAATTTCCGCTTTGTTCACCCCATACTTCAACTGCACCATGGGGGAAAATTCGTTTAATTACATAAGGTCCTGTCCAACGGGATTTAAGCTTACCTGGAAATAGACGCAGTCTTGAGTTGAATAGAAGGACTTGGTCTCCCTCCTTCAAGTCTTTTGGAATGATGTGCTTATCATGCCAACGCTTTGTCCGTTCCTTGTAGATCTTTGCGTTCTCATACGCATTTAGCCGGATCTCATCTAGCTCATTGATGTCTAAGAGCCGCTTCTCTCCGGCTTCTTTCATGTCAAAATTGAGCCACTTGATAGCCCAATAGGCTTTATGCTCTAGTTCTACAGGAAGATGACAGGATTTACCATAGACAATATTATAGGGAGTCGTACCTATTGGTGTCTTGAAGGCCGTCCGGTACGCCCATAGTGCATCGTCAAGCTTCATTGACCAATCTTTTCTCGTTTTAGAGACAATTTTCTCTAAAATTCCCTTAATCTCTCTATTGGATATTTCGACTTGTCCGCTGGTTTGCGGATGGTAAGGTGTAGCTATCTTATGGGTCACCCCATACTTGGCCAATAGAGTCTCAAATCTTCGGGCCGTGAAATGCGTTCCTCCGTCGCTAATGATGGTTCGGGGAGTTCCGAACCTTGGGAAGATCGTTCTATTGAAGAACTTCACCACTACCATTGCATCATTAGTAGGAGAAGCGATTGCCTCTACCCATCTTGAGACATAGTCTACGGCAAGAAGTATATATTGGTTACCGCATGAAGATGGGAAAGGCCCCATAAAATCGATGCCCCATACATCAAAGATCTCTACTTCTTGTATGTTGTTGAGAGGCATCTCATTCCTTCTTGATATATTACATGTCCTTTGACAAGCATCACAAGCAACAACAAACTTTTGCACATCCTTGAAAAGTGTAGGCCAATAAAAGCCGGAACGAAGTACCTTAGCACAAGTCTTGTGGGAACTAGCATGTCCGCCACATGGTAGAGAATGACAATGGTGGATGACACTATCCACCTCATCTTCGGGAATACATCTCCTGTAAATGCCATCGGGACCTCTTTTGAATAGAAGAGGTTCGTTCCAATAGAATTGCCAGATGTCTCTAAAGAACTTCTTCTTTTGAGCATATGAAAGTCCGGGTGGAATCTCCTGACAAACAAGGTAATTCACAATGTCAGCAAACCATGGATCATTACCTTTTGAGATGTGTTGAAGACACTCTTCAATCTCATGTAGCTGTTCGTCAGGGAATGAGTCGTCTATAGGAAGTTCATCCGTTTCGCCGGTAAGTTGCGGAAGACGACTAAGATGATCGGCAACGGAGTTTTCCGATCCTTTCTTATCACGAATCTCCAAATCGAACTCTTGTAAGAGTAAGATCCATCTTAGAAGCCTTGGCTTCGCATCCTTCTTCGTGAATAGGTATCGAATTGCGGAATGGTCCGTATAGACTATCACCTTCGCACCTACAAGATAGGAACGAAATTTCTCAAAAGCGTATACTACGGCTAAAAGTTCCTTTTTGTGGTTGCATAATTATATTGAGCCTCATCTAGCGTTTTGCTAGCATAGTAGATGGCATGAGTGCGACCATCTTTCTTCTGTCCAAGAACGGCTCCTATGGCGACGTCGCTTGCGTCGCACATGACCTCGAAAGGAAGAGTCTAATCGGGTGGTTGATTGATTGGTGCTGAAATCAAGGCTTCTTTGATCCTGCAAAAAGCATCTAAACAATCTTTCGAAAATTCGAAAGTTGCGTCTTTCATCAAAAGATTAGTCAAAGGTTTTGAGATCTTAGAAAAATCCTTTATGAATCTCCTATAGAAGTCTGCATGCCCTAAGAAGCTTCTAATTCCTTTCACCGAAGAAGGGGGAGGTAACTTCTCAATGGTTTCTATCTTTGCTCTATCAACCTCTATTCCCCTTTGTGATACTAGATGACCTAACACAATCCTTTCGGTGACCATGAAATGACACTTTTCCCAGTTTAAGACTAAGTTAGTGTCCTCACATCTCTTAAGAACTAGTGAAAGGTTATAGAGACAGTTATCAAAGGAAGAACCATATACCAAAAAATCGTCCATGAAGACTTCCATGATATTCTCTACGTATTCGGAGAAGATTGCCATCATGCACCTTTGGAAGGTGGCTGGAGCGTTGCATAGACCGAATGGCATCCTTCTATAAGCAAACGTACCCCATGGGCACGTAAAAGTCGTCTTCTCTTGATCATCTGGATGAATTGGAATCTGAAAGAAACCGCTATATCTATCTAGATAAGAAAAGTAAGAATGTTGGGCTAACCTTTCCAACATTTGATCGATAAAAGGAAGGGGGAAATGGTTCTTCCTAGTGGCCACGTTCAGTTTGCGGTAGTCGATGCACATTCGCCACCCTGTAACTGTCCGTGTAGGGATTAGGGAAGATGATGCCTGCATCAAGTAGCTTAAGGATTTCTTTCTTCACGACCTCTTTCATTGCCGGATTTAACCGTCTTTGAGGTTGGCGTGAAGGTTAGTAATCCTCTTCCATTAGAATTTTGTGCATACATAGGGAAGGCTTTATTCCTACTAGATCATCAATAGTATAGCCTAATGCTCTCCTATGTTGCTTCAAAACATGCATAAGTTTCTCTAATTCAGCATCATTCAAATTTGCATTGACTATAACGGGATATGTGGAATTAATGTCAAGGAATGCGTACCTTAAATGTGTGGGGAGTGGCTTCAATTCTAATGATGGAGGTACCTTGATTGATGATGAATCGTGGCCTTCGGATGTTGTGGGAGAGGCCTCTAGAGGTGGGGGTACTGCATCATTAGAGTCGAGAGCAGTTGCGGTGAAGTTTGGAGAATCCAGAAAATTTCCCACTGGATCGACCTCCTCTGAAGTAAATCGGTCGATCTGAAGTACGATTTTTCTTTCTGTTGAAAAAAATCGGGTTGCCTCTTCACAAATCGGACGATTTAGTTTAGTCAGGTCGATTTTTCTTTCTGTTGACAAAAACCGGGTTGCCTTTTCACAAATCGGACGATTTGGTTCATGCAGGTCGATTTTTCTTTCTGTTTCCGGAGTTAATTTTAGTTCTTCAATTCTTGTTCCTAGTTCTTCCTCCACATCATTTAATGCTTTCACATCCTCATTGCAATCATGTTCCACTCCTTCCTCCATCATGCTCATACTAATAACCTTTTGAAGAGGGTCTTTCATCAAGATTGAACTTACCACCTCTCTAGACTCTTCTTCATCAAAAATTTCAAAAACATCGTCTCTCAAGGCTGGTTCCTTGATTAAGGAAGAGAGTATGAATTCTATCTTTTCTTCACCTATATGGAAGGACAACTGGCCATTCTTGCAATCGACCATGCATCCGGATGTTGCGAGGAATGGTCTCCCAAGAATGATGGGAACCGGATAATCTGCAGGGATGTCAAGAACGACAAAATCTATAGGGATGTAAAACTTACCGAGCTTTACCGGAATATCTTCTAATATCCCCACCGGCTTAGTGGTGGAACGATCAGCCATGTAGAGTGTGATCTTCACCGGTCTAGGCTCTCCTAGACCAACTACTTTGCATAGGGCAAGGGGTATGATACTCACACTCGCTCCAAGGTCACAAAGTGCATCATAGGTAGATTCTCCCAAAGTGATGGGTATGCAAAAGGATCCTGGATCACGGAGCTTAGGTGGCATATTCTCCGTCATAGTGTTGATGAGTTCGGATGACTCCATACTCATCTTGACTTCTCCTATGTCTTCCAATTTCCTCTTGTTAGAGAGGATCTCCTTGAGGAATTTCCCATAAGCTGGCATACCTAAAATTGCATCCATAAAAGGTATATTAATATGCAGCTTATTCATAAGTTCAACAAACTTACCAAAGTGTTTATCTAGGCGTGTACGCGCTCTAGATTGAGGGAAAGGTAGAGGTGGTTTGTAAGCGGGAGGAGGAACATAAACTTCTTCCTTCTCTTTTGCCTCTCCTTCTTTAGTGGTGGTCTCGACTACTTTAGGTTGAGGGTCGGTAGTTGTCTTGCCACTCCTAGTAGTTATTGCCATAACCCTTCCCTTTGGGTTATCTTCCGTCTTCCCGGGAAGTTTCCCTTGGTCTCTTGGAACTTCTCCGGCCTTGTTAAATACTTGGTTTTCTAAAGCTTTGTGAGCTTTGTCAACCGAAGTTATATAACTCTCCAACCCTTGTAGCTTGCCTAGGATCGTCTCTAGCATGGGATCGGGTTTGCTTGATCCGCTCGATTGTCCCTGGCTTGTTAAAGGAGTAGAAGAAGATGGAGGTGTTAGAGCCTTTTCAGCATGAGAGTAAGGATTACCTGGATTTTGCTGATTTGACCTCCACTTGTTATTTGAGTTCCTATTGTTGTTGTTCCAATTGGAGTTCCGGTTGTTATTGTTGTTATTGTTCCAATTGGAGTTCCGGTTATCATTCCTTTGGTTGTTGTCCCTCCCCATGTAGTTGGCTTCTTGCTCCTTAGTCTTTTGAAGACTCATTTTGAGCACTTCCTTCAACTCTTTGATCTCATTGTTGAGGGAGAATATTTGTGTTTGAGCAACTTGGTTCAACTTGGCTCCCGAATCGCTTTGATTCCGGCTATTTGAGTCCACCTTCCGGTGGTAATACTTCTCAATCACTTGGGCTTGCTTCTCAATGAAGTCCCAAGCATCATCCTCTCTCATGTCCATGAATGTACCACAAGAGAGAGATTGGAGGTTGCATTGTGTTTCCACATCCAATCCTTTGTAGTAGATCTCCAATAATTCCAGCTTGGAAATGCCATGGTGTGGGCAATCCAACAAGAGATCTTGAAACCTTTTCCAAGATTGAAACAAGCTTTCATTAGGTTTCATAGAAAAAGCATTTATTTTACCTCTCAATTCCGCCGTTTTGGATGGCAGAAAGAATTTGGTGAGGAATTCCGAAGACAATTCCTCCCATGTAGCTAGCTTTGCAGCTGGAAGTGTTTGGAACCAAGCTAGAGCCTTGTCCTTCAAAGAAAAGAAGAACGGTTTGATCTTGTAATTGCTCGTAGTAGCCTTCTTCGGCTTCATAGTCTCCATGAGAATCTCAAAATTCTGCAAGTGTTGGTGTGGAGATTCAGTACTTGCTCCGCCATATTGACTTTGGCGAACCATGGTGATGACTTGTGGTGAGAAGCTAAACTCTTGGATGTCTTCAGCTCCAAAATCCACACCTAGACGGCGTGGTTGCTGAATTGGGTCCATCCGTTGCCCTAAAGTTCGGGGTCTATCACCGTCATTAGCAACTCTCACGTCCCTAGTTGGGAAGCGAGGAACAACCCGTGGTTTTGGGGTGTTTCGAATAGGACGAAGTAATGGATCGATCTCCTCAAGTTCCGGCATGTCCGGATCTATCTCTTCATCATCGGATGAGTCATTTCGAATGGATTTAGTTGGCGTCTTGACTTTCTTCTTCTTCCTGGATTTGTTCAATTCCAACTTCATGTCCAACATCATAGCTCTTAGTTCATCAATTTGAAATTGATGACTCGTTTCAGCGTCTTTTCGTGCTTTCTCACTCAACTGAAGTTGGCGTTGAGCTTCATTCAGTTCAGCCTGGTAGTTTCTCTCGTCGTTCTCAGCCATTTTCTTTTCCTTCAAATTTCCCCTCAAAGTTCTCTCCAATTCAGGATCGAAAGGAACTAGATCTTTAGTGGATCTAGTCTTTCGCATATACCTAAAGAACCTGCAAAGATCACTCAAGTAGACAAATCAAATCACAAGAGCAAGAGCTCTCAAGCTAGACAACCGAAAACCGAATTTGGTCTAGACCAAATCCCCGGCAACGGCGCCAAAAACTTGTTCGCTCAAAAAGTGTGTGAGTCAAAGTCTTAAATTTATATCTAGAACTCAAAGCAAAGCGAACCCGCAGTGTACGGATCAGCTGTAGTAAGGTAAGAATTCCAGAGTCAAACTCAGGGATTTGGTGAGAATAAATTCAACTTCAATTATCTAGCGAAAATGCAAAAGCTTTTGTGATCAAATAAGGGTAAAATGATTCCAAGGATTCAAGTATCCGATTTCGGCTTTCGATTCAAGGCACTTTTATAGATATAGGACAGAGTTTATATTGCCAAGATTAAATGTTCAAAGGTAGATATCGTACGGTGAAGTTCTGAAACCTATATAACTAATCTAAAGGTTCTCTTTATAAGGGTTGTTGAGGCTGCAATATAGAAATATCTAAAGACAAGAATTATGTTCAAACTAACTATCTAAAACTCTAGGATATGACTCTCCAAAGTAAAGATTAGAAAGCACACTTAGAATCTTAATAAAGGATGTTGAGTCTCTTTATTACCCAAATCTTATAATCTTAATCTATTAAATGTAGAATCAGGTTTGAAGTGTCTTCATACATTCAATTAGAGGTTAAAAAGATTAATCAATGTTGGGATTTAGGTAAGGATTAGTTTTGGTTAAAGATTAATTCAATTAAAGTTCGTCAGAGGAATAAATCGTGTTGTTCATAAGAAAATCGGCCGATTTACTCCAAGAACACACCGATTTTCCTGTTGTCGCAAAACTAAAATCTAAACTCTCAGGGTCCTAATGATTGAATGAGTTCAGTCTATCATCATCTAAGCCTTGATCATCAACTATTCTCCCCAGAATCACAAAGGTTTTAGCCAACCATTTTCAAAATCGAATCAAATTAAATATTGAGTGAAATATTGCAAAGAAACCGAATCTTGAATAAAAATTCAATAACCTTCAAATCTGTAAACAATCGTCGAAATTGATCAATGTATCTCTTTAATAACTCAATTACGTGTTCAAAAAGCAAAATTGTTTCAATGGATAAAGAAATCTCACAATTATGAATCAAGATTGGCTTCCCGGCAAAAGTCCTTCAATCCTTCTCCAAGAGTCTCCAATCTCTCTCAAACGTGTAAAGATTTCCCGCTGCCGCCTCCTCGTTTTCGTTCCTAGGGTTCTCACCTATAGTTTCTTGCAAATGGGCCGTTTGGCAAAACTCTCCTCTAGCCCAAAAGAATTGGGCTTTGTGTCGTGTTTTCATTTGGCCGAAAAACAAAGGAAATCGACCTAGTCGATTTATACACAAAACCGTTCGATTTCTAGGGTAGAAAATCGTCCGATTTATATGTATATTGGCACGATTTTCTTCAACAGAAAGTGCTCTTCTTTTGGCTCGTCTTCTATGCTTCTCCTTTGCAATTCTTTAGCTCTTTGTGATCCCTTCATGACTCCTTTAGCTTCCTTAACATCCTTAGATGCTCCTTGCTCCGCTTTTGCTTTCAATTCTACTCCAATTACCTATAATTCATCAAAAACTCGTGTAGACCTCTATTTCCGACAAATGATTGAATAGAACATAAAAGGCACACAAAATCTCTCTAAATGCAAGATAAACTGAGACAATCTTCTACAATATGCATGAATATGATGGTACATAATTCATGTCATCACCCTTCTATTAAAAAAGAAAGAATATTTGATGTTTGTTATGCAAATTTTGATTTTAATTACTGAATTTGTTTATTTTATTTTATTTTATTTCCCTTTTTATTTTCTGTTTTCATACCTGACATTTACATACCGGACATTTTACATGCCGGAAGATCATACCAGAAGTTCATAACGAAAATTTTCATACCGGAAGTTCATACTGAAATTTTTTATACCGGAAGTTCATACCGAAATTTTTTATACCGGAAGTTCATACCGAAAGTTCATAACAAAGTTTTTCATACTAGAAGTTCATACCAAAAATTTTTATGCCGGAAGTTCATACGGAAAGTTCATACCGGAAGTTCATACCGGAAGTTCATAACAAAAATTTTCATACCGGAAGTTCATACCAAAATTTTTTATACCGGAAGTTCATACCGAAAGTTCATACCGAAAGTTCATACCGGAAGTTCATACCGAAAGTTCATACCGGAAATTCATAACGAAGTTTTTCATACCGAAAGTTCATACCAAAATTTTTTTATACCGGAAGTTCATACCGAAAGTTCATACCGGAAGTTCATAACGAAAATTTTATACCAGAAGTTCATACCGAAATTTTTTATACCGGAAGTTCATACCGAAAGTTCATACCGGAAGTTCATAACGAAGTTTTTCATACCGGAAGTTCATACCGAAAGTTCATATACCGGAAGTTCATACCAGAAGTTTATACCGAAAGTTCATACCGGAAGTTCATACCAGAAGTTTATACCGAAAGTTCATACCGGAAGTTCATACCGTTCATACTAGAAATTCATACCGAAAGTTCATAAAGGAAGTTCATAACGAAGTTTTTAATACCGGAAGTTCATACCGAAAGTTCATACCGGAAGTTCATACCGAAAGTTCATACCGGAAGTTCATACCGAAATTTCATACCGGAAGTTCATAACAAAGTTTTTCATACAAGAAGTTCATACCGAAATTTTTTATACCGGAAGTTCATACCGTTCATACCGGATGTTCATAACCAAAATTTTCATACCGGAAGTTCATACCGAAATTTTTTTATACCGGAAGTTCATATCGGATGCCAATGATGTTTACACTAGTGAATTTACAACCTTTGCTAGCTCAGGGTGATGCTGACAGTGGTCTTGATCGTCTCTGGGCAACGAAGAAGGTTATACCTTTTTTAGAGACATTTTTCTTGCTTCAAGGTTGATACTTGAATGTTGCGTTTTTGTTCATACTATTTTTATAACTTCCGGTATGTAATTTTCTGGTATGTAATTCTCCGCTATGTAATTCTTAATTCTAAACTATGACACAAAACCAATTTTTTTGGTATAACTTCCGGTATGATAACTTCCAGTATGATATGATAACTTCCGGTATACAAAAAATAATTCAATTAGTGACGAACGTTGGCGACGGTAGAAAAGCTATTTGCCGTCGCCAATAATCAACGGCAACGGTTTTGCGACGGAAATGGGGCGTAGCCAGAACAGGCTACCCGAAATTTTCACGACGGGATTTTCCGTCGCTAATATTTCGCGTCGGATTTTAGCAACGGTTATAACCGTCACCATATTTTTGCATCGGCTAAAGCCGTCGCCGTCTCAACTTTGTAAATTGGTATTTACGTCGACAGTCACCATCACAAATTGTAAATTTGGTGGGAAATTGTGTATTTTTGGCAACGGCATGAGCCGTCACAAATTGTATATTTGGTGGGAAATTATGTATTTTTAGCAATAGCATAGAGCCGTCACAAATTGTTATAATTTGTTTAAAATATTAATTTTTGACAACGGTAACCTGTCGTGACAATTGTAAATTTGGTAGGAAAATTCTACCACATCTTGTAAAACTATTCCACTACCTATATTATCTATATTATTTTAAAATATCTTAATGATTGCATCAAGCTGCAACAACAATTTTCATTAACCTGAAGAGTGTATTTAATATTTAAAACAATCAAAATAGCACGATTGGAAGTGTAAATAAGTTTACAATCTAAAAGTACAAACCTAAACATCCTTCATCTTTAACAAAGTGATAATCAAGTTCACATCACACACTTCCGTGATCTAAACATCTTCTACTTGGACAAATTCTTCATCATCTGCATCATTTTCGTTAATTGGTTCCTTTTCTGATGCTACATGATCTCCATCTCCAATAGACTCTTTTTGATGTGCACTAGTTGCAACCTATAAAATATGAAACAAGAACATCTAAATAGCATAAGCTGCTGCATACCCTTTAGCTTGGCCACCCATGAACTGAAGTCCATTACAGGCCATGAGATATGCTTTGAACGATCTGCACTTGTTCCCTCGCTAAAACCACATCCTCCAATGACAGCAATCTCATGATTCTCATCCATGAAGATGATGCATGGCTAGTATTTCAATATTTAACAGTAAGATACAATTGCAATAGACATTTCACTTGCAAAAGGGGAAATTTGAAATTCCATTATAGAAAGCTTACTTGGTGTTCCCTTGCATAATTAAACATGTCACATATCAATCTTGCACGTGCACCAATATATTTATCAATAATAGCACTTGGCATAACCTACATGAAGATGAAATTCAGTTATTATTATTTGGGAACATCATGCCAAAAGAAAAGAGTATGATTAATTACAAATACACAAAACCTTTAAGAATTTAGCATCTATGTAGCTAGCTGTTGCACGAGTTAACAATGTCTTTCCTATTCCAGGAGGTCCGTAGAAAAGAACACCCTGATGCAAATAAAATGTTGTCAACTTAATTAACATTATCCAAGGACAAGTTGACAATTAGCAAAAGCATTTACCAAAGTGATATCTTATAAGCAATTTACACTTATTACCTTAGGAGGTTTGATGCCAACCCTGAAGAAGAGCTCGGGATTCATTAAAGGAAGTTCTATAGACTCCCTCAGCTCTCAAATTTGGTCAGAAAGACCACCAACAGCTGAGTAGTTCACATTACTAAGATCTTCATGTAGCATGTTGCATACAACTGGATAAACCTAAGAATGACATACAAAATATATTAAAAAACAAAGTTTACAAATTAAACATATGTTTCATATAGCTGCCAATCCCTCAGTATAATTGTGCCATAACAGTGAACCAGAATTGAACCTTTGAAGAATAAAAGACATTTAGGTTCTTAATAATAGCAACAACTCAACAAGGCCTTATATACATAGAACTATCTTTTCCCTTTTGAATTGCAGAACATAGATATTACGAATTAACCTAAAAGGATCATAGTAATACATACAAATAGAAGCCTTCTCAATCTTAGAACATGTGAGTGTCCATGACAGAAAGAAAGAGGGAGAGGAGGGAGAGAGAACTCACTTCACGAGGTAGAGCTCGCATGATGGCCAAAGTTGTCATGTTAAGAACTACACGGGTGCCTGATGTTAGTTTCTCCTTGTCCGCTTTATTGCGACAACTTACTACATGTCTTGGTCCACTACTGGCTTTTACAATCACTGAAACAGAAAGTACAACATCAGTTCACCACATTAATATCCTAGATTAACCATCAACTATATGGAAATAAACATCGAAGTGAATTCCCAAAGGTTAAAACCATGCAGCTAGCATGACTATTGACATTGTTTGAAGACTACATTTGGGTATCAGCATGTATTTGTTTTGCATCCAAGGAAGTTAAGTATAAGCTCCAATTCCTCTGCACTGTCTTAAAAGCAAATATAATTGACCAATCATGGCTAGACAACAAAATATGAAGATCAAACCCAATTAACTAGAATTATTAAACATTGAAATGTTAATATATCCAACCCAATTCAATATCTCATCAATAATTTACATGAAATAGTAAGTTTCTATAGTCTTATGCTGTTGTCAAACAATTCAGAGTACACATAAAAGATAGTTATTCCTAGTGGAGGGAAAAAAACCCTTATCCAACACACTGGTAGTGTGGTTCTAAATCCTAATATTACATTACATAGGGTCTTACATGTTCCCACCTTCTCATTCAATCTCTTATCAGTTCATCAACTCACTTCTCATCTCAACACACACGTAGTGTAAGTTCACCAACACTTACCCTTACCCTTTTTCACTTGTGTTGATTGTTGTCTGTGGTTCTTCACAACCTTTGCTGATTGTGATTCTTGACAGTAGATATGTCATAACTTTCTATTAGAAGAAATATATTGATTGAATCAACAAATTTTCAGACAGGAATATGATAACCATAATCCTATGCTAACAGTAAATTCATTGCTACAAGTTCAAGTTGAATCATGCCATCATAAGAAATGGGACTGACATGATTGTTACATAAACCCAACTACTAATGGCAATGTAAATGTAAATCAAGAACAAAAATCAATAATGTCCATAAGAAATTAATATTACAACTAAAAGAACATCAATGCTAAAATACACAAGGAAATACATACTTATAACCAGCAAGATTGAACAATCTTTCTTCAAACGCAGTTGAAGACAAACAGTAGCCTAAAATAAGCCTAAAATGAAGTTGAAGACAAACATTGACAATACTCACAATCTCACGGTAGAGAGCCAGAGAAGTTGAAGACTTGGAGATTAGGTTGAGACTTGAGAGAGATGAGATAGTGACTCGGCAAGACTAGGTTGAAGGCTTGGAGTCACCGTGGCACACTGCGATGGCTGCTGCATACCTGAGACAATGGGCGCCGGTGAGCCTTGAGAGAGATGAGAGATCTAAGTGTTCGAGAGAATCGAGACTACGGTACTAGTACCTGCTAGCCCTGCCTTTCGCCCCCTTCGACCTTCGTTCAGAGACAGACGTTCATCGCCATCGTTGGTCGGAGGTTCGTCGCCGTCGCCAAGAATCGAAACCCTCGCCTTTGGCCCCTTCGCTGAATCGCTGCTTCGTGTTTCCAATTCCAGTTTCCAAATACGCAAAGGGCAAAACCCTATAGGGATTTTTTTTTAAATACGAGCCTTTACGAGCCACTCATATTCGGCTCGGGCTCGTCACGAGCCTAATATCAAACTCGTATTCGGCTCGTTTTGTAGTATGAACGAGCCGAATACGAACTTTTGACGAGAGCCCGAGATGTTCGTCTCAGATTACGCCCCTGCTCAGATTCAGAAAAGTGAAAAAATAATGGAAGCAAGCGCAAATAACAAACTCATAATGGAACCTTAACGACTATCTTATGACCCTTGATCATGTGAGATAAGTGATACAATCTCCGAATGAAACTGCTCAAATCAAAGTTGTTTTTCATTTCCTAGTTAAATTGCCAAAACTTAATCTACTAGTAGTAGTAGCAGCAGCAGTAGCAGTAGCAGTAGCAGACTCGTATTCGGGTCGTTTTATAATATGAACGAGCCGAATATGAGCTTTTGGCGAGCCGAGCCCGAGAATAACAAGATGGACAAGTATGATGAAAAACAAGTAAAAAGGGGTTTTTAAAGAGAACATTAAAGGAGATTAAGTCGGACATCACTCTCGTACCCTAAAAATGGTGTGTTTAGCAAGCTTACCAAGAAGAACAAGATGGACATCAAACTGAAATTCTCGAGAAGTGATTGTCGGCTTCTTGGTAACGATGATGGAGAATACAAACAACATAGAGGAGAGTAGAAGATGGTGGCGAGTAGAGGACGATGTCAATCGATTCCAACTATAATTCCCTAATCGATGCTTTGGACGAGGGTATTTGGAGAAGAGTAGATGACGAATCAACAAGGAGGAGAGTAGAGGACGGTGTCAATCGATTATAAATGTAATTTCGTCCATAATCAGTACTTTTGGCGAGGGTTCTTGGAGAAAAATAAGGAAGTAAGTTCATCGTCTCTTCGATAAGATGAATTTGGTTAGGGTTTTTTGTAAAGATTTTTAACATGCTGACGTTACTAGAATAAAATTTTAAAATTTTTATTGATGGAAGGTTTTTGGAGATAAAATTTTAAGTTTATAGAGATTTTTAATTATTTTGAAAGAAAATGAAAATTAATTATATTATTTTTAATTTTTATCCAATATTTAATATGTCGCCAATTAATTTGGTTGTTGGCGTCGGCGACATAGCCGTCGCCCACGGTACATTTTATTAGCCACGGTAAAGATTAGCCGACGCCAGTTATAAGACTATTAGCGACGATCCAAAACTGCGACGCAAATAATTGGTATTTTCTACAACGCTGATGTAATGGCGACGACAAAGGTTTGCCGTCGCCAACAAGCGTGACTAATTGAATTATTTTTTGTAGTGCGATATGATAACTTCCGGTATGTGAACTTCCGGTATGTGAAGCTCCGGTATGTGAACTTCCGGTATGTGAAAGTCCGGTATGCATTCCAAAAAAAAATAATAAAAAAGACAAAAAAAAATAAAAGAAAATAAAAAAATAAATTCCGTTATGATAATTTCCGATATGATATGATAACTTTCGGTATGATAACTTCCGGTATGATATGATAACTTCCGGTATGTGAAATTCCGGTATGTGAAATTTCGGTATGTGAAATTCCGGTGTTGGAAATTCCGGTATGTGAAAATTCCGGTATGTGAAAATTCCGGTATGTGAAAATCCGGTATGTGAAATTCCGGTATGTGAAATTCCGGTATTGAAAATTCCGGTATGTGAAAATTCCGGTATGTGAAAAATTCGTCATTCCAGAAAATAAAAAAATAAAGAAAAAAAATAATAAAAGAAAATGAAAAAAAAAATTCATTTTTAAAAATTAAAACTTACACTTAAATAACAAATAACAAACATTTTTTTTAAATAGAAGGGTTAATTAGTTTTACCTACCATTAAATGAAAGTGGTTGTAACACCCCAAATTCTCAAAACTCGGAGCGTTACTCGTTAGGACCTCACAATGGGTCCCGACCTCAGTTTGACAACAATGTTACTAGGATCTTGCAACAAGACACAAATAAGGAAAACCGAAATTCATAAAAATAGTATTTTAAAGTAATGAATGCAACACGGTCTAACAACCTAAAGTGCTTAAACAAGGGAAAGACGAACAACTGTCTTAACGCAAGAAAGAATGACAGACACAACCCCAACGCCCACTCTAAGGAGTACGGAGACCCGGCTGACCACTACTTCCGGATCACTCAGCTGCTGGTCTAACATGCGGTAAATCTAAAACACAACAAGAGGAACCGTTAGCTAGTTGTCTAAATATTAGAAGAATAATAGTAGCACACACACACATAAAAATATAAACACCCATCATGCTTTCAAACAAGTCCATTTTATTATCTTAAGTTATGTTACTCATTCACGCTAATGATACTTATTTTGTGACACGAGAGATTCTCAAACCTCGCCTCCGCCCCCGTGTAACCATCAGGAATGGATCCGATACATCTCACCTTGTACCTGCCTGGTTTGGGTATAGAGAACCTCCTAGTCTCCTGTCAGAGTTGGGCAGTGATGTCACGGCCCATTATACATACACTTGGGCCTTAAACATAATAATAACGGTCGTCCTAGCAAGTTATTATTATTAAAACACGCACATAGCACACACAACCACTATCACTCAACTAATATCCAGAAACTGGCTAAGTAAGTCGCAAGGACTTACTTGAGTCAAGATACACTCTAACACGTCTCAAACAGTCCGTACTCGTGGTAACTCAAACGCTTGTCGAATAAGGCATTTATACCAAAATCACATCTCGATGTCCAACCTCATGCGAAGGAATTACGGAAAAAAAACTCTCTTATGGTAAAAGACCATTTTACCCTTGGTATCGTAAATTCCCGAAGTTTATTCTTGAATTATACTAATTTCTTTTGAACCTGTTTTCTAAAATTATGTCACTCGGATAGCTACTTATAGGTTATAAGGTCAAAACTCGAGACAACCCTAAGAAGAATAACATTCCTACTCTCCGGTTACTAATTATGCTACTACATACATAATACCGTCAACATGTTTTTCCTCCTCCTCAACTCACTTATATCTACACAATTTCATAAATCCTAACTCGTACTTATATATATATACTCGCATTTTTATATATTCTATATTTATGCTTATAAGTATACTCTTATATAAAGATTATATATCCATAAAATTCCGAGCTTCTATATACTTTACACACACTAACTTGTACGTCTTTATATATATATATATATATATATATACATACATACTCGACTGTAAGATTCAACACACGTACCCTAACTCGCGCTCATGTGAGTAGATCCATATATCTATCTACATGTATAACCTTATAATTCACTTATATGTACACTTTTATTTCATTATATATATATATATATATATATATATATATATATATATATATATATATATATATATATATATATATATATATATATATATATATATATATATATACACACACACACACACGTATATATACAACAACACTCAACTCTCATGATATAAACTTACAGCTGCACATTCGGTATTAAAACATGAGCAACAAGGGTTGGACTGTACAACACACTCACCTACACCTTGGATCGGCCCGGCTCGACAACAGTTCTCCGGCTGCAGTAGTGAAGAAGACCGGCTCTACCCGCACCCGGAACGACCGTGCCTTCCACGCAACAGCGGTGGTTCGTTGGTCACACTGCAGGCTCGAAGGTCAGGCTCCGGATTCAGCCTGCAGTCGCTTGGTTCCGAAGGTGCGGAGGTTAGCTACGCGCTGAAGTAGAGAAGAAGGTAACGAAGCGGGGCAACAACAAGGCTTACCGGTACCTGGTGGTGGCTGGCGAGGCTCTGGGTGGTCGACAACAGCGCGCATTGGCTCGGTGGTGGTTCTGGTGCTGCTGCAGGGCCGAAGAGAGGCGGCGCGGTGAGGGTTAACGAGACTAAAGCCGAGAAGAAGAGTGACGAGGAGGGAGAAGGCGGCGGCTTACCAGGCTCCGGCGGCGGTTGGGCGGTCGACGAGTGCGGTGTAGTGGTGGCTCGTCCGGTGATGTTCGCTGCTGCAGTTGTTCGTCCAGAGAGAGAGAAGAAGCAGGAGCGGCAATCAGGCGTGGTTAGAGGGGTAATTAGGTAGGATTAGGGTTAGGATTAGATTATGAGATGGGCTGATGGGCTGATAATTGGGCCTCGTAGTAGGCCACATCCGGCCTACTTTCTCATTAAACACGGATACGCAACTCGTTACTCGTTTTATTTAATACGGAACTAAATTACATATTATATAAATTATTATTGTATTCTAAAGGTGCGTAAAAATTATTTCCGGTTACATAGTTTCATCATTTTATGTGACTTAAAGTCACATAAAATGATAACATTTAAACTCGTTTTATTTTATTTATTTATTTATTTATTTAAGATTGACGTATCGGGATTTGGTTAATTTCGGTTTACCGGAAATTTAAAATTTTCGGTTATTACATCAGTGCCCTCTTAAAAGAAGTTTCGTCCCAAAACTTAGAATGTTCCTCTTACTCACACATTTCCTTTGGTATATTTTAGTTTTCTCGACATTTTCATTTTTTACCATGCAACTACTCAACCATCAAAACAGACAAGTATCACATAAAACATAATCACTCAATCCCATATAGAAACATGAAAGGTCAAACAACACCACATCCGAGTACTAACTCGTCGGTACAAGAGTAACCTCTAGCCCTGCAAAGAACTCGGGATAGTTACGTCTAATACTCTCCTCAGTCTTCCAAGTGGCCTCATCAGCTCCTCTTCTAGACCACTGGATCCTCAACATAGGTATCTCCTTGGACCGTAGACGTCTAGTACTGCGCTCCAAGACAGCTATTGGGTACTCTACAAATGTATGGTCAGGCTCAACTATCAGATCCTCATGGCTGATGACGTGTCTCGGATCCGGGATGTACTCTCTCAACTGAGATACATGAAAGACCGGATGAACACCCTCTAGTCTCGGCGGTAATGCTAGTCTGTAGGCCACCTCTCCAACTCTCTCCAAGATCTCAAAAGGTCCGACATATCGGGCACTCAGCTTCCCCTTAATGCCAAAACGTCTGACTCCTCTCGTAGGTGACACTCTCAACCATACCTGAGCACCCACTCTAAACTCCAAAGGTCGGCGCCTCTTGTCGGCGTAGGACTTTTGACGACTCTGAGCTGCTAACATCCGCTCCCGAACCAGGGCAATCCGAGCGATGTCATCCTGTATCTGATATGGAGCTACTCCATCAGCTCTGCTAGGCTCATCCCAGCATAATGGCGTGCGACATCTTTGCCCGTACAAGGCCTCATAAGGAGCCATCCCAATAGACACGTGCCAGTTGTTATTATATGAAAACTCTACCAGTGAGAGATGATTTGGCCATACCTGTCCCCAATCTAGTACACACGCCCGCAACATGTCCTCTAAGGTCTGAATGGTCCTCTCAGACTGACTGTATGTCTGTGGGTGATAGGCAGTGGTAAAGTGGAGACTCGTCCCAAAGCAGTATGTACCTGCTGCCGAAATCTCGAGGTAAAACGTCCATCTCTATTAGAGACGATAGTCCTCGGTACCCCATGGAATCTCACAATGTGTCTATTAAACTCCTCAGCTAGACGGCTCACCGGCCACGTTTCCTTAATCGGAATAAAACGTGCGGTCTTCGTCAGGCGGTCTACCACTACCCAAATAGCGTCAAATCCTCTGCTGGGTCTCAAACCTGTGACAAAATCCATAGATATATCCTCCCACTTCCACTGTGGTACTGGAAGTAGGTGGAGCTCTCCTCTGGACCTACGATGCTCAATCTTGACCTGCTGGCAGGTCGCACACTGAGCTACATACCGAGTCACATATGACTTCAAACCACCCCACCAGAAAGACTGTCTCATATCCTTGTACATCTTACTCGCTCCAGGATGTACTGAGTATGGGGTAGCATGAGCCTCACCTAGTATCCTCTATCTCAACTCACTGTCTGACGGCACACAAACGCGATCCTGACGTCTCATCAATCCATCAGCACCAATAGTGAACTATGGGGCCTCATCTCGAGACATCCTATCTCGAATCCAGATCAAAGTCGGGCAAGTCTCCTGCTTCTGTCGGATCTCATCCAACAGATCAGGAAGTAACTCCAAGGTAGCCAACTGACTATCAAGTTCGGAAACTGAATCTCTATCTACAACCAAGCCAAGTCCCTCTACAACTGTGGCTGTATTGTCAACCGGGCTATCGCCCTCTCCCTAGGCTTCTTCCGGCTCAAAGCACCAGCTACCACATTCGCCTTCCTAGGGTGGTAAAGAATCTCAAGGTCGAAGTCCTTGATCAACTCTAACCACCGCCTCTGGCGGTTATTCAACTCTCTCTGAGTGAATATATACTTCAGACTCTTATGGTCTGTGAAGATCTGACACGTCGCCCCATAGAGATAGTGACGCCAGATCTTAAGAGCATGGACTACTGCAGCCAACTCTAGATCATGTGTGGGGTAGTTCTCCTCATACGTCTTCAAATATCGAGACTCATAAGCTATGACCTTACCCCTCTGCATCAAAACACACCCCAAGCCTAGCTTGGATGCGTCACTATATACAACAAAATCATCTGTACTCTCAGGCTGTGCCAAAATCGGAGTAGACGTCAATCTCCTCTTCAGCTCCTCAAAACTCTGCTGACACGACTCAAACCAAACAAACCGAGTAGTCTTCCTCAGAAGATAAGTAAGTGGTCGGGCAATCAAGGAGAACCCTTCCACAAACTGGCGGTAATAACCTGCCAAACCTAGAAAGCTGCGAACCTCCTTGACATTCTTCGGAGGTTTCCAAGAAGACACTGACTCGATCTTTGGCGGATCGACCTTAATACCCTCAGTAGTCACTATGTGGCCTAGGAAAGCCACCTTTGACATCCAAAACTCACACTTGGATAGCTTAGCATACAGATGGCTATCCTGCAGAATCTGCAATACTGTCCTCAAGTGTCCAGCATGCTCCTCTCGACTCTTAGAGTAAACTAGGATGTCATCAATGAAGACCACTACAAACTGGTCTAAAAAGCCGATGACTATCCAATTCATCAACTCCATGAACACCGTTGGTGCATTAGTGAGCCCGAATGGCATCACTACGAACTCATAATGACCATACCTAGTCCGGAAAGCCGTCTTAGGTATATTATGATCTCTCACCCTCAGCTGGTGATAACCTTACCTCAAGTCTATCCTCTAGAACACGGACGCTCCATGCAACTGGTCCAACAGATCATCTATGCGCGGCAGTGTATACTTGTTCTTGATGATGACTTTGTTCAACTCTTTGTAGTCTATGCATAGCCGTATCGATCCGTCCTTCTTCCTCACAAATAATACTAGCGCCCCCCCAAGGAGACACACTAGGGCGTATGAAGCCCTTCTCTTCTAACTCCTCCAATTGCTTCTTCAACTCAAGCAGTGCTATCGGTGTCATACGGTACGGGGCCTTCGAGATTGGTCTCGTGCCCGGCTCGAACTCCATGCTGAAATCAACACTCCTCTGTGGGGGTAGCCCTGGCAGGTTGTTATTGAATACTTCTACAAACTCACATGCAATTGGTATCTCCTCTACGGTCAAGCTCTTCCACGAAAATTTTAATTAGAGTTAATGACCTTGAACCTATTAAGTTTTACTAGCACTCGTATCAGTTTGACTTCACCATTGTCTTCGTTGATCTTTGGGAGAAATTCTCCAGATGTCGATAAAATTCTTTTATAACCTTGTAATTATCTTTCTTATCTGCCAACCAACCATCCCTAGTTAACCAGCACGTGTAAATTCTCTGTTGTTACCAAGTAGTGTATAGTTGACCTTCTATAAGATCGTAGACTTACTTTTCTTCTATCTCTTTTGAGGTTTGAGATACCAGGAAAAAAATATATTTCTTCCATTTATATTCCTTTAGCTCCTTCTTACACTCCTATAAGAGCACTATACCCTTACGAGTCTAGTTGTATCTTCGTCTTCCGCCAACGGCCTTATCACTTTTTCCTACGATAACTTGTAGGCATTCTCCATGATTCTTTTTACCCGAGTTATTGTCCCCTTGTTGTTCTCTGTTATGACCTGCTAGTGTTATTAACTTAAATCCCTTCGTGAGTGAGAAATTATTAGAGACCCTCTTTTTTCACCCAGACTATTCTCCTACACCCTCCTTCCTTGGGGTGCTACTTGTACTTCCGCCTTCATAGAAATCTGGTCTTTGTTGTATCCCGATCCTTGTTGAATTTCTTGTGTGTTCTAGGAGGTCACTGTTACGCTAAGATCGTGTGATGTGCACACAATAAGCTTTAAATTTATACTCGTTATATTTATCCTAACTCCTAGCAAACCCGCAGTGTACGGGACGTTTGTAGTAGGGATAGTATTCCGAGGTCGAACACAAAGACTAAGGTGAAATCGAGTCAAACAATGGTCATAGATAGTGTGGATCTAATCAAAGAAAAGGTCAAGGAACAAGGAAATGAAAATCTCAATATTTTTTGGTTGATTTTTGTGGTGATCAAGCAAGGATCACAAATCAAGCAAGACAACAAAACAATCTAACAACTCAACTAGCAAACAAACAAGTAACTCAAAACACAAGTATATGATCAAGAGAGAAAAGTGGATTCTAGAGGTCAAGATTTCCGGTTATGGCATTGGATTCAAGGTTCTAAGGATTCTAAGGATAAGCTACGGTGTTGGGAAAGAGTGTTTCACTAATGGAGGCAATTACCGGGTAGGTCTCTCACTTCACTAGTCCCGCATCAAACTCCTAATACCGGGTAGGTCGCAAGGGGTTAAAGTAAGGAATTCTACACAAACCGGATACTACTTAAGTGGCAACTCTCTCCTTACCGGGTAAGTCTCGGAATAGGGAAGTCTCAAGCAATAATCGTAGCACACTCGATCCAATAGCGGCTTATGAAGCTCACTACTACCTAGAGTTCATCATTCTAGGTATCTAAGATGGAAATCATCGGGTAGATCTCTTTCCTCACTTAGGTTGATAGCATTAGGTGATCCTAAGCTAAATTAAGCTTAATAAACCCTAGGACTTCAACAACCTAACACCCTAACATACAGATTCATCAATTAAAGATCAACAGAGAAGAAAATCGGGTGGATCTTATAAAAATCGGCCGATCTAGCATGATGAACAGGGCAATTTTTCCCTCTGGTTAAGGTTTTGTGAAATCAAATCATCCTAAACTAACATATTAATCCATCCTATCATCACCCAAGCCATAACCATCAATCCATCACTCCAGAATCACAACAAACTAGCCAATAGTATGCATATCAAGATCCAAAATCATCATACAAGCATACATGGTTCTCATAGATGAATAACGAAAGATAAGCAAGTAAAATCAATAGATCTCAGCTGAATCTAAGTTGTAGCGAGACTTACAAACTCTTAAATGAAGATCCAAAACGTTCCTAACAATCCTTGCAATAGTTCTTCAATCCAAGACTACAAAAATAACTCAAAATCACTCAAAACCTCACTATCACTCCTAGAATGGTGTTCTTCTTCTTCCTTCAATCCTTGAGAGTTTTTCTTCTCCTCCAAATCCTCCTCCAAGATGAATGAGCTGTCAATGAGAATGTGGGAGAGGAGAGATGCTCAGCAACAGCTTGCAGGACCACTTATATTCTCCACCAAGAGCAAGGCCGGATCAAGAGATCGTGGGACACGTGGCTTAAGCTGTTGAAGGCAGGAAAATCGACCCAAAGACAAAAATCGGCCGATTTATCTGCTAGTTGGTCCGATTTTCTTCAGCAGAAGCATGCTATGATCGTCTAGCCATGAGTTGCTCCATTGCTTGCACCAATAGTGGTCTTTGTGTCCTTTGTTGCTCCAATTATGCTCCTCCAAAGCTTTGGATGTGTACCACCATGAGGCTTGGCCCTCGAATGTATCGGTTAATGTCTAAAAGACCGCCGAAATACCTACAAAGCAATACACAAGTCCGTGTAGACGTCTATCTCGACAAAATACGTGAATTGAGTGCAACCGTCGTGAATTAGTGTTAAACCATGCATGAATGAGTGAGAAATCTATCTAAATGATTACCTAAACCTAAGTCATAAATCGTGTTATCAAAAATACCCCATACTTAAGGTTTGCTCGTCCCCGAGCAAATTCCCAACTATAGACTAAGAGATGACATGATTTATGTATGCAGAAAAATGGCAAAATCTTTTTGGGTTTGTGCTTCTACTATTGGATTACCTTCATAGTCATGTTTCATGGCAATGGACAAGCAATTATGTATCAAATAAATGAAAGTATGGAAAGACAATTACACTTAACTTGATAGCATGCAATGAAATGTAAAGATGAAGAAGTCAAGATGATCATGAGTATATCCAATCTAAATCACTTAGTCTTACACACATGCAAGTAGGTCAAAAGGACTTGTAAAATAGAAGGCCAAGAAGCGTTGTGATTAGGTGGGAATTTTCTAGGCTATGTGATGCTAATCCGGGAAAGGAACTAAACAACCACAACTTCACATTTCTTATCAACTTCCCTCAAGTGTATATTTATCTTCATTTTCTCTTCTTTCTTTTCTTTTATTTTTGAGACAATGGCATTGGTGTACAAAAGCCGAAACCTTGGTGATTAGCCATCCTCGGGCTTTTTCTATTTTTCGAGGTGCATCCACACCGGGCACACATACCAAAGCTCGTTAGGACTATCGGTTTATTCGACTTTGGCAAGGCACCAACACCCGATCATGTGAAGTGTGCCGAGTTACTTGTCATTTAAACCGATGTCCCCAAACCTATATTTTTGGCTACACTTTCACAACAATTTCAGCACTTCATTCATGACATTCCTTTCAACAACATCTTCACCCCACACTTGTTTTTCACACACATCAACACACTAACATGCTCCTATTCCCGGATGGGTCAAAAGAGGTCACTTTATATCAATTGAGGTGCTCAAACAACATGATCAAGATGAGAATTAGAGGAAGATGAATTGCCTCATTCATTCCTAGATGGTGTGCAAGAACTAGCATGTAATTTCGACCTTCAATACTCAATCCATTCTAGGCAAACCTCATGATCACAAATCATTCATGGAATTCAAGAGAAGTACTTCAAGTCCACATATATATTCATCAATTTAACACATAAGGCCATCCATAGCCAATCCACAAGACAAGATTCATCATTAGGGTCATATCCAAGCCTTAGAAGCACTAAAAAAATTTTGAAATTTTCTGAATTTTTTGGATTTTTCAAAATATGTATGTACAATGCAAGAAATAATGAAACATGTGACAAAATTAAACTATCTTAGATGCTAATCATGCAAGTGATCATGAAAACCCCACCCCATACTTAGAAACACATTGTCTCTAATGTGTAAACTAAATAAAGAAGTGAAAGAGAGTCCTCACAATGTAAAATTGGTGATGCTTTGGTATTTCGGTTCATATTGAATGATGATGGTGGATGATCGATCAAGGATGGTAGAGAGCTCTCGATGTTCATTATGGTGTCGGAACCCACGCTTGGCACCGCAAGCCGTCCAAGTTCCACGTCCGCTCCACCCATGCTTGATTGGAGATCATCACTTTCCTTTACAAAAGGAAAAATCGGACAGCAGCCCAGGAAAATCGGCCGATCTGGATGAAGAACAGGCCGATTTTTCTGGGTGATTTCCTCCTCGTCCATGTGCTTAGATCTTGTACCTTTAACAGTTCCATGAGGTGTTCACATGACCTCCAATATCTCATCACATATGACAATCAACAAGATCTAGCACCCAAAAACACAAAAGAAAAACAAAGCATACCAAGAGTAAGATCAAGCAAAAGCAAGAAAAAGAAAGGGAAAAATATGTACCAATGGGTTGCCTCCCATTAAGCGTTTCTTTAAGGTCATTAGCTTGACCAAATTCAGGAGTGTTTCAATCAAGGTGAAGCGGGGCAATCACTTCCACCGGGGCTTCCGGGATGTACTTCTTCAAACGGTGCCCATTCACCTTGAAGTCACCACAATGATCTCCTCCTATCTCTACCGCTCCATGAGGAAAAATCTTCTTCACCACATATGGCCCGGTCCATCTTGATTTGAGCTTTCCGGGGAAGAGCCGCAACCTCGAGTTAAAGAGAAGGACAAGGTCGCCTTCACTCAACTCCTTTGGGATGAGGCGCTTGTCATGCCAACGCTTGATCCGCTCCTTGTAGATCCGGACGTTCTCATAAGCATCCAACCGGATCTCCTCGAGGGCGTTCATGTCTAGAAACCTCTTCTCTCCCGCTTCCTTGAGGTTAAAATTTAGCCACTTAATGGCCCAATAAGCCCTATGCTCCATCTCTACCGGAAGATGGCAAGACTTGCCATGGACTAACTTGTAAGGAGTGGTACCAATTGGTGTCTTGAAAGCGGTCCTATATGCCCACAAGGCATCATCGAGCTTCATAGCCCAATCCTTTCTCGTCCTTGAGACCGTCTTCTCGAGAATCCCCTTGATCTCCCGGTTGGAGATCTCCACTTGGCCACTAGTTTGGGGATGGTAAGGTGTTGCTACCTTATGAGTCACCCCATACTTAGCCAAAAGTGCCCCAAAGTTCCTATTGGTGAAGTGCTTCCCTCCATCGCTTATGATCACCCTTGGTGTTCCAAACCTAGGAAAGATCACTCGGTTGAAGAACCGCACCACAACCTTGGCGTCATTTGTAGGAGAGGCGATTGCCTCCACCCATCTCGAAACATAGTCAACCGCCAATAGGATGTAGAGGTTGCCACATGAAGAAGGGAATGGTCCCATGAAGTCCACACCCCACACATCAAATATTTCCACTTCTTGTATGTTGTTCAAGGGCATCTCATTCCTCCTTGAGATGTTGCTCGTCCTTTGGCAAGCATCACAAGCTACCACAAAGCTTTGCACGTCCTTGAACAAACTTGGCCAAAAGAAGCCCGATTGCAACACTTTAGCACATGTCTTGTGTGAGCTAGCATGCCCTCCACATGGCAAGGAATGACAATGGCAGATCACACTCTCCACCTCATCCTCCGGTATGCATCTTCTAAACATTCCATCCGGCCCTCTCTTGAACAAAAGTGACTCGCTCCAATAGTAATGCCTCACATCTTTGAAGAACTTCTTCCTTTGGGCATATGTCAAACCGGGAGGAACTTCCTCACACATTAAGTAGTTCACAATGTCGGCAAACCATGGCTCGCTTCCTCTAGACACTTGGAACAAGCATTCCTCCACCATTTACAATTGCTCATCCCGGAATGAGTCATCAATCGGGATGTCATCTTTTTCAAGCTCCAATGGTGGGAGTCTACTAAGGTGATCCGCCACTGAGTTCTCGGATCCCTTCTTGTCCCGGATTTTCAAATCAAACTCTTGTAGAAGAAGGATCCACCGAATCAACCTAGGCTTTGCATCCTTCTTGGTAAGGAGGTAACGGATCGCAGCATGATCCGTATAAACTATGACCTTCGCTCCAACAAGATATGAGCGGAACTTCTCAAATGCATACACCACCGCAAGCAACTCCTTCTCGGTTGTGGCATAATTGAGTTGGGCATCATCTAGCGTCTTGCTAGCATAATAAATGGCGTGAGTGCGCCCATCTTTCCTTTGCCCCAAAACAGCCCCAACGGCTACATCGCTTGCATCACACATGATCTCAAACGGTAAACTCCAATCCGGAGGTTGCATTATAGGTGCGGAGATCAAAGCGTTCTTCAACCTACAAAAATCCTCAAGGCAATCTTTGGAGAAAACAAATTCAACATCCTTCATTAGTAGGTCAGTAAGAGGCTTAGAAATTTTAGAGAAGTCTTGAATAAACCTCCGGTAAAAACCGGCATGCCCTAGGAAACTCCTTACCCCTTTCACCGAGGTAGGTGGTGGCAACTTCTCTATCGTTTCAATCTTGGCCCTATCAACCTCAATGCCACGGTTAGATACCAAGTGTCCTAACACAATACCTTCACTTACCATGAAGTGGCATTTTTCCCAATTTAAGACAAGATTTGTCTCCTCACATCTTTGCAATACTAATGACAAGTTAGCCAAGCAATTATCAAAGGAAGAACCATAAACAGAGAAATCATCCATGAACACTTCCATGATATTTTCAATGTATTCCAAAAAGATAGCCATCATACACCTTTGGAAGGTGGCGGGTGCATTACACAACCCAAATGACATTCTCCTATATGCAAAAGTACCCCATGGACATGTAAACGTTGTTTTCTCTTGGTCATCGGGGTGGATAGGAATTTGGAAGAATCCACTATAGCCATCTAAGTAGCAAAAATGAGAATGTTGAGCTAACCTTTCTAGCATTTGGTCAATGAAGGGGAGAGGGAAGTGATCTTTCCTAGAGGCCATGTTCAACTTCCTATAGTCAATGCACATTCTCCACCCCGTAACCGTCCTAGTTGGGATTAGTTCATTGTTCTCATTGGTTACTACGGTCATCCCACCCTTCTTAGGAACTACATGAACGGGACTAACCCACTTACTATCCGAGATAGGGTAGATAATTCCCGCATCTAGCAACTTAATGATTTCCTTTTTGACTACCTCTTTCATTATAGGATTTAGTCTTCTTTGATGTTCAATAGATGGTTTATGGTTATCTTCCATCATTATCTTATGCATGCACAAAGAGGGTTTTATGCCAACCAAATCATCAATAGTATAGCCAATGGCTTTCGTATGTAATCTTAGTTCATGCAACAACTTAGCAAGTTCATCATCACTCAAGCATGCATTAACAATCACCGGATATGTTGAATTATCACCAAGAAAAGCATACTTCAAATGAGAGGGGAGGGGTTTAAGATCAAGTTGAGGAGGACCTTTTTCGGTTGGAGACGATCCATACAATGTAGGTTGAGATGATTGCAAAGCCATGGAAGCCTCCTTGAAGTCCCTTGATGATTGCTCACATTCAAGTGGTTGGTGCTGAAAAGACTCAGGAAAATCGACCCAGGAGGAAAAATCGGCCGATTTTCCTGAGGGTGGGTCGATCTGAGTTTCTGTTTTTGCAGAATTTGATGAAACTTCAGCATAAGTCCTAAAATCGGCCGATTTAGCCCAGTCAGGCCGATTTTTCTGCCTGTTTCTCTCTTCTTCTAGCACTTCAAATCCAACACTTGATAGCTCGTCCAATGCATTCAAGGCCTTGATTACTTCATTGCTACTCTCCTCAACTCCTTCCTCCATCAAGCTTGAGCTAAGAACCTTCTCAAGTGGATCTTTGAGCAAGATTGAGCTCACAACCTCTCTAGACTCCTCTTCTTCAACTATGTTGAATACATCTTCATCAAGGGTTGGTCCTTTCATCATTGTAGAAAGTTTGAACTTGATGTTCTCTTCTCCAATGTTGAAAGAGAGGGTCCCATTCTTGCAATCTACTAGACATCCGGAAGTAGCTAGGAAAGGTCTCCCCAAGATGATAGGAACCGGATAGTCCGCCGGGATATCCAAAACAACGAAGTCTATGGGAACATAGAACTTCCCTAGTTGCACCGGAATGTCTTCCAAGATCCCAACCGGATGAGTGATTGAGCGGTCCGCCATGTAAAGGGTCATCTTGACCGGCTTTGGCTCTCCTAGCCCAACCTTGGTACAAAGTGCAAGCGGGATGATGCTTACACTTGCCCCAAGATCACATAGGGCGTCGTACTTCACTTCTCCTACTCCGATTGGCACACAAAAGGATCCTGAATCCCTTAGCTTAGGAGGCATCTCCTCCTTCATTGTTTGAATCAACTCCAATGATCTCTTTGTCATTCTTATCTCCCCATACTCCTCCAACTTCCTTTTGTTGGAGAGTATTTCTTTTAAAAACTTGCCATATGCCGGCATACCTAAGATAACATCCATGAACGGAATGTTAATATGTAATTTAGACATAAGTTCAAGGAATTTACCAAAGTGATTGTTCAAGCGAGCTCTTGCTCGTGATTGTGGGAACGGTAGTGGTGGCTTGTATGGAGGCGGTGCCATGTTGGCTCAACATCCTTGCTCTTTCCTTCATCTTCTTGCAATGACTCTTCTTCATTCACCACTTGCTTCCCTTTAGCATTCTCCTTGGGCAAAGAATCCTTCATGCTCAACCCACTCCTCGTTGTAATGGCCAACACTTGGCCTCTTGGGTTGTCTTCGGTCCTTCCGGGAAGCTTTCCCGGATCTCTATGGGCTTCACCCGCTTTTTGGAACACTTGTGCTTCCAACACTTTTTGAGCTTTGGAAATGGAAGTCACCGTGCTCTCAAGACCACTCAACCTTCCAAGCAATTGCTCAAACATCATTTCGGTTCTATCCTTTGGAGGTTGAGTAAATCCGGGTGGAGGTTCTTGTGAAGTTTTTAGTGGTGGAGTTGTGCTTGTGGAAGCGGGAGGGTTCAAGGCTCCACCGGGTTAGAGTAAGAAAACCCGGGATGGTTATGGTTGGGCCGGTAATTGTTGAATTGCCGGTTGTTGTTGAAGTTCCTTGGGCCTTGATAGTTGTTGTAATTGCCCCTTCCCATGTAATTCACATCCTCCTCCTTGGAAGATAAGTTAGCTTGTGGAAGCACTTGAGGAGTTGCTTGATTTTTCAAAGTTGTAGCACACAACTCCCTCAAGGACTTCAATTCATTGTTGATGGCGTCAAGCTTGAAGTTGCTCATGGTGACTTCACTCACCTCATATCCTCCCGCCTTTCTCCCTTCACTCTTCCTATGGGAGTATTTTTCAATCACTAGAGCTTGTTTCTCTAGAAACTCCCAAGCATCATCCACATGCTTCTCCATGAAAGTCCCACCGGAAAGAGATTGAAGCTTGAATTGGCTATCTTCATCAAGTCCCTTGAAGTAGATCTCCAATAGCTCAATTTTCGGTATGCCATGGTGTGGACAATCTAGGAGAAGGTCTTTGAATCTCTCCCAAGACTTGAACAAACTCTCTCTATCCTTCATCACGAAGGCATTGATCTTCCCTCTTAATTCGGTAGTCTTGTAAGGTGGGAAGAACTTAGTCAATAACTCGGTTATCATCTCCTCCCAAGTACCAACTCGCCCTTGTGGAATAGATTGATACCAAGCTAAGGCTTTGTCCTTAAGAGAGAAGGAGAAAGCCCTAAGCTTATGGTTGTTGCTCTCCAATCTTGGCGGTCTAAGAGTCTCCATCAAGATCTCATAGTTCATCAAGTGTTGATGAGGAGACTCTCCTTCCATCCCTCCAAATTGATTATGCCGGATCATTTGTAGAACTTGAGGGCGGAGCTCGTAGTTGTGGGTTGCGGGATCTCCTAAGTTCACACCCGGACGGTGTGCTCTTTGTGCCGGATCCATACGTCTCCCCAAGGTTTGTGGCTCTTCAATAGCAATGGGTACAACCCTAACATTCGCCGCCGGCTGCGGTTGTGGTGGTGGAGGAGGTGGAGGTTGTTGACGATTAAGCTCTCCTTGTACAAGGGCTTGCCTAATCTCATCAATCTCCCTCCTAGTTGCTTCTTGCCTCTCATTGGCAAGTCTCCTTTCTTCCTCCAAGAGTTCATCTCTTAGCCTTATTTGCTCTAAGGTCTCATCCAATTCAGCTTGGAGATCTCTTCCGGCCATCTCTTTCCTCTTTTTAATGCTCTTAGATCTAGATTTAAGGGTTTTCTCCGGTTCGGGATCGAATGGAGCTAAATCCTTGCCACGAGATCTTCGCATACACCTAAAGAGTAAGAGATATCCTGAAAAGCAAAGACACAAACCAAAGAGAGATCAAAAGCAACAAGAAAGATCTACACTATAAACAATCACAAAATGACTCAATCTAGACCTAGTCCCCGGCAACGGCGCCAAAAACTTGTTACGCTAAGATCGTGTGATGTGCACGCAATAAGCTTTAAATTTATACTCGTTATATTTATCCTAACTCCTAGCGAACCCGCAGTGTACGGGACGTTTGTAGTAAGGATAGTATTCCGAGGTCGAACACAAAGACTAAGGTGAAATCGAGTCAAACAATGGTCATAGATAGTGTGGATCTAATCAAAGAAAAGGTCAAGGAACAAAGAAATGAAAATCTCGATATTTTTTGGTTGGTTTTTGTGGTGATCAAGCAAGGATCACAAATCAAGCAAGACAACAAAACAATCTAACAACTCAACTAGCAAACAAACAAGTAACTCAAAACACAAGTATATGATCAAGAGAGAAAAGTGGATTCTAGAGGTCAAGATTTCCGGTTATGGCATTGGATTCAAGGTTCTAAGGATTCTAAGGATAAGCTGCGGTGTTGGGAAAGAGTGTTTCACTAATGGAGGCATTTACCGGGTAGGTCTCTCACTTCACTAGTCCCGCATCAAACTCCTATTACCGGGTAGGTCTCTCACTTCACTAGTCCCGCATCAAACTCCTATTACCGGGTAGGTCTCAAGGGGTTAAAGTAGGGAATTCTACACAAACCGGATACTACTTAAGTGGCAACCCTCTCCTTACCAGGTAAGTCTCGGAATAGGGAAGTCTCAAGCAATAATCCTAGCACACTCGATCCAATAGCGGCTTATGAAGCTCACTACTACCTAGAGTTCATCATTCTAGGTATCTAAGATCGAAAATCATCGGGTAGATCTCTTTCCTCACTTAGGTTGATAGCATTAGGTGATCCTAAGCTAAATTAAGCTTAATAAATCCTAGGATTTCAACAACCTAACACCCTAACATACAGATTCATCAATTAAAGATCAACAGAGAAGAAAATCGGGTAGATCTTATAAAAATCGGCCGATCTAGCATGATGAACAGGGCGATTTTTCCCTCTGGTTAAGGTTTTGTGAAATCAAATCATCCTAAACTAACATATTAATCCATCCTATCATCACCCAAGCCATAACCATCAATCCATCACTCCAGAATCACAATAAACTAGCCAATAGTATGCATATCAAGATCCAAAATCATCATACAAGCATACATGGTTCTCATAGATGAATAACGAAAGATAAGCAAGTAAAATCAATAGATCTCAGCTGAATCTAAGTTGTAGCGAGACTTACAAACTCTTGAATGAAGATCCAAAACGTTCCTAACAATCCTTGCAATAGTTCTTCAATCCAAGACTACAAAAATAACTCAAAATCACTCAAAACCTCACTATCACTCCTAGAATGGTGTTCTTCTTCTTCCTTCAATCCTTGAGAGTTTTTCTTCTCCTCCAAATCCTCCTTCAAGATGAATGAGCTGTCAATGAGAATGTGAGAGAGGAGAGATGCTCAACAACAGCTTGTAGGACCACTTATATTCTCCACCAAGAGCAAGGCCGGATCAAGAGATCGTGGGACACGTGGAAAGCTGTTGAAGGCAGGAAAATCGACCCAGAGACAAAAATCGGCCGATTTATCTGCTAGTTGGTCCGATTTTCTTCAGCAGAAGCATGTTATGATCGTCTAGCCATGAGTTGCTCCATTTCTTGCACCAATAGTGGTCTTTGTGTCCTTTGTTGCTTCAATTATGCTCCTCCAAAGCTTTGGATGTGTACCACCATGAGGCTTGGCCCTCGAATGTATCGGTTAATGTCTAAAAGACCCCCGAAATACCTACAAAGCAATACACAAGTCCGTGTAGACGTCTATCTCGACAAAATACGTGAATTGAGTGCAAACGTCGTGAATTAGTGTTAAACCATGCATGAATGAGTGAGAAATCTATCTAAATGATTATCTAAACCTAAGTCATAAATCGTGTCATCAGTCACCCCACTTCCCTATTGGTGAAATCTGCCTTCCACTTTCTAGCAACCTGCAAACTTCCCTTTTTCGGCTCTTTTATTCTTCGTATTTGGGTGGACAAGGTATCTCATCTTGACTCCTACGTTTATGATTGTCTCGGTTTCCCATCTTGATTGTGGTGTCCCGTATCTTGTCGAGAGTTATCATCTTCCGCTTTGCTTCTAGCCTCAAACTCTCACCTTCTGATCCGTCAGTAAGCTTAGATTCAATGTCTCTTGTTTGGATCGCTACTATATTTCACTTTGACTTTCATGCCCATGTGTGTTTCAGAAGGTATCCGCTTTGTTTGTAACGTTGCTTTACAACACACTTGAAAGAACCTAGGTGATGTCGCTCCCAATTTGCATAATTGTCGATCATCCAATGCCTTTACGGAACTACTCTCATGTATAACCTTCATTTGCTTCCGTTAAGTTGACTCGGGATCCCCTGCTTGCCATGTTCGTTGATGTTATCCTTCAATCCTCACTTTCCCGCCTCGACGTTCCTCAACAAGCTCGAAGGAGTTGCCCGCCATTCGCCTACCCTAATGCACATAAGATGTGCATACTAATCCTCACGTTGACATCCTTCAAAACTTAGGTGTGTCAACTGAATGAGAATCTCATATTGTTATCTCCATTAAGGCATAATAACTATAAATTCTACTAAACTTCGGCATCTGTTTATCTACATCACCTATCATTGTAATCAAGCTAATAACTCCAACTAAAGTAACCCTAAAGTCCATACTAAGCATACTGAGATTTGCGGTAGTAGTGGTGGTCAGCCGTACTTTTCTATTCCCAACCAGACTATGCATGCATTTGAAAACCAAAAGTTCCCTTTTTAAAACTTAGACCCCTTTTGGGTTCTGCTTACAACTTATTCGGTCTTTCGGAAGATTTCAAGTGCCATTGTTGCCAACCTAGAGCTCTGATACCATGTTGTAACACCCCAAATTCTCAAAACTCGGAGCGTTACTGGTTAGGACCTTACAATGGGTCCCGACCTCAGTTTGACAACAATATTACTAGGATCTTGCAACAAGACACAAATAAGGAAAACCGAAGTTCATAAAAATAGTATTTTAAAGTAATGAATGCAACACGGTCTAACAGCCTAAAGTGCTTAAACAAGAGAAAGACGAACAACTGTCTTAACGCAAGAAAGAATGACAGACACAACCCCAACGCCCACTCTAAGGAGTACGGAGACCCGGCTGACCACTACTTCCGGATCACTCAGCTGCTGGTCTAACCTGCGGTAAATCTAAAACACAACAAGAGGAACCGTTAGCTAGTTGTCTAAATATTAGAAGAATAATAGTAGCACACACACACATAAAAATATAAACACCCATCATGCTTTCAAACAAGTCCATTTTATTATCTTAAGTTATGTTACTCATTCACGCTAATGATACTTATTTTGTGACACGAGGGATTCCCAAACCTCGTCTCCGCCCCCGTGTAACCATCAGGAATGGATCCGATGCATCTCACCTTGTACCTGCCTGGTTTGGGTATAGAGAACCTCCCAGTCTCCTGTCACAGCTGGGCAGTGATGTCACGGCCCGTTATACATACACTTGGGCCTTAAACATAATAATAACGGTCGTCCTAGCAAGTTATTATTATTAAAACACGCACATAGCACACACAACCACTATCACTCAACTAATATCCAGAAACTGGCTAAGTAAGTCGCAAGGACTTACTTGAGTCAAAATACACTCTAACACGTCTCAAACAGTCCGTACTCGTGGTAACTCAAACGCCTGTCGAATAAGGCATGAATACCAAAATCACATCTCGATGTCCAACCTCATGCGAAGGAATTACGGAAAAAAACTCTCTTATGGTAAAAGACCATTTTACCCTTGGTATCGTAAATTCCCGAAGTTTATTCTTGAATTCTACTAATTTCTTTTGAACCTGTTTTCCAAAATTATGTCTCTCGGATAGCTACTTATAGGTTATAAGGTCAAAACTCGAGACAACCCTAAGAAGAATAACATTCCTCCTCTCCGGTTACTAATTATGCTACTACATACATAATACCGTCAACATGTTTTTCCTCCTCCTCAACTCACTTATATCTACACAATTTCATAAATCCTAACTCGTACTTATATATATACTCGCATTTTTATATATTCTATATTTATGCTTATAAGTATACTCTTATATAAAGATTATATATCCATAAAATTCCGAGCTTCTATATACTTTACACACACTAACTTGTACGTCTTTATATATATATATATATATATATATATATATATATATATATATATATATATATATATATATATATATATATATATATATATATATATATATATATATATATATATATATATATATATATATATATATATATACATACTCGACTGTAAGATTCAACACACGTACCCTAACTCGCGCTCATGTGAGTAGATCCATATATCTATCTACATGTATAACCTTATAA
>BSUD01000002.1:30895359-30943595 GCA_033239045.1 Fagopyrum esculentum | reverse complement strand
GCTCATGTGAGTAGATCCATATATCTATCTACATGTATAACCTTATAATTCACTTATATGTACACTTTTATTTCATTATATATATATATATATATATATATATATATATATATATACATACATACGTATATATACAACAACACTCAACTCTCATGATATAAACTTACAGCTGCACATTCGGTATTAAAACAGGAGCAACAAGGGTCGGACTGTACAACACACTCACCTACACCTTGGATCGGCCCGACTCGACAACAGTTCTCCGGCTGCAGAAGTGAAGAAGACCGGCTCTACCCGCACCCGGAACGACCGTGCCTTCCACACAACAGCGGTGGTTCGTTGGTCACACTGCAGGCTCGAAGGTCTGGCTCCGGATTCAGCCTGCAGTCGCTTGGTTCCGAAGGTGCGGAGGTTAGCTGCGCGCTGAAGTAGAGAAGAAGGTAACGAAGCGGGGCAACATCAAGGCTTACCGGTATCTGGCGGTGGCTGGCGAGGCTCTAGGTGGTCGACAACAGCGCGCACTGGCTCGGTGGTGGTTTTGGTGCTGCTGCAGGGCCGAAGAGAGGCGGCGCGGAGAGGGTTAACGAGACTAAAGCCGAGAAGAAGAGTGACGAGGAGGGAGAAGGCGGCGGCTTACCAAGCTCCGGCGGTGGTTGGGCGGTCGACGAGTGCGGTGCAGTGGTGGCTCGTCCGGTGATGTTCGCTGCTACAGTTGTTCGTCCAGAGAGAGAGAAGAAGCAGGAGCGGCAATCAGGCGTGGTTAGAGGGGTAATTAGGTAGGATTAGGGTTAAGAGGGGATTAGGGTTGGGATTAGATTATGAGATGGGTTGATAATTGGGCATCGTAGTGGGCCACATCCGGCCTGCTTTCTCATTAAACACGGATACGCAACTCATTACTCGTTTTATTTAATACGGAACTAAATTACATATTATATAAATTATTATTGTATTCTAAAGGTGCGTAAAAATTATTTCCGGTTACATAGTTTCATCGTTTTATGTGACTTAAAGTCACATAAAATGATAACATTTAAACTCATTTTATTTTATTTATTTATTTATTTATTTAAGATTGACGTATCGGGATTTGGTTAATTTCGGTTTACCGGAAATTTAAAATTTTTCGGTTATTACAGTGGTAAAAAAAATATGGGGTATAGTTCCCTTTACAAAAACCAAAAAGAGCCTAGTAGGCCAAATTCTTTCTTGAATATTTTATAATAAAAAACACTATTTTAAAATAGATTTTAGACATAAAATGATTGAGACATTAACTTACAAATAAAATTCCAATTTCATAAAAACAACTAGTTATACATTAACTTCAATATACACTTAACCATAACATAAGATTGAAATAAAGCATAAATGATAAATCTAAACATACAATACCAGCTCTAAAGGGACCTCAAACTTAAACATAAACTCAAATACTAAGTTCTTTGATCAAATCACCCATCAACTTCTCTTGCTCGGGTGTCCGGGAATCTTTCAACTCCATCAAACTTTGAAGAACGGTTAACTTCCTTTTGTTCTCCAACTCTTTGACCTTCCTCTATTGGATTTCCAATTGTTTGTCCTTCCTACCTTCGGCAATAACATGTATCTTCAAAGTTTTCTTCTTGAGTGCCAATTCTTGGAGGCGGACCTCAAGCTCTCTACTCATCAAATTGTCCAAAATTTTAAGTGATTCTGAATAATTAGAGGATTCTGTTGTACTTACCGGTCTCTTTCCCGCCCTCTTCGAGCTAGTTCGTCCTAAAGGACGAACAAATGAGCTATTTGGGATTCCACCTTCACTTGATGGAGTTCCAACATTGGGGAATGATGTGTATGCTCCAGAACTTCGACATTTTGATTTCTTATGGCCTATTTTTTCACAATAATAACAAGTTGGCCTAGTGCGTGACTTAGACCGACCTCGAGACTGGTCTCGACTTTGGTTCATATTGCGCCCACGTGTATCGCTTTTACTCCAATTGTCAATAATGTTCGCCTCAGACGGGTAGACGTGCCTTGTTCCCTCTTCTAACTTCTTCACCAAGGAGGCTATCACTAACGGCGTCCATTGTGAGCTTCCCAGACGGGGCTGAGTTACTAAGAGTAACTATGAGAGTGTCCCAAGTCTCTTGAAGGGAACTAAGGAGTAGAAGGGCTTGCAACTCATTGTCGAGTTTCATTCCAGCTTTACATAGCTAATTTACGAGCCCCTTAAAATTGTTCAAGTGCTCGATCATGTTTTGACCATCCTTGTACTCCATCTTGACCAACCGTTGAACTAGAACATCTTTGTTACGAGGCATTTTCTTTTGAATCATGGACTCAAGCTTTGTCCATAATTCAAAAGCATTTGTATATGTAGATACATGTTCAAATAGAGATTTGTTGATGTACTTACGGATCATGGCGACTACTTTCCAGTTTAGAAGCTCTCACTCCTTCTCGCTCTTTCCTTCGGGCTTATCCTTGCTGGTGATGGGCTCATACAAATCCTTACAATAAAGGTGGTCTTCCATCATCGGTTTCCAATAAGAATAATTATCCGCTGTGAGTTTGAACATCTCGCCATCGTGAATGACGGTAGCCTCCATCTTGACAATACGAGCTAAGGAAAAACGACCGGACTAACCTTGCTCTGATACCAGTTGTTGGGAAAACCTCTCACTTTCGTGTTGATAGAATGGGAATATGGACTAATTAAGTCAATGACTTAATTGATACAAACTCACTTATATTTTGTAGAGAAGGAATTCTACAAGATTTTGTGTGGGCACTCTTACAACTTGCTTAGCTTGCTTGAGCTCTTAAATTTGTGGATGATAGAATTTACAACTTCTCCACCTATTTATAGTAGTAGGAGATCACAAATCCTACACAATAATCTAGGAAGATATTTGCAAAGATAATTCTAGAAGTACACAAATTCCTAGAAGATATTTTAGAAGAAAATTCTAGATATGTTCTAGCCTAATCTTCTCTAGATCATTCTCTTCTAATCTCTTCTTCTCTAGATCTTTCTCCATAATTCGCTCCTTTTTTAGGTCTTACCCCATTGGACTTATATCCAATTGTTGGACAACCCATTTATTGAATGGGTTTGATTAAGAAGGGACCAACAATATCTTACAGTAATTTGATTTGCCTAGTACCCGGTGGCAGCTTTCAATATGGTCTTGGTGGTTAATTTTGGAGAAGTTTACCTTGTTCTAAACCCAGATCAAATTTCAAGAAAACCATCACCATTACAACAGTTGATATTCTAGTTGGTTATATCATACTCCCGGCTTTCATGGCTGTTATTTCAGTCTGCCATAAGCACTCAAAGCAGCAAGCCAGCACGAGGAGAACAATTTCTCAGAGACGTGGTGGGGGTGGTGAGGCAAAATTCAAATTTAACGCGATTGTGGTACAGTAAGACATATTGCGTTGGTGGAGTTTTTACAAAGTAGCTCCTGTGACAGGCAACAGAATGTAATTAAGCTACATGGGTCTTGTTACAGAAGGAGAAGAATGTGCCTCATGTATGAGTCATGCATGAGGTAATATGGGGAAGACTGCTCCACCTACAGTCACCGTGATATACTCATCAACAACGTTTTGCTGGATGGTGAATTTGAGACAAAGCTTTCGAACTTTGACACTGCAAGGTTGACACGCCTGGATACATCCAACTGGACCTATGACTAGCTGGATCATGTGGTTACATTTGCTCTAGGTAAGGCTGAATTCACATCCTTTTTTGTACCATTCGCTCAATACTGTGCATGTTGATTTTAGTAATTGTTTTCCTTGTGGACAGATCTGGGTCAAACTGCGAGTGGTAGATGTATATAGCTTATGAGTGATGTTGTGGATTCTCACCACAGCAAGGAAGCTAGCTGATGAAGTGTCGTTGACAATCAAAATTGCTTTGGTATGCATGCTTGTACAGGTACTGCACTAGAATCAAGACCCACAATGCATCTAGTGAGTGACGACACTGCATAAAGCTACAGTCATGGGACTACTCTATTGAGAGGGTATTCTTCAGAAGATTATATGTTGCAGTCAAAGGCAAAGCTAAACATTAAGCTCAGCTCGAAAGGGGAAAAGAAGATGGTGTCAAGGATTGACACATGCTCTGTTCATGTTATTCACTATGGTCCTGACCTTGCTCTTTATTGTCACTGTTAATTCAAGAACAAAAATTCGTCAACAGGCAACTAGGAATCAACATGGCCGAGGGGTAATGACTTTCCGAGGTCACGAGTCATCATTTCCTCAAACATCAACAACACTATGGGATAGACCAAAAACAGACCACCAAGATGATTAAATTATTGGATCATACACAACATATTTGGTTTCACTAATACATTCACTTGCGAGATGAGACCTAAAAAAGGCAGTACACTAATAAGAGATTGATTAATTTAAACAAACACCCTTCAGTTAAACGCTGGTCATGGTACTGAACTCTTATATAAGTTCAGATTCTTCTTGTTAACTTCATTTATTGTGTACAATTCTCCTTTTACCTCGGGGTTGTTGAAATCTTATAGCTTCATTTATCGTGTACATATCTCCTCTGTGGCTTTCTCGTAGTCTTCTCCTTAGCATGATATGTCCACTGATTTCCCAAACAGCAGGGTTCATCTGGGTTTCCAGGATCTCATGGCTTACATGGCCAAGCGCTTATTTCTCTGGATGGCACTTCAATTAAGAAGAGAATGATTATCACTTATCAACTCCGTGTATATATATATATATATATATATAGTATAGATCCTATGAGAACACCCCTAACGTGAGAACATGAGAACAGATTCGTAATTATTATTAGTTTTCTTACGAATGTGTCATATCGTTTCGTTTAATGTATTATTCGTAGTAATTGTTGGTTAAGTGAATTATTCGTAATTATTGTTAGATTCCTAATTATTATTATTCGTAGTTATTATTATTTTTGATATCTACTCTAAATCTCAACCCTTAATACTCATATCCAACGGTGTACGATTGTTCTCATGTTCTCACCTTAGGGGTATTCTCATGAGAACCACACCCTATATAGATATATATATATCAACATTTTTTCTAACCTATGTCATCAAGAATCCTGATTTGGCAATAAATCTCCTAGATTTAGATGGTTAGGAATTTTTAGATATTTTTGTATGGTTCAGTTTCTTCAAGTAAGGGTGATCCTTTGAAAAACCAGATTCTTACCGAGAAAAACTGATATAACAGAACATGTGTTTTAATTGAACGCTGAACCTCGTATAAGAACAAAAAAAACAGACCTGAGGGAACAAGAAGATCCTTTTTCTAAACCCAGAGGAGATGAGAACATTGAAGGGGATGTTATTCTTTTGAAGAAAAATGCATGAGTTGACAACAGTGTCCAATATATCTTGAATTGTGTTACCACCCTCAAAGACAAGCCCTCGTACTAGATAGTTCAATAGTTGTGAAACGATCACTCCATTGTTTTTTTTCATATAATTTCTGAATAGGAGCTTTCTCGACTGCAAAGGGAACTTTTATGTAGTATGCCTAAATTTTTTGCATATAGCATCAGTCACTGAATACTAGCAGCATAAGAACTGATTCAAACAAGGAAGGATTTGTTAGTTATTGGAATACCTGAAAGTGAAGGTGATTGATAGTGGCAAAAGAACCCAGACTGTTATAGCCAACCCTGAAGAATTATCAGCAGCTTCTTTAGCCATAGAAAGAGCAAGCAAAAAGCTTGCGTGGTCGATACATTGTGGTAACTTGTTCAACACACGGGGAATCAAGAACAGATGCCCATACTCGATAGGACTGACCTAGAAACCATCAAAATACCACACATGGATTAAAACTCCAAGATCCAACATTGTCTAAAGAGTCAGACACTAGAACACATAAGATGGTAGTGAACTACATTTATAGCAATGATGTTCGGTGAATCCGACTCTGAAACAGAGGAGCTAGGGTAGTAATGTGACTTCCGGTCATTGCCTGGTTCAAATAGTAGAAGTGCTTCCTCCTGACCAACCTTGGTACAGTTAAATTTGTTGTCATCGAATGATTGAAGAACTTGATCGATCCTGAAATCGGTTGCACATTTCTTCAGGTGGCGTCCCTCGTTCAGCTGTGCAATGAATCCGCACTTTCCAAGTATGATCTTAGTTTCACACTGTGTCCGAGCAGTAGTTGAACCAAAGAAGAAATGGGAGGAGGTGTTATCTTATCTGTATAAGCTGGTTCCTCATCGCTACCTTCATCTCTCTAACCCAAATATAAAGGTAGCCTTGACACTGAAATAAGTTCCAACATCGTATATAACTCGTACTCGTATGTTTCAGGCAAAAGCATATTCAACAATACTAATAAATTTTTTTATTGAAGCCTCCAATAAACATTGCTAGATGCTAAAGTCAATGACATCAGCAACAAAAGACAGTATTGAAACCATATCTCTGTTCAATACAGCAAAAAACACAATTAAGAACCAAATCAAATAGAAAATGACAAGAACAAACCAGGCAAGCAGCAATTTCCGAAGCAGTTGCGGCCACATCCAATTATGGGGTCAGAAGAAGGATCCCCTATCACATCGTGATAATTCGACAAGACTGTCGGGACCCTTTTGACCGTTAGAGACCTGTCAAGAATCCCCATTCTCCCAGTCTCTTTTTTGTGGTATCGCGATTTCCCGCAATCGAAATTGTAAATAAAGTATAGCAAAAGTTGCAAAACCTAAATTTAATTCCGATGAAATGGAAAGAGAAGGTGGAGATGGAAGAACCCCCGCCGGCGAGAAACAAAAGACCCGAAGGACAGCCGCCGTCAGATGGAAGGGCGCCCCCTACCACCATTTGGAGAGGGGGTTCTAATGTTTTTGCTCAGGTAATTGTCCACCTCTATTTCCTTGAACAGTAGGTGGTTGTTGTGGTTAGTACGGCGGAGGAAGGCACAAACGTCGATAGCACGTAACGCCGTCGTGATTGGTGGGCGGATCGGTGGGTGGCATATCGGAGGTTTGGCTCTCCTGAATTCTCTGTCCCCTAAGCTATTCGCCAATTTCTCTTTCCACCTGCTTAAGAACAAATCATGGATTCCATTCAAAAAAAAAGTTGTGAACACCTGGTGGTTTTCAATCAAAGGTGGGTCGTTGGAAATTTGGAATAATGACCTCGTTTGTTATCAGAAACTAAAGTTTTATCCTACCAAAAAAAAAGAAACCAAAGTTTTAATTTCCCGAAGACGGATAAGCGAAGAACGCTACGATGGAAGTTTACAATCAAAGGTGGGCCGTTGGAATGATGAACCTGGGCTTGATCAACCGGCCCAATTCACCAACAGATGTTTCATCTGCATTTTGGACCTCCTGGGTGCTTTTGCGAGAATGTTCTATTAGGCAAAGACACAAACACGTTAAGGTCCGAGGAAGGCACGATGACGGAGGTGTGTCCAGAATTGTGGCCGAGGGCATCCAAGGAAAGTTGGGCTAGAATTAGGGCTGTGCAAAGGACCCGGTAACGGTCCGGTCTACGATTCATGTATTTTTGAAAACCCGGGTTACGGTCGGGTTTGGTTTGGGACCGAAAAACCTCACCAAAATTGCACAATTTAGGTACAAACCGGTCCAACCCGAAACCGGATCGGTCTGAACCAGACCGTAACGGACCGGTCTGAATCGGACCGTAACGGTCTACAATCCAGGATGCTATCTAATTGTAGTATAATGCTGGAATCTAACACGGGAACTAAGAGGGTAATGATTTGTGAATTTATTTATAAAACCTGAAGAGAGAAAATGCATAATAATTAACACACGTTCGAGTAGTTTGGTTGTAGGATCGACTCAATTAGTACGGAAACAAAGAAACATACAAAAATAGATTTTGACATTAATGGTCAAATTAAGAAAATGTGATGATTAACAATAATAAAGGCATGATTATTAATAATAGTGGGGTAATGATTGTGGAGAATGGGGAAGGAGAAATATGGGGCATCTTCACAAGTAACGTGTTATATATATATATATATATATATATATATATATATATATATATATATATATATATATATATATATATATATATATATATATATATATATATATATATATAATTGTATATTGTTATATTTAGTATTATGGAACGAAAAAGTTATATTTTTTTAAAAGAAAATTCAATAAAAAAGGCATAAAATTATTAACGGTTGTTCGTTGGCTGAAAATAAGAAGAACAAACAACCTAGAAAGAGAAATGAGGCGTATGGAATATGAATAAACGTAAATAATATTTGCCTTAAAATTACATCACGACTAAGAAATACGAAATAACATGAACAAATAAAAATCAAAAACCGCATCTTTGTTGTTGCTCCGAACCGAACCCAAATAAGACGCACAACAGCTACGGGCATCAGTTAGAGTCTGACTTCCTAATTGGATATGGATCACGGTAAACATCTTTCTTGAAAACACGGAAAAGGCAATGAATAGACCTAACTGAACTCTTTCTTGAAAACACGGAAAAGGCAATGAAATCCAATGCTGCTTGTGGATATATAACATTTTTCGATTAAAATGAGACAAAATATTAATGTTACTGTTCGGGTACACGTACACAAATGGGGGTGTGAATGCTAGTGTTCAGGTTGCTTTCGCTCATGTAAATAACGCATTACACAATTGTTTGGATATTGCGATCAATCGGATGTTCCACCGTTGTCAGACAAGATCAAATTTGGATGAGTTGGGTAAGTAGGCAACTTATGTAATGGTGTGTACAAACTAGGCCCTTTTTGTTTCTTGTTAACAAACTAGGCCCCTCTACAATTTACAAAAAAGATTAATGAAATAAATATGTAGGTTTTCATAGATTTGCTGGATAATCCTCTTTCCTAATAATCCGTATTAATTAGCTTAATTTAAGTCATTAATATTTATTTCAGCCGTTAAATAAGAAAATAGGCGTTTTGATAATTACCATTCATTAATTGAATATCCATTAGACGATCGTTTGCAGAAGCTTTGTGGACGCCATTGCTGCTTCATCCGAGTTTGTGCTATTGTCGTCTTCTACATTGAATCTATGATTTCTCATATTCATTACTCCGTAATCGTTCGATAGGATTCGATCGTATACATAAGGCGCTCATAATCAAAAACATATTGCTTGTGTTCTACGGTTTTTTTCATCCGAAAATCTGGACGCCATTGTTGGTCCTTCTGATCTACTCAGTATCGTCGGAAGATAACGAGTGTATACACAATACGGTGGGGGTCGACTACATATTTTTGGTACAACGACCAATAGATTGCGTATGTACCAGGTAATACGTATTTGTGTGTCGTTTTGTGTGTTTTGTTTGAATGTAAATCTAATTGTTATTGGTCGTTGTACAATGAAAAACTAATATATGTTGGTATGATATGTATGTGTCTTGTGTATTGAATATGTTGTTATGTTATGTGGTGTGTATGTAATGTAACATGTTATTGTTATTTGTGTATTAGGTATGAGTACTGTATTTGCGACATTCTATTACGGTGGTGCTTGGGAGTTGAATACTAATGTATGGGAATACATTGGTGATGTTACAAGCAAGCCTCTTGCTGTAGATAGATCTTGCACATTTGAGGAATTAATAGATAAGGTTTCAACGCAGTTTGGGATATGTAAGTCGGACTTTGATATCAAATTATCGTACAAGAATCCATTCAATCCTTTACTCAAACCATTCAACGTCACCACAACGGTTGATTTGGAAACATTCCTCCAAATAAATGGTCTGCAGCAGTTCATGTGGTGTGTGCCAATGTGTGTGACGACAGTAAGTGTTCATAAACCTAGCAATGTTGTGACACTGGATGCGTTACATAATGCAGAACAAAATATGAACGATTATCTGCAGCTTGATTTAAGTACATATTCATCAAATATGTCGTTGACAGTAGAAGAAGATCTTACGCCGGGTGACACACTAGCGATAGTGCCACGTGTAGATACATATGTACTAGATGTGCATGATTATGAGCTTGCATTGGGTAAAACATATTCTTCGAAGGTAGAGTTAAAGAATGCTTTGTGTTTGCATTCAATATCCGAATGTTTCCAATATAAGATTGTTAAGTAAAAAATGAAGACAGTAACAGCAAGATGTATTGACGAAGAGTGTAAATGGAGGGTTCGTTTCACTAAGCTTGGGGGATCAAGTTATTTTACAACAACAAGGTATGTGTCCACACACACATGTTCGTACCACATGAGGAGAGCTGGGAACAGGGGAGCTTCCTATCAAGTAATTGCAGAGAAAGTGAAATCAATGTATGTTGTATATTATAGCTCAACTTTATGCTCTTGACTGTAAGTTGTGTACTAATTTGTGTACACAATGTTTATGTAGGTACGGCAACTCGAAGAAGTTACCTTCGGTTAATCAGATAGTCACTGTTATGAAGAGTTTACATCGAATAGATGCTAGTTATTGGAAGTGTTGGAAAGCACAGGAGGCCGTTAAGGATATGATTAGAGGAACTTCAGAAGATAATTATAGCTCCATCCCCGCATATTTGTATATGTTAGAGGAAGTGAACAATGGTACCATTTCTGCCCTTGTACTTGATGAGGAGAATCGTTTCAGATATGTATTTGTCGCGTTTGGTCAGTCTATTAGAGGATTTGGCGCGCTGCGAAAGGTACAATACCTTTTTTCTTAACAATATGTAGTACTCTGTAATTTATTATGTATTTCAATGTGTACATTTTTAAAAATATGTAGGTTATAACGGTAGATGGCACACATTTAAGTGGAAAATATGGAGGGGTGTTGCTCGTTGCAACTGCGCAAGATGCAAATCAACAAATCTACCCAATTGTTTTCGGTATTGTTGATAGTGAGAATGATGCGTCCTGGGATTTCTTTTTTAATAATTTGAGTCGTATAATTCCGGATAACAAGGAACTTGTGTTTGTTTCTGATCGACATAATTCAATAAAGAAGGGTATTTCAGCGAACTATCGGTTGGCATTTCATGGTTACTGTATTTGGCATCTTAAGGGGAACCTGCGAAAGAGGACAAGATCGAACCGTATCCTACAAATGCTTATTGAAGGGGCGAAGAAATGCAGAGAATCTGACTGCATTGAACTACTTAGGCAAATATCTCTGGTATGTGTTGTTACTTCATGGATTCATCTGTTCGTTATGTATATAATATGTATACTTATGTATAAAAATATGTATAGGAAAAGCCAAAGGTGGGAGAGTTGCTTACTGAGATGGGGATATCAACGTGGGCTCGTTCATTATCTCCTGGAAAAAGGTATAACATAATGACTAGCAACAACGCCGAGTGTGTTAATGGCATAATGAAAGAAGGGAAGGAATATCCAGTGTTAGCAATGTTGGATGAAATCAGACAGTTTATGTCACGGTGGTTTGCGGAACGCCGTCAAAAATCGCAATCTTGTGTGGATGTTTCCACACCAAAAGTTGAGGCTATCATTCAAAAAAGGTTTGATGAAGCAGGTTCTTACTTTGTGTACACACTTGACGCAGAGAGGATGGAATTTGAGGTAAAAAGGGCGGATGAACATGTCATTGTTTGTTTGCAAATGAAGACTTGTGCCTGCAAAGAGTTTGATATAGAAGAAATACCATGCATACATGCAGTAGCTGCAGCGAAACATGTAGGTATGAGTCCTTCTTATCTTATAAGTAAATATTATTCCACAGAATATTGGAGGTCTGGATATGCAGAGGTTATTTACCCGGTGCCGAACAAGTCAGATTGGGATATACCGATATACGTTTCAGATATTGCTTGTGAGCCTCCATTGAAGCGTAAGAGGTGTGGAAGAATGCCAAAGTCCAGGTTTCGTGCATCTTGGGAACAAGGATCTAAGAGAAAATGTAGTTGTTGTGGCTTTAGTGGACACACTAAGAAAACTTGTGTAAATCAGCCGAAATAGCCAAGTTTATTTGATAATTAATTCACTATTTTTATCCGTACATATAATGTGTTAGTTTATCATCAACTTTATAAAAATTGTCTTTATTATATATATACAAACGTCGTTTTTTTAGAATATGTATATCACACATACATATATAACTCGTATACTCTATTGTGTTAATAAATGTATAATGTATTTGCGAATCATTATATCCAAAGTCGAACTCAAACGACATTGTGTACATAATTTATATGCGTATGTGTATTGTTCTATTTTATGTACGTAAATTTCAATTGATATGTGTGCTTTATTTTAATATAAAATTTTATCGATTATGTACAAATATATAGCATAAGTTAATAATCTGAACAATTGTAACTTTTTATGTTGTTTATCTTACTTTATTATGTCAGACGAACATGTACAATGAACATCAAACCGTTATACACAACCATGTGTATAGTAGCTACGGGTCATACTAAAAACAAGGAGTAACATTGGGATCTAAGTGTTTCGGTTACATAAACCGTTACATAAACAGAAGTTTTTTAATTCTCATCAACCCATTCGAGCAACTTAAAACACAAAGCAGTAAAATGGAAGTCTTAGTGTTTGGGTTACATAAACCACTACATAATTGGATGTTTTTCAGTCCTCATTGAACCAGTCGCGCCATTCCCGGGTGAACACAACATTTGCCAATTTCTCTCTACTTGCTTGAACAAATTCATCGCTAATAGCACTCAAATCTTTACGTCCAGACGCTAAGTACTGTATGTACTTTAGAGTGAATATGCCACAGCTTCCACTGTGTTCAAAAAAGTGTACATAATTACAAAGTATGTAGTATTATATGGAAACTACATAATTGAAGTACACAGCACGTACCCGTCAGCGTTGATGTTCAACCCAGTCTTCCTGATCACCTTTAGTGGACCCTTTAGTCGATCTCCAAGCCTTTTGTGCTTGCCATGTACTCCAAGCAGTTTAGGGAGCATAACAGCCATGGGCTCAAGAAGGTTATGCAGTTTGTCATCCTTTGTGTAGTGTATCTGTGGATCATAAACATATATGCACCACATACGGAAATCAATTTCAAGAGCAACCCAATGGGATTCTTGGAGGTTGAATGGTGAATATATGACATCAACATCATATAACGCCTTTCGGAACATCTGTGGACTGTCCCCAGAAATAACCTCGTGCATGCTTTGATTGAAACTTTGCTTCGATTCTTTCATAGTAATATGCTTTTCAAATACTGTACGGTTGTATGTCCTAGACCAAACAGTTGAAAGCACGGCAATCTTGGTGAATCGTTCAGGGTTTTCAACAATGCTCTTCCGCATGTTCATAATGATCTCATCAATAGCCTGTGGAAATCAAATTTACAGAGTCAAACATAACTACACATATTCTGTATATATATATATATATATATATATATATATATATATATATATATATATATATATAATTAAGTTGTACATATGAGCATTTACGTGTTGATTCAAGGCAACAACAGTTACATATTGACCACATCAAGAGCAGTTGCAATATGAAAATATTGGAATCACATTATTTATACATTTTTTGACGGCAAAGCATGAAAATTGTTCAAGCAAATAGAGAGAAATTGGCAAATGTTGTGTTCACATTATTTATACATATTGATCTATTCAATAATCTATGGCAAAGCATGAATATTGGAATCACATTATTTATACATTTTCTGTGTATGAGCAACTTGTACATCCTGCGCATGTACATATCTGAATAATTCAATACGTATTGACTGTGTTGGGTAAGTAGACAACTTATGTTTCTATCGTCTTACTGAAATGTGTTATGCATATGATGTATGATAGTCTCACGCCTATTTCCATATGATGTATGATAGTCTCATGCGTGTATATATATGTATTGATTATGTGTACATACCTCGTTTTTAATCCAGCCGCTTTGTTTCAGTATGTCCTGTATTGATTCTCTAGATATGTTCTTAATATAACCCCGAATCATACCTTGATCGTCTTTGTTCTTCACCCAGTTATACATTTTTTGACGCTCAGCTGTTTGTAACAAGCTCATTGGTGGTTCTTTCGGAAGTTTCACGTTTTTTCTGAACGGGGTACGCTTGTATTTACTATCTTTTGGGACCCTAAGTCCAACCCTTTGAACAGGCTCTATTACATTGACGCCCTGTTTTAACAAAATGGTAAACAGACATTACATATTTTTTAAATATGTCATATATAGAGTACCAGATTCAGTTACATAAATATACATATATATTACATATTCTACGATGTTTTTGTATTATAGGCTACACACTTGTGTTGTTTCATACCTCGCTCGACCCAGCACCTATTTCTTGAACAGAAGCATCATCTGCAGTCTGTTTTGGAGAAGCAACATCACTCTTTTCAGTTGGGGCATTCCCTCTTGTATCAGCTGATTGGGCTATAAGTTCTTTGACAAAAATTTTGATTTTGTTCTCGGTCCTCTTGCTTGCCATGTAAACAATTGTATCTATCTTATCATATAGCGTTCCAAGATCCTTTGAATATGTTGTCAAATCATCAATCATAATTCCTTTCTGTTCAACCTTGTCTACAATATCTTTCTGATCCCGTTCAATTGATTCCAATTTCTCCATTATTTTTGCAACCCACTTCGGCTGAGTTGCTTCCATTCTGAGAGTTCAAGAAATAAATTATTTACATCCTTGATAAACACGGTAAATATTCTTTACAATTTGAATCATATGTATATATATTGACATGTTTCTACTTTATGTATTAAATTATGTACATTGTAATACTGACCTTGGGCTATCCGGAATCTTTTCCTCTGTTTTTTCAACAAAGTTCTCCTTCTTTCCATCGGGTTCTTTATCAGGAGCTGCATCTATCGTTTCTGCAGATAGGGATTCCTTGTTCTTGTTCGTCCTCTTGGACGATCTACATGACGTTTAACATATGTTGTAACACCCCAAATCCGCGGGACTCGGGATGTCACATTGGGCTAGGATCTCACAATGGATCCTGACCCTAGCCTGACAACAAGTTCACTGGACCTTACAGCATGACACTGACAGATATAAAACAAATACATAAAACAGTATAAACTGTACGACCCAAAGGAAAAAAAACAACATAGCCGAATATATAAAACGACATTCTCACATAGGAGGTACAAAAGATCATCCTCACGCAGGAGGGAAAACACAACAACCCCAAACCAACCACCTAATGTACAAGGGTCCTCGGCCTGTCACCCTGCCAGATCACTCAGCAGCGCCTAACCTGTAAACATCTACAACACGGTATGAAACCGTTAGCTAACCATACATATATGAGGTAATGCATAAGCACAAACACAATCATGGAAGATAAACACATCATCATGCTTTCACACATTTACCCATTTTATTATCTTTATATAATAACCATTCACTCAAAAACCATATATATATATATATAGATAGATGAAAGTATGTGACACGAGGACCGATACATCCCCGCCTCTGAGTACAATGTCCAGCTGTACGAGTATCGGTCACACAATCCGTGTACCCTATGGGAGTGGATTGCGCCCTTCCTGTAAACCAGTCTGGCCCGACATCAGAGAACCTCCCAGACTCTACGGCGGGATGAAAGGGAAAGGTTATCACAGCCACGCAGTGGGACAGTCAATAGAACATAGGTCGATAAAAACGACAATTCATGCTATCATAGCAAACATATAAAGCACACACCACTAATGCAAACACCCAATATAAGGATGGTAGCTAAGTAAGTCCTACGGACTTACCTCAACCTCGTACAAAATTAACCAGATCACCTCTACACTGGAGGGACAACACGGCCTATAAAAAGGCATAAAGAGATATATCAACCTCTATTCATCAAAGGGGTCACACCTAGATCCAAAGGGATCCATAAGAATCATACTCAATCTATAAGCCTCACAACCAACTAAACCTCAATATCTCAACATAACTCACAATTCCTCAAATCTCAAGGTAGTATCTAATCGACATTCTTCAATCTCAATTCTAATCCTAATTTAATTAATTAACCTTTAATTAATTAATTAGATTTCGCCAGAATAACGTTTTGCCCCCAAACAATTTCTAAACCCACCTGTCATCAGATTTCATCAAACAAACAACCCATAATCACTAGAATAATATAACGACCATAATGGAATTTCTAATTATCCATTTTGACAAGCCTAAAGTCAATTTAGGCCAAATCGCAGTACGGAAAACGAATAAATTCATAACTTATTCGTTACTAACCCGATTGACGATCTGAAAGAAGATTCGGAAACACAGCGACGCAGGCTACGCATGGACAACATCAAAATCACCGGAATATGAGCGACGGAACCGCCCTGGTGACATATATGCTCGACCATACCCCATATACTCGGAAATGCAGAAACTCGGTACCGATATGAAGAGAATGAAGAGAGGAATCCAGAAACTCAAACGGAATTGAAATCGGATTAGAAACGGAGAGTAGATCTTAGTTTGAAGGTTGAGATAAATCAGAGTTTTTACGAGGAAACGTGAAATGAAATGAATTAATAAAGGATTTTCCGTTATTTATAGTGAAGACGATAATTATCCTTTAGTAAAGTCGATAATTATCCTTTAACCGATCCAAATGCGGGTCGAACCTCTTTCTCCAAACTTCTCGAGATTGGAACATTAAATCTGGAATATTGTAGGGATAATTATTACACAACTGCCTCGGAAAACGTGTATTCCTAAGCCGTCTTTCTTAGCCGTTAAGAAACGAAATAACAACTCTTTTGGCCGTTTTGCCTCTCCTTGTTATTTCATATCTAGGACATATCCGATGTCCTGATCATTTCACTCAACTGCATTTTTATTAATTGGAGCTCCCAAATGCTCCAAATAACACCGGAGGGTAAAAATAATTACCCGGGGGAAAAAGTAAAAATTTTCCCAAACGTTCAAAATTACGCCAGGAATATAACGGTGGGACTCTTACTCATCATTTGTGAAGTCTTCGCGAGTTATATGTTAATTACTATCAACGATTAAGTTAATCAACATTAATTAGAATTCGAAATCCTAGCTATTACATCACACACCCCTTAAAAAAAAGTTTCGTCCCGAAACTTGAACAATTCCCAAATCCTCTCGGACCCATACGCCGAGGTATAACTCTCACTCTTTCTATCGGAGGTATCACATCTCTGTTCAAAAGATCACAACCTATAACAATCTATAACCTCAAGTATAAACATGGAGGAATCATCATCTCCAGAAAACAGGGCCATAACGCTACCCAAAGGCGTAGAGGAATCACGTCTCTCGCCATACCACATCACAAGGCATAGAGGAATCACATCTCTAGCCCAAACATATCACAAGTATAGAGGAAATACGTCTCTAGCAAACCATAATCATATATATCGTATGGAGGAATCACATCTCCACTAAAACTATGTCCATCAAGGTAGCATGGAGGAAAGAACCATCTCCAACTGAATCCTAATCACACTCAAATAGCATGAAGGAAAGAACCATCTCCAGCTATAAATATAATCATACTCGGGTAGCGTGGAGGAAGTAATCATCTCTAGCTATAACATACATCACGCTAGCACATCAAGATCTACTAAGATCATAAATCACATCACAACTAGCATGGAATAACACATCAAGGCATATAAGCACATAAGCACAACATTCATCAAGATAGCACTAAGATCTACTCGTGCTCCCACAAATGGGTATGTCCTAACATATACTCTGGATAGTTCCTCAGGACACTATCCTCAGTCTCTCACATAGCCTCTTTAGGTCTTCATCTCGACCATCATATCCTCAATATGAGAATGTCTTTCAAATGCAAGCGTTTCATATCTCATTCCAAGAATGTAATCGAATGCTCAACAAAAGTGTGGTTGGACTCAACCATCAAATCATCGTAACTCACAAGGTGTCTCGAGTCTGGTATATACTTCCTCAGTTGAGACATATGAAACACTGGGTGGATATCCTCTAATCTCATAGGCAAAGCTAAACATCATGCTACCTTCTCCGTACTGGTCGATCTCAAATAAACCATCATATTGGAAACTCATTTCCTTTTCCATATTAACACGTCTAATGTCTCGCAGCTGAGATACCTCCAGCCGGACATGAACTCTCACTTGAACTTTAGAGGTTAACACCTCTTGTCTACACACACAATCTGGCGACTATGTAGAGCCAACACTCTTCCTTTAATCATCGTTACTCGAACTATAAAATCCTGAGTCTGGTCATGTGTTATTTCTACTACTACTGCTAGATCACTTCTAGCATAAGGATATACGACATCTATGTCTATATATATTGCCTCATAGGGCCATCCCAGAAAGATGCACGTCCTTCATTGTTATATAATAAACTCATTAATGAAAGGTAATATAACCATCCACGTTTCCCATTCAACTTACAATTCATAATAGATCTTTAAGATCTAGATGATCCTCTCTAACTGACCATCTGTTAGGGGGTGAAGTGCAGTCATGAGGTACAGACTCGTCCCCAAAGCAGTCTGAATCTGCTGCCCAAAATCTCAAAGTAAAAACATCCATCTCAATCAGAAATGATCGTTCTCGGTATACCGTGGAGTCTCACTATCTATCTAGTGTACTCCTCAGCCAATTCATTCACTAGCCACGTCCTTCTAATAGAAATGAAACGTGCCGGTTTCATTAATTTGTTACCAACAATCCAGATAACATAAATCTTCTACTAGGTCACAATCCCATAAAAAAATCATAGAGATGTCCTCCCAAATTCTACTACTACACTGGTAGTGGTTGAGGCTTATCTCTAGATCGGAAATACTCTATCTGGACCTGCTAACAGGTCACACAATGTATCACAAATCTGGTTATATCGGCTTCATACAATATAATCGTTTCATCTCGTGGTACATCTTACTCGTACCTGAATGTACTGAATAAGGCGTACAGTGGGTATACCGTAATATTTAGTCTCCATCTGCATCAACAGGAACACAAAAGCGGTCATGACTCTTCATCAGTCCATCTACTCCCATGGAGAACTATGGTGCCTCAGTACGAGACATCCTTTTTCTAAACCTTGTCAAGGCCAGACAAGTCTCCTACTTTTGTTGGACCTCATCCAACAGACCAGGTAGAACCTCTGAGGTATAATTGGGTATCATCATCAAGGAACTGATTGTCCAACTCTAGCCAAGCTAGATCTCTCTAAAGCTTAGGCTGAACTATCAGTCTCACAATCATCTTCTCTTGGAGCGTCTTTCCATTCAAGTTATCGGCGACCACATTCAACTTCTTTGAATGATATGGAATCTTCAAGTCAAAGTCTTGATCAACTTAAGCTCTTAACACTGGCGGTTATTCAACCTGTAATATCCGGAATTTTTATTCCCTTTATTTCCGAATCAATTCGGACTTCGAGCCGTTGACGGTTCTCAATCTATCTATTTTTTCTTTCTTCACAAATTTTATTATTTTATGTAGAAATTAATTCACATAAAATGATAAAATTATATCAAGCTCTAATTCCTATAATTATTTATTATTTTATGTAGAATTTAATTCACATAAAATGATAGATTTATATCAAACCCTAGTTATTATAATTCGTTCCTATCGATGACTTTAGACGAGGCCATGACAAAGCCCGACAAATCTGTGACAAACTCATTCATGGGCCTGACAAGGCCATGACGAGTTTTGACAGATTTTTGACAAACTTTCAGCCCACTTCTCTTAACCAATTCAGCAGGCTCATTTTTGCCTTGCTTTAGCCCACTTGGGGTTGCTACACTTCAGCCCATCTGTCTATTGCTCCAGCCCACCTTGGACCTGCTGCTGTCCAAACCACCATGCCTTCAGCCAGCCCAGGAAAGACCCCAGCCTTGCGTGTCCATTGCTTCAGCCCGTGCAACCCATTCCGCAGCAGCCCAGTAGTGATGTGCAGCCTCTACACACGTCTGGACGCAGAAGGGACGTCACAGATTCCCTCATTAACGACCCCTGTATTTACGCAACAGCCTTACATCGTTTCCTCTTCCGATACCTTCCATTCCCATCAAATGCTCTCCTACACACGTATAACCTTGCCTCACGCAGAAACGCACCGGGGAGAAGCCAGCTGGTCTCGTAGCAGTGGATCCATAGCCCCGACGCCTTTCTTCTGCACAACCAGTGCACGTCCCTCCTTCCACATTCACGCAGGTACAAGCATTGATCGTCTCCCTTTCCAGCCTTCAACCTGATCTGTATGAAACAGTTGTGTAGTGAAGAAGGAGCCTCCTTGCAGCATACAACCCACACCGAATTAGAGGAGTCTGCTAGAGCAGTAGAGTAAGTCTCCTATTCTGGATACATTCTTACTCTAGTATCGATCCCTACATCCAACTGCGCATCTCGTCTCTTCACGTGCAGTACCAAAGACGCCTTTGGAGTGTCACATGCTAGGGATCGAACTCTCCTCCTTACTCGCTGAGCCACCAAGGACACCATCCTACAACCATCGAAGTGAGCCAGTACCCGAGGCACACCAGTCCGGCCAGAACAAGATCAAAACTTACTTAAATAGTAAGCACAGCAACTTGGGTAAACCTTCTATATAGGCGTAATTGAAGGGTTGAGTTATGATTTTATGTGTATGTATCGATTCATTAGAACTTGAATGGTACATTGTTGTAGTTAGGTCTTGAACATGGGTTGTGTAGGTAGCGAGCAACAGCTGAGTTGTGTTAACATAAATGGTAGAAACAAGGACTGCTGTAAATAATTTTGTTTATTATTTTTCTTCAGTTTTTGGAAGTTGGGAATGAGCAATCTTGTAGATCAATGATAAGGAGTTAGATTGAAGATCCACTGTTGAATTTTTGATAGGTCATTGATGGATATATGTAGTTTACTGGGTTAAAATTTGAGAGCAATCCGAGCTACGGTTTGAGAGTTATTGTGTTCCAAAGTTGACGCCTCATGTAGTTTGTATATATGTGCTGAGTGTTGGGAAAACAGCAAGTGATGCTGTTTTGAGAGAGGGTTTTGAATAAGTTTGTGATCTCCGTTGGGCTTGAATTTTGGATATGATACAGTTGACATATTGTTATAGAACATATTAAAATTTGAGAAGCATCCAGCGAGTGGTTTAGAATTTATGATTTTTCAAAGATTTAGTCATAAACAGTTTTTCTGTTGTGCTGAAATTCGGTTTTGTGAGATAGTTTTAAATAGGCTTTTGATCTCCTTTGCGGCTGAATTTTGGATATATGATAGATAAGATTTTATAGTAGAACGTATCAAAATTTGGGATAAATCCAGCGAGTAGTTTAGGAGTTGTGAATTTTCAAAGTTAAGACAATGTGTTGTTTGTTAAGTGTGGTAACCAACTTTGGAAATTTTTGTAGAAGTGATGGTTGAACAGTTTTAAGAAATTCTTTCTCCTATGAATAGATGGGATATCATAGATGATCTAGGGAATTATTTCGGAATTTTTATAAGATTATTCGAATTTTATATTTGAAGCTGTAGTTGGACTTTAGCGACTTTTCGGGAAATAGGAAATGGATAGTTTTTCTAGTTGTTACCTAAAATCATCCTAGGTAGTAGAATATGGTTAGTTAGCCTCAAATTATAATTTAAGTACATATTTCGAGTTTTTGGAAATTCCAGGACCAAGGGTAAAATAGTCATTTTACCATAAATTGGTACCGTATTAAATTCTGTTCTAATAGGACCTATTACCTTAGAAGTCTTAGACTTCTAATTACTAGGAAAGTGTGCTGACACACTTGCCTCCTTTGACAGGCAACCGAGTTATATAGTTACAGATTGAGTTGTGATTAAGAGAGTTGAGATCTGATTCAGGTAAGTCCACGGACTTACTTAGCTGGCTTTCTTGTATGAGTGTAATGTGTATGAGTGGTGTTTGCTAGTTATGATAAACAACGAAACCGGATTAGGCCGACTTTATTATTTACGTAATTGACCCAAGTGTATGATAACGGGTCGTGACATCATCTGCCTAGCTCTTGCGAGAGTCTAGGAGGTTCCCTGCGACCAGCCCAGTCCGGTAGACGGTCAAATGCATTAGTACCATTCCGCGTTGGTAAACGGGGACAGGGGCGAGGTTTGGGAATCCCTCGTGTCACAAAATAAGTATCATTAGTAATAACCTATCACCTGATTAAAGATAATAAAAGGATTGAGTGTTGCATGTTGATTGTGTATGTTGTGTGTTTGTGCTTTTACCTTTATACTTATGCATAGAATGTTAGCTAACGGTTTTATACCGCTTGTAGATGTCTTGCAGGTTAAGACAGTTGTAGAGAGATCCGGAGGGAATGGTCAGCCGGGTCCACGTACATATTTAGTTGGGGACGGGATGTCTTCGGTTCTTCTTATGCGTCATTTTAGTACCTTTGCTTTGTAAGGCTGATACATATCCTTCATGTATATATTGTTTAAAGTTTTCAAATGTTTTAAATACTTTTGTGCCTTGTTGTAAGATCCAAGTTAAATTGTTGTCAAACTAAGGTCGGGACCCATTGTGAGGTCCTAACCAGTAGCTCCCCGAGTTCTCAGAATTTGGGGTGTTACAATATGGTATCAGAGCTCTGGGTTGGAAACAATGGCACTTGAAATCTTCTGAAAGACCGATTGTATAAAATAACTAGAACCCGAAAGGGGTCTAAAATTTTCAAAACGGATTTATGTTTTTACACGAGCATAGTCGGGTTGTTGGGTTAGTAGTACGTTGGACCACCATCGCTCTCCGTGGATCTCTACAACTTAGAACGATATGAGTTAGCATATAGACTTACTATGATGAGTATTAATGTATGTTATATATATGTATAAGTGTAGTATGTTAGTATCCTAAAGGATATATTATACCCTTTAGTTATGATATCATGAAGCGATTATCGCCTCATGATAAATCGGTAGCAGACTTGAAGAGTTTTCAACACGAGACAAAGGACTCGGACCTTGGATCAAGTATTATACTCGGGTGGGCGTCCTAGTAACCTTGTTAACCATCCAAAGAACTAATATGTGAAGAAGTAAAGATGTGGAGATAATTTTGACCATAAGTACAATCAAATGAGGAAGAATTCCCGAGTCAACTCAGATAGAAGAAATAGAAGGTCATACAAGGGACTTGGTTTTATGAAGCTGAGAGATGAATTAGAAGAACCATGAAAGAGACGACAAGAGTGCAGATTTGAGATAACAATATTGGAGCAAGTACAAGTAGAATTGAGTACAACCAAGATTGCGGAATCAAGGACATTACAAGCGGAACGGATGCCCCATAGACCATTATGGGCATAAGAAACCAGAAGAGACAGAGTGTCAATCCGGGTATGAGAATCTAAGGTGCACGGAATGAAGACCTACAATTGAGTGTAAAAGCGAAAAGGCAGACCCCACCAACATGGGGAGGTTTTGACCTCCTCAGAGATATAAGAAGTTTGAAAGAAACCGCGACGCCAATATCCAAAGAATGGAAGCCTCTAGCAGGGTCAACGGAGTTTCATGAAGGCGATATTACCACCAACACTAGTGAACAAATCTGTATGGGAGAACGACCTTGCTAGACTAGAGAGTCCAAGGTAACCCCATTTATAACAGAACATAGGTCACCAACATAGACGGTCCCTGTAAAGGGACTACAATTGGGAGGTATTAAAAGTCATCGGAACTACAAGATGCTTACCATCTATCGTGGAGTATTAGGAACAAAATTTAACGTCAGTCGAATGGCACAGTGAGACTTGAGAAAGAAAGTTGTCCCAAAGGAAGAAGAAGAGTGAAAGATAAGACGAACTAAAGAAGGATAAAAGTATTAATCTAGTAGGTGATGTGCACCAAAAGTTTAATACCAGTAGAGATATGAGATTGAGATAAGTCAATTATAGACTGACCGATGTCAACCAAGAACGTGCAAGTATTGTTGGATATTGACGAGTTATGTGCCGTCAAGAAGAGATATTTGTGACTGTGGATCTATGGAGTAGATTTACCGACGCCTTAGAGGATTCCCTCAAGTAGGCAACTACAACCTTCTTGGATGAATTAAAGGTATAAAGAGAAACGTTTTAAGAGTTACCTCTTGACCAGTTAAGATCAAACTCCGGTCAATTCAGAGAGTTTGGATCCGTGGTAGAAGAATTAAGAAAGTAAGCGGAAGAAGTTGTTTTTCAATCGTTGTTTTATTTTCTTAAGGCAAGTACAGAAGGTACTTGGTACTTCATCCGTATACGACTCATGGTGTAATTGGGAGAAAGAGTTTTGAGGTCAATCATTTTGTACTTACAGAAAAGGTCCTTAGGATTAATAAGTGACAACAGGAGAATCAGAGTAGCGCAGCGGAAGTGTGGTGGGTCCTAACCCACAAACAAGAAGCTCAAGGGTACTGATGGATGTCGTGTCGAGTTTAAGATGGTGATAGTTGGTGAAATGTATTCTAGTTGGAAGGAACGTGAGATAGCCTATGTGGAGTTACTGAAAATATTGTATGGAAACTTATGTGCATGTAGAGGTAATAGAAGGAGACTACTACCCTATTATGGATCCGAGTGAAGAGTGATGGCTTTGTTACATGTTGCCAGACAAGTAGTGTGGAATTCTGTACTAATAGAATACTCTAGAGTGAGTTTTCTGGATGGATTATGAAAGAATTAATGATGTAATAAAAGTGTTGTGCATGGCCTGCATTAGAAAGCTCAAAGTGAGTAACTACTATTTTGAGTCGAAGATACATAAGAAAGAGAAGCGACAGAAGCATACCGGCAACCTAGTAACTTTGCTTAAGAAAGCATAATCTCGGAGTAGATTTTATGTGTAATATTATATCGGAACAGAGCCTAGTTGGGTTTTGAGTCAGAGGGATATTATCGGTCTGATAACCATGGTGGAGAAAAGAGTGCACTACTGATGGTATGTTAACAATTATTGAGTAGTCATGATCAAATAACGGTGATAGGAGATCACTCTGTGTCTAATACCGTCATTCCGGACGTATTCTAGGTCACTTAAGATCTTGGAAAATGCGTGATAAACCTAAGTTTGAGCAAACGATATATGAGAGATCTGTAAATAATAAAATAATGCCAAGTGAACAAAGAGGATGACCACTAGATTCGATTTTTAGTTGTCTCGAGTGTTAGACCTGAAAAGGGTAAAGGTGACGATTCCTTACTTGAGGAGTAAGATGACGGAGTAATATTAAAAGACAAGACCAAGTGGGTCGTGATACGAAGAGCATTGAGCACTTGGTAAATGTTGGTGGATGTCCAAGACCTTTGAACTGATTGTGTAGTCAGAACCCTTTCAGAAGGCCGGAAGTAAGTGGTCATAATAGAGGGAAGAAAGTTGAATAGATGATTTTTCCGTAAGGTCATCAAAGGATCTAGAAGTGATTTATGTAAGGAAAACCATTGGAAGTTTAAAGCGGTTTAAAAGTGACTGATGGACTAGTTCCCTCACCCTATTGGAGAGGGTAGCTTTAGTTTTCCACGGAGACTAAGTTTGGGAACTGAGTTTGAGAATTTCAGTTGGAGAGATACCTACCAGACACGGGTTAGGTTATCATATTAGAGAATCAAACAGTTGAGCCGGATGATACCGGTGAGATATCCGGTAACCACTGTAGAACGTGGTAACATACGCTTGTGATCTAAGTACCTGAAAAGATTTAAGATTTAGTGGTTTTATGAAAATCCAATAAGGCTACCTAAGATTGGAGATAGTAAGAGACGTAACCTTTCAAAGACCCATGTAGCGATAGTGGTAACCTCGGGAGTGACGAGTTAGGGCTTGACCTTGTATGTGTGATATTGTTTGACTGCTTGTTTATTTCATGATTGAGTGTTAGTTAGTGATGTGTTCTTTTGGTAACCTTGATGTGCGGGATAATTAGATGTGGAAACGACGAGACCTTTGCATAGTGATCAAACACACCCAGTTGCTGCCTTAAAGGCCGATCAGGATTGTCTTACCCTATGTTTCGGGACGAAACTTATTTTGAGGGGGATCTGATGTAACGACCATTTTTTTTCGTTACGCTTTGATAGGGTTAGAGAAGTGTAGGGAACGAATAAAAATTTAATGAGACTAGGACATACCCGTTTATTTATGGAAGTCGTTTAATTAAGTACCTTGTTCTAAGTTTCGGGACGAAACTTATTTTAAGGGGGTACTGATGTAATATCCGGAATTTTTATTCCCTTTATTTCCGAATCAATTCGGACTTCGAGCCGTTGACGGTTCTCAATCTATCTATTTTTTCTTTCTTCACAAATTTTATTATTTTATGTAGAAATTAATTCACATAAAATAATAAAATTATATCAAGCTCTAATTCCTATAATTATTTATTATTTTATGTAGAATTTAATTCACATAAAATGATAGATTTATATCAAACCCTAGTTATTATAATTTGTTCCTATCGATGACTTTAGACGAGGCCATGACAAAGCCCGACAAATCTGTGACAAACTCATTCATGGGCCTGACAAGGCCATGACGAGTTTTGACAGATTTTTGACAAACTTTCAGCCCACTTCTCTTAACCAATTCAGCAGGCTCATTTTTGCCTTGCTTTAGCCCACTTGGGGTTGCTGCACTTCAGCACATCTGTCTATTGCTCCAGCCCACCTCGGACCTGCTGCTGCCCAAACCACCATGCCTTCAGCCAGCCCAGGAAAGACCCCAGCCTAGCGTGTCCATTGCTTCAGCCCGTGCAGCCCATTCCGCAGCAGCCCAGTAGTGATGTGCAACCTCTACACACGTCTGGACGCAGAAGGGACGTTACAGATTCCCTCATTAACGACCCTTGTATTTACGCAGCAGCCTTCCATCGTTTCCTCTTCCGATACCTTCCATTCCCATCAAATGCTCTCCTGCACACGTATAGCCTTGCCTCACGCAGAAACGCACCAGGGAGAAGCCAGCTGGTCTCGTAGCAGTGGATCCATAGCCCCGATGCCTTTCTTCTGCACAACCAGTGCACGTCCCTCCTTCCACATTCACGCAGGTACAAGCATTGATCGTCTCCCTTTCCAGCCTTCAACCTGATCTGTATGAAACAGTTGTGTAGTGAAGAAGGAGTCTCCTTGCAGCATAAAACCCACACCGAATCAGAGGAGTCTGCTAGAGCAATAGAGTAAGTCTCCTATTCTGGATACATTCTTACTCTAGTATCGATCCCTACATCCAACTGCGCATCTCGTCTCTTCACGTGCAATACCAAAGACGCCTTTGGAGTGTCACATGCTAGGGATCGAACTCTCCTCCTTACTCGCTGAGCCACCAAGGACACCATCCTACAACCATCGAAGTGAGCCAGTACCCGAGGCACACCAGTCCGGCCAGAACAAGATCAAAACTTACTTAAACAGTAAGCACAACAACTTGGGTAAACCTTATATATAGGCGTAATTGAAGGGTTGAGTTATGATTTTGTGTGTATGTATCGATTCATTAGAACTTGAATGGTGCATTGTTGTAGTTAGGTCTTGAACATGGGTTGTGTAGGTAGCGAGCAACAGCTGAGTTGTGTTAACATAAATGGTAGAAACAAGGACTGCTGTAAATAATTCTGTTTATTATTTTTCTTCAGTTTTTGGAAGTTGGGAATGAGCAATCTTGTAGATCAATGATAAGGAGTTAGATTGAAGATCCACTGTTGAATTTTTGATAGGTCATTGATGGATATATGTAGTTTACTGGGTTAAAATTTGAGAGCAATCCGAGCTACGGTTTGAGAGTTATTGTGTTCCAAAGTTGACGCCTCATGTAGTTTGTATATATGTGCTGAGTGTTGGGAAAACAGCAAGTGATGCTGTTTTGAGAGAGGGTTTTGAATAAGTTTGTGATCTCCGTTGGGCTTGAATTTTGGATATGATACAGTTGACATATTGTTATAGAACATATTAAAATTTGAGAAGCATCCAGCGAGTGGTTTAGAATTTATGATTTTTCAAAGATTTAGTCATAAACAGTTTTTCTGTTGTGCTGAAATTCGGTTTTGTGAGATAGTTTTAAATAGGCTTTTGATCTCCTTTGCGGCTGAATTTTGGATATATGATAGATAAGATTTTATAGTAGAACGTATCAAAATTTGGGATAAATCCAGCGAGTAGTTTAGGAGTTGTGATTTTTCAAAGTTAAGACAATGTGTTGTTTGTTAAGTGTGGTAACCAACTTTGGAAATTTTTGTAGAAGTGATGGTTGAATAGTTTTAAAAAATTCTTTCTCCTATGAATAGATCGGATATCATAGATGATCTAGGGAATTATTTCGGAATTTTTATAAGATTATTCGAATTTTATATTTGAAGCTGTAGTTGGACTTTAGCGACTTTTCGGGAAATAGGAAATGGGTAGTTTTTCTAGTTGTTACCTAAAATCATCCTAGGTAGTAGAATATGGTTAGTTAGCCTCAAATTATAATTTAAGTACATATTCCGAGTTTTTGGAAATTCCAGGACCAAGGGTAAAATAGTCATTTTACCATAAATTGGTACTGTATTAAATTCTGTTCTAATAGGACCTATTACCTTAGAAGTCTTAGACTTCTAATTACTAGGAAAGTGTGCTGACACACTTGCCTCCTTTGACAGGCAACCGAGTTATACAGTTACAGATTGAGTTGTGATTAAGAGAGTTGAGATCTGATTCAGGTAAGTCCACGGACTTACTTAGCTGGCTTTCTTGTATGAGTGTAATGTGTATGAGTGGTGTTTGCTAGTTATGATAAACAACGAAACCGGATTAGGCCGACTTTATTATTTACGTAATTGACCCAAGTGTATGATAACGGGTCGTGACATCATCTGCCTAGCTCTTGCGAGAGTCTAGGAGGTTACCTGCGACCAGCCCAGTCCGGTAGACGGTCAAATGCATTAGTACCATTCCGCGTTGGTAAACGGGGACAGGGGCGAGGTTTGGGAATCCCTCGTGTCACAAAATAAGTATCATTAGTAATAACCTATCACCTAATTAAAGATAATAAAAGGATTGAGTGTTGCATGTTGATTGTGTATGTTGTGTGTTTGTGTTTTTACCTTTATACTTATGCATAGAATGTTAGCTAACGGTTTTATACCGCTTGTAGATGTCTTATAGGTTAAGACAATTGTAGAGAGATCCGGAGGGAATGGTCAGCCGGGTCCACGTACATATTTAGTTGGGGACGGGATGTCTTCGGTTCTTCTTATTTGTCATTTTAGTACCTTTGCTTTGTAAGGCTGATACATATCCTTCATGTATATATTGTTTAAAGTTTTCAAATGTTTTAAATACTTTTGTGCCTTGTTGTAAGATCCAAGTTAAATTGTTGTCAAACTAAGGTCGGGACCCATTGTGAGGTCCTAACCAGTAGCTCCCCGAGTTCTCAGAATTTGGGGTGTTACACAACCCTTGTTGCATAAAATATACTTCAGATTTCTATGATCTATAGAAATCTGACATGAAGATCACACCGGTACAGTCTTCAAAACTTAAAGGCTTGAACTACCACTACTAACTCTAAATCGTGAGTCGGGTAGTTCTCATCATACGTTCTCAGCTGTAAACACACATATCAATAACCCTACTCCTCTGTAGTACTACACATATCAGACTTAGCTGGGATGTATTTCCGTAAATCACGGGATCCCAAAAATCTTCTAACTACAACAGAATGGAAGCAGAGGTCAAATGTCTCCTCCACTCTTCAACATTTTGGCATATTGCTTTGACCACGCAATTCTGAGGGTCTTACTCAAAAGACTCGTAAAGGGATACATATTCACAAAACCCTTCCACAAGCGTGGGTAGTAATCGGCTAAGCCGAGAAAACTACGCATTCCCTTAATGTTCATCAGTATCGTCCATGGCCTAAGAAGGCTACCACTAGCATCCCACTCGTACTTAGAGAGCGTAGTATACAACCCTCTATCTCTCGACATCAGCAAAACTGTCCTCAGATGATCGGTCTGCTTCTCTCTACTACGAGAGTATATCGAAATGTCATCAATGAAGATCACCATAGACTGTTCAAAGAAGTCGACAAAAATACTATTCATCAACTCCATAAAGACTGCTAAGGCATTCGTCAACCCAACTGACATCACTACATACTTGTAGTGTCCATAACGGGTATGAACAACTATCCTACGCACATCCTGCTCTCTCACCCTCAATTGGTGGTAATATGAGCGCAAGGAAATCCTGAAAAACACGATTGATCCTTGAAGCTGATTCATTAGGTCGTCAATATGAGACATTGGATACACTAGGGCGAAGGAAGCTCGTCTCAGCCCACTCTTCAATCCTTCAGTTACAACATCTCAACAAGCACCATATGATATGGGCCTTTCCAATCAGTGTCGTATCACACTTCAACTTGATAACAATGTTCACACTCGTTGAGGTGGCAACTACACGGTTCAATAACACGTCTATAAGCTCATAAACCACTGGAATATCCTCCAACGTGGAACTATCTTCTTCATATCATAACATCAGAAACATCACCTCCTTGTGTTATCAACTTCGCTGCTCATACGGCACTAATGACAAGACTCATCTCTTCAAAGGTCGTAACGTCGGAAGACCTCTGTCTAATCGGTCTCAGTAGAGATTATAACAACCTTCCAACTAATATCTAACATGACATGATATCTATTCATCCAAACCATGCATATAGTGACTTCCTCGTGCACCTAAGGCATGACAAAAAAGTCTATAAACCATACACAAGCCCCTGAATGAATGGGACAATCACAATCTCGTGGGTACCTCAGACCCCTAACTGGTAATCATGTAAAGAAAAGTCTATATTCTACTGTTTACACAATCAACTATTAACGCATGCATCGAAAGACATGAAGTGCATAGCACTCACAACAAACAAAACTCCACTAGGTAAACCATTAACGAGAATGATACCTATAACAGCTAACACTCGTAGCTCCTCAACATATCATCACTCAATGTCAAATCTGTGCTCCTCAGGTATCACTGAGGTCATTACTATAGCCTCCACTTCCACTCTTTCTGCACCGGAAAGAGGACGGTCTTGCTGGGAAGAAACACCACCGTGTTGACAGAAAGAGTCAGATGGCCTAGGTCACCACAAGTGAAACAAGCTATCAGTGCCAAAGGGCACACAGAACGCTAATGATCTGGATAGCCACAACTGAAGCATAATCATCCCATCCTTGCAACCTGTGCAACTGAAGGGTAACTCGACCTTCGTCGTCCACCTGGAATGATCTCACTCTTGAAGGGAACCTGTAAAGGCAATGCCTTGCCCTGTCGACAAAACTTTGCTCTATGCCCTGCTTTACCACACGTAAAGCATATGATGGACACCTTTGGGCACACAGCTCGCTAGTGTCCCAACTTCCACGCAATTAAAACACTGTAGTTCCTTGCCAGTCATCTTCATGGCCAAAGAATCACTAGATTGTCCTGATATCGGACTTGGTTCCCCATTCATCATCTTTGCTTCTCTAGTAACTGATTCAGTCCACTGCTTCTTTCCGGATCCATAAGCTTCAGTTGATCTCACAATTGTTGGTAAATCCGGTGTGGATCTACCCGCTATCACCGCTTCATATACTTGTTATATATATTTTTGAAACTCGGATCTACTCATGGAGACACGATCAACTTTTACCATAGGCGAAACAATAGCGAAAACTGGTCCCTAACTTATCACCACTGGAGGAAGAGGGGGTGTACCCCTACCTCATCCCACTACAGATACTACTCTAGTCTGAGTCATCTGTAGGATATACGCACCAAATCTTATAAGGCTATATATATGCCATAGGTGTCGATATGTATATAATACATCCACATAATCGATAGTACACACAGATATATATACATATCTACGCTGTAGAGATCCATGGCAGAGGTGACGACTTCTCGTACATTCTATCCCAAAACCACACTTAAAACCAAAACCTTTGAAAACGTCAGATCCCATGTGAGCTCTATTTATTTTACCTATCAAACCCCATTGCAGGTAGCAAGTGCCATTGTTGTCAACCTGGGCTCTGATACCAACTCTGTAACACCCCAAATCCGCGGGACTCGGGATGTCACATTGGGCTAGGATCTCACAATGGATCCTGACCCTAGCCTGACAACAAGTTCACTGGACCTTACAACATGGCACTGACAGATATAAAACAAATACATAAAACAGTATAAACTGTACGACCCAAAGGAAAAAAAAACAACATAGCCGAGTATATAAAACGACATTCTCACATAGGAGGTACAAAAGATCATCCTCACGCAGGAGGGGAAACACAACAACCCCAAACCAACCACCTAATGTACGAGGGTCCTCGGCCTGTCACCCTGCCAGATCACTCAGCAGCGCCTAACTTGTAAACATCTACAACACGGTATGAAACCGTTAGCTAACCATACATATATGAGGTAATGCATAAGCACAAACACAATCATGGAAGATAAACACATCATCATGCTTTCACACATTTACCCATTTTATTATCTTTATATAATAACCATTCGCTCAAAAACCATATATATATAGATAGATGAAAGTATGTGACACGAGGACCGATACATCCCCGCCTCTGAGTACAATGTCCAGCTGTACGAGTATCGGTCACACAATCCGTGTACCCTATGGGAGTGGATTGCGCCCTTCCTGTAAACCAGTCTGGCCCGACATCAGAGAACCTCCCAGACTCCACGGCGGGATGAAAGGGAAAAGTTATCACAGCCACGCAGTGGGGCAGTCAATAGAACATAGGTCGATAAAAACGACAATTCATGCTATCATAGCAAACATATAAAGCACACACCACTAATGCAAACACCCAATATAAGGATGGTAGCTAAGTAAGTCCTACGGACTTACCTCAACCTCGTACAAAATCAACCACGATCACCTCTACACTGGAGGGACAACACGGCCTATAAAAAGACATAAAGAGATATATCAACCTCTATTCATCAAAGGGGTCACACCTAGACCCAAAGGGATCCATAAGGATCATACTCAATCTATAAGCCTCACAACCAACTAAACCTCAATATCTCAACATAACTCACAATTCCTCAAATCTCAAGGTAGTATCTAATCGACATTCTTCAATCTCAATTCTAATCCTAATTTAATTAATTAACCTTTAATTAATTAATTAGATTTCGCCAGAATAATGTTTTGCCCGCAGGCAATTTCTAAACCCACCTGTCATCACATTTCATCAAACAAACAACCCATAATCACTAGAATAATATAACGACCATAATGGAATTTCTAATTATCCATTTTGACAAGCCTAAAGTCAATTTAGGCCAAATCGCAGTACGGAAAACGAATAAATGCATAACTTATTCGTTACTAACCCGATTGACGATCTGAAAGAAGATTCGGAAACACAACGACGCAGGCTACGCATGGACAACATCAAAATCACCGGAATTTGAGCGACGGAACCGCCCTGGTGACATATATGCTCGACCATACCCCCATATACTCGGAAATGCAGAAACTCGGTACCGATATGAAGAGAATGAAGAGAGGAATCCAGAAACTCAAACGGAATTGAAATCGGATTAGAAACGGAGAGTAGATCCGAGTTTGAAGGTTGAGAGAAATTAGAGTTTTTACGAGGAAACGTGAAATGAAATGAATTAATAAAGGATTTTCCGCTATTTATAGTGAAGACGATAATTATCCTTTAGTAAAGTCGATAATTATCCTTTAACCGATCCAAATGCGGGTCGAACTTCTTTCTCCAAACTTATCGAGATTGGAACATTAAATTTGGAATATTGTAGGGACAATTATTACACAACTGCCTCGGAAAACGTGTATTCCTAAGCCGTCTTTCTTAGCCGTTAAGAAACGAAATAGCGACTCTTTTGGCCGTTTTGCCTCTCCATGTTATTTCATATCTAGGACATATCCGATGTCCTGATCATTTCACTCAACTGCATTTTTATTAATTGGAGCTCCCAAATGCTCCAAATATTACCGGAGGGTAAAAATAATTACCCGGGGGAAAAAGTAAAAATTTCCCCAAACGTCCAAAATTACGCCAGGAACATAACGGTGGGACTCTTACTCATCACTTGTGAAGTATTCGCGAGTTATATGTTAATTACTATCAACGATTAAGTTAATCAACATTAATTAGAATTCAAAATCCTAGCTATTACATATGTATTATCAACTACATATATTTTGGATTTATAAAAAAAAAACTTGTTTTAATTAAGTGATAACCTGAGATTCTTGATGATTGGGCTAGTGTTTTCTGCTTTCCTTTTCCCCTTCATCTTTTCCACAGCTTTCGCCTCCAATTTTTGTTTTTCTGTGTACACAAATTATATGTCCAGTACATCTCATTTAATATGTAATCAAAAAGTAAATTCTTTAACTTACTAGGTGGATCAACAAAGTCATCAGCATCTTCATCATCCTTCGTATTTGATATGCTCCTAATCTTTATTTCTGGTACAATTGGACTACACAACCAAAACCTATCAATAAATATGTCTAACTATCATCTACATAAAACAATATAATGTACAAAGCAGTACATAACGTACCTAAATTCCTTTTCCTTCTCGTGCACAATATTTGGCCTTGTAATTATTAAGTCAAACTTTTCAAATCCAGCTTCAAACAAGAAATCAATCCTCTCATCTTCTCCCTCTTTTGTGACCCACCTATCGATGTCATCCGATTCACTGAGACCTTGGACTGTTTTTATTTCCTTCTTTTCAAGGGTATTTATAATACCCTTAATGTCTGCATACCCAGGGAACGGCTTACCCCCTTTACCAGACTTTGATACCCAACGTAGGCACAAAGGTGATGCATTTTCATTTATTAAGCTTGCGAACACCCTTGCAAGCTTTGGAATTGAGTGGAATGCAAATATTTGTATAATATGTCATACAAACATAAAATATTTATGCACACTTATATATTTTATGATTATGTATTAATATATGTGGATATGCACTACATAAACATTGTATTTTCAATGCACAGTTTCTGGTTGCTTAAATGGAAACATCAATTGCAGATAAACACCAATCATATTTACACATACCTGCAGCGCAAGTGGGAACCCTCCAATGTTGTAGCCACCGCTGTTCCTATCTTTACCAGCCTCACAGGATTGAAGGAACTTCTTGGTCTGTACGAAAGCTAGTCTACCCCATGGAAACGAGTTAAAAAGGTCCATATCATTTACCATGTTGATCGTTTGCTGGTTGATTTGGGTTTTCCTGTCTTTGGACACAACAACACATTCGATGAAAAGGATGAGGGCCATTCTGTATTTGAATGGGGATTCCTTGGGTTCTTTCATGTAGATTTCTTCCAGATCTTTAGTTGAGCATCGTTCTACCCCAACAACAGCTTTCATTTCGACATCGGGTGTTTCATCGTATGATTCAAAAAAATCCTCCTCGCAGTTGAGCCCCGTTATTTCTTCAAACTCCTTGATTCCAAACCTTAGCAGTACATCTTTTACTCCAAACCACATAGAGTGTTGTCTCCTTGTCTGAACCTCCCTCATCAACATGAAGTGTATGATCTGGTTTGACATTTTCAGTCGTGTGCTCATTTCAATTATTGGCCCAAAAACCCCATTCTTCATTCTTTTATTGTATAAATCAGACAGCCCGTCAAGTATCAATGGTATAAGCTGGAGTCGACTAAAGTTGTTAATACGAGCCATCCGAGGGGATTCATTTTCCACCCATCGGTATGTGAACTGTAAAGGTATATTTATTATGTTGTAATATATCAGTACATTAAAAAAAATAATGAATATTATGTAGTCTACAATATTTTTACCAACCTTCAGTTGAGGATTGTCCTCCCTATTCATTGTTGCGACATCCTGAGTGTATGTACCTTCCATTCCCTGTTCATTTTTTGACTTATCAGCACATTTGTATATGTATATGTAATACATTTAATGATATACTCATAAATATGTGCTGCCTATTACATATTGAAGTACATTACCTGTGTACAATCAACTGTTTTCGAAACCTGTACATATGCTATCATAATATCTGTATATATTTATACATATTGCATTTTTTTCATCAACTTGTGTATATTTATTAATACATATGATGTCAATTACATAAATATGTACTTACTCATGTACTAATCAGTATCTTTTTTTTTTGTTTTTGAAAACAATATGATTTTAACAACATATGCATGACAGTTACATAAATATGTGCTTACTGAAATGTGTTATGCATATGATGTATGATAGTCTCATGCTTGTTTACTAATACATGATTACAATTAGACCATTACATTTTACTACTTATAAATCTGTACATTTATCTAATGAGCTGCAACTGATTAATAACTACATAATGAAGACATTTGGATACCTGCTTGGAAGGACCAACCCCAGAAGTAGGATGATCTTTCCTCATGTGGGGCTTAATGGCCGTTTGCTTTTTTCTTGCCATAGTGTTTGTACTATCAATGAACTAGTACGATTAGTTGAATTTGTAACTTACATGTTTGTTATATGTACATATTGTAAATACATAATTTGTATCCCTATTACGAGCTATAAACGAAACACATTCATGTATGATATTTCATACACATTTGCACTTATATGTACCAAATATGATGCTTGTCTACATATTCTACATGTATGATATTTCAATTCATAATCAATTTTGCCTTTTTTGATATGTATACATATTCAATATGTATCCAGTATAAATTTTCTACATACTATGTATGTATTTGCTATTGTTCAGTACAATAACCGACATGCATCAACAAATAATCACTAATTACTCATTTCTGCATCAAATTCTAATAATATATGAGGCACATATTAGACATAATTGGTATAATCTGGTACACATTCACCATTTATTCATTTTGATATTAACATGTATCACATTTATGTTTATCATAACAGTATAACATGAAGAAATGAAACAGATGGAAGATGGAAGACGATAGAAACAGAACATAATCACGATAACAGATATGGGCATATACTGAGTACTTAGATGAAGGAATGAAACAGATGGAAGACGATAGAAACAGAACATAATCAGTCTACATAGAAACAGAACATTTTCCCCAAATACTTTCACTGTTAACCTTTGTGTGATTTATGGAAGACGATAGTCAAATTAGTTTTCGATTTGTAATAATCTGGTACATAATGGACGAATAGGTTGCAATAAACTTCATTTCGAACCAAAAAATGTACCTTTTGTTGATTTATGGAAGACAATACTCTTCAAACAGTTCTTCAGCTATCTTCAACGGTCTTCAATGGCAATATGCGTATACTTTCCTTCAATAGAGCATGAAATAAACGATTATAAGTATCGCCTTAACTGTATAAGTATTAGTACAAGAAACGAAAAATGTATGTGAAGACGATACCTTGAATCGATGATGCTGAGAGTTCTCCAGAGAATATTTGGACCTGGAATCGCCTAAAATGGAGAAGAAAGGGTAAAGTAACCGGTGATTGGAATACGTGCTGATGTGTTTGATTGATGGATGTACTCTCTCTCATAGAGGTTGCAGATGGCGCGATATTCTTGGTGATTACAATTGCCTTTTTTTTAAAAATTTTATTGTTTAATTAAGGCACGTTTTGATTACGGTTTTATTTAACTGCTCATCCGACTCTCCTATTTTATCTCCTCTTCATTTTTGTTTATCTTTATTTTTTGGGTTAATAATCCTAGGGGCCTAGTTAATCTACAGTAATCAAAAAGGGCCCTAAATCACCAATTTTCTCATCAAATTTTAAGTTATAATGTTAGTTTCGGCTTCTCTCCAAACGCAACGACCTGATGGGTTCCACAGGAATCTGTTGAACTCGACTAAATTGCCGTGCAACCCTATCTTGATGATATGGCTCGATGAATAGACCTAACTGGATTGTACCCTTGTACATAGATATCGGGTCCAATGCATGTAGGTCATATGAGAACCATACGACCTCGCTCTCATTCAAACCTTCAATATGCGCCCTATAACGACACAAACAGTCATCAGACATCCGCGATGTCCTGTCCGCCTCGAAGTGGGATCCAATGGGTAGGTCTTGACCTAAAGCCGCTTCTTGGACTCTTGCTTGGAGACACGGAAAATGCAAAGAAATCCAGTGTTGTATATGGATGTGTAACATTGTATGTTTAAACATGACTAAAATATAAATGGAAATTATAGTCAAATTATTAAAAAAATATTTTAATTACGCCGAGAAGGACGGTAAACCCAACCATTTGATGTGTTGATTTCCGAATAACCTCGCTTGAGAGTCGGTATAGGTACGCAAGAAAGCAAACTACAAGTATGGAGTTCTTAGTATTGTACGTACAAAAGGTACAAAATAATATAAAGTGTAAAGATATTTATTAAGTGTTGAACATAAAAGAAAATAAACAAAACAACTATATACTCGGAACCGGTTATGAAAAGATGAAAAGAAGGGATGAATGCTTACAATGTAAAAAGGATTAAAATAAGACAAAAGCTAACGGTTGTCATCAAGCTCATAGTGAAGGATTCAAACTATTGTAGAAGTTAACCGTGGATATAAAAAATAACCATTAATCGTCTGACCAATGTCCACCAATCGGTCGACCAGTGTCCGTCATTTGGCTGAGTGTTTCCTCAAAAATGATCGATTAGTCCTCTTAGTTCATGGATTTTATGCAACACACGTCCTATTTTTTTTTATTTCTTACATTGTTATTCATAACCCTGACATGTTACAACCCTATAAAATACCTCTTGATTCATATGATAATTGAAAGAAAAACGGTAGAGATAAAGAATACTATGTAAGCAGGTGATTATTGATCATTGCATATGTGTCGAGATTGCAAGATATCCTTTCCCGAACACACATGTGAGAGTGTGTTTGTGTTTAACGAGTCCAAAACATACGTCTTTTTAGTCATAATATTCATGCATTTCATACCTCATTTGGTTTGGTTTGTGTTCATATAGACTATAGCGCATAAATCCTTCACATTGCATAATGTGGTGTCTACTTTGGTTAGTTTCGTATTTCAGGCGTTCGAGGTCAGAAATGAATAGTTAGAAAGAGAATATTCCTATAAGAGATTAATTTCTACCTTAGATGTTTCTTTAGTGTTTGACTTTTGGTATGTTCTTATGCTAGTAAACATTATCAAGTTAGTAAAACCCTTTTTTTTTTAAGTAAGGGAACAAACAAGGTATTAGGGCTCTTATATAATCTGAACGACTTGAGTATTGACATGCTCAAACTCGGCTTGTTTATAAGTGACTCAAGTCCGAATCGATAAATGAGCTTTTCAAATGTCTTAATATTCAGTTTTTTTTAAATGATTTTTATCAAACACAAGTCGGATTTAAGTAGCTCGGTTACGTATAATACGAGCCTAAATTTTACACAAGTTTAAAATTATTTTTATATTTGTATTGTTTAGTAAATGAATTAGTCGAGCCTAAATAACTCGACTACGTATAACGCAAGCCTAAATTCTATAAGCGCTTTAAAAATACGTTTACATTTGACTTCTTTAAAAAATAACAAGATCGAATAAATAATCTAACATAATAACCTATAAAATATAAATGTATTGTACTTGAACTCAAATACTTTTGTTGAGGATTAGCCATATTACACTGAAAATATTGAAGCGATACTACTACACTCATCAACTATTTGAGTTTAGAAACAAATATATACTAAACATAAATTATATTAAAATTGTAATTAAAAAAAAGCATATAACAATAAGATAGTAAATGAAGGTAATTTGATGATGAGATGTTGTGTTTGATTTGACATTCAAGAAAATGTCATGTTCATTTGATGATGACATGCAGATGGACAGTACGCTTATGCTGGCCAAGTTACCCTTATTACCATTTTAATTTCAAATTGAAATGACTAATAAGGGGCGAGAATAAGATCCCCCTAGAAATGAGGTGTTTATATGTTGCGGGCAATCAATCTAACTCACATCAAGGGAGTATCAAGCGGATAACGATCAAGAGAGGAATATTTTAGAGTAAAAAATTACCACAATATGCATAATAGCTGAAATCAAATAATACTTTAAACAAATCTATCATCATGTAAATCATGTTATGTAAAGACATTCTTATGCAACTATAGTAACTTGTAACAAATATAGGACATACATTCACACAACTCTCGCATCTTGCAAACTACCTTTAAAAACTTAAAACTAATAATCATTTGAACGCAACTCTCGAACTTGCTATAGAAAATAATAGGAATTATGATAACAAATGAGAGAAAATTGTCTAAACAGTACGACATCTTTTGGGCTGACTAAACTTTAGTACCCATCTTTTAAACTATCAGAACGGTACCTTAACTATTGAACCCGACCAAAGATTAATACCTACATTATTGTTCATCCGTTAAATTCACATATATCCGCTAAATCTCAGGGGCAAAATTGTCCACATCCAAATAAACCCTACGCCCCAGATTTCCTGAGCCCCAAATTTATATCAATTTTCCAAAATCAAAATCATAAATCCCTTTCCCTAACAACATAGCAATCAAGATCGCAAAATCAAAAATCATAAAACTCCAAATTTCTGCCCAGCAACCAAAATCAAAATAAAGGCCAGCCAGTTTAGAAGTACCTGTCAACAAATGCTAAACTTTTGTTAATAAGAAATGCTATGCTAAACTTTTGTTAATAAGAAATGCTAAACTTTTGTTAAATTGCGTTATATAATATGAAACCTGATTTATAGTACATGTAATATGTCCAAGTGCATTAACAATGTGCAGAAACATTTGGGTCTAAACACCGACCTATTGTGGAGTTTGCTCTTGACAATATTCAAACACTGTGACAAACATGAAGATACAAGCTCAGCAGCAGGAGACCACAATTAATAGTAAGGATAATCATACTGATGAGAAAAAGAATGACAATCTACCCAATTCTTCTGCTCAATAGAATAAGTACTCCAAGAAACGAAAGCCTCAGGACAAGAAGATATCAAGAGGTGATCAAAATTCAAATCCTAGTAATGAAATTGAAAATGAAGAAAATGGTGGGAGAGGAAAGAAGAGGAGAAAGATAAACTGAAGAAGAATACAAATACCCATGAAAGAAGAAAAAATATGGCCAGTCATGAAACTGAAAACGCCGAGGCAGAAGACAGAGCAACAACCAAGAATCAGAGAAGATGGACTCGAATAAGAACAAAATCCAGCCACAAGTATCGAAATCTTTGAAGAACGGACAAAAAAGTAAGGCTAGGGATGAAGCATCAAAAGAGAAAGCAAAGGGGGGTTTCTTTGAGAAGAGAAGGGCAAAGAATAATGAACCACTGCCGCTTTATATTTTATTTTTGTTGCTGCACAAATTTGAGATTTTAAGATTTTTAATTTTGCGATCTTGATTGCTATGTTGTTGGAAAAAGGGATTTATGATTTTGATTTTGGGAACTTGATAGAAATTTGGGGCTCAGAAAATTTGGATCTTAGGGTTCATCTGAATGTGGACATTCCTGAGATTTAACGGGGATATGTGAATTTAACGGATGAACAGTAACGTACATATTAATCTTTGGTCGGGTTCAATAGTTGAGGTACCGTTCTGATGGTATAAAAGACGGGGGTTTAGTCAGTGAGCAGATTAGCTGAGGAGTACACTAGATAGATAGTGAGACTCCATGGTGTACCGAGGACGATCGTCTCTGATCGAGATGAGAGATTTACCTCGAGATTTTGGCAGCAGATTCAGACTGCTTTGGGGACGAGTCTACACTTTACGAATGCGTTTTGATAGCATGTATTATAGTCTATATTTTGGGACTTGTTTAGACGTTTTATCTTCATAAATTGCATGTATGGATGTATATTATGTGATTATATTGTTGTTTCATCTACCTTTACGGGAATCATGGTCTACACCAAGTTTCGTTGTAAACGTAGGTAAAATGACACGTTTTGGACTAAAATGGAGCTAAGGAGCTAAAGAGTCATTGTAGCTACATTCCGGAGCTTAAAGAAGAACTCAGGATGCTTGGTATTAATGAAGAAGATTTACTTTTGACCAGATTTGAGAGATTTCACATTCAGTTGAGATTCACCTCGGTCAGCTATAGTGTCACCTCGACCGAGGTGATCTTGAGGAGCGTCCCGACCGAGGCGAACACCCTGCCGCCGGCGAGATCATATTTTTGGCTGAGATCTTTTATTTTTGGAAAGAAGATATCTTATATTTTTTGTAATATCCGGAATTTTTATTCCGTTTATTTCTGTAACAAACCCGATCTCGATCAGTTGACCCATATCCGTCTACTTAGTTAGACACATTATTATAAAATTTATCATTTTATGTAGCTTCCCTTCACATAAAATGATAGGATCTTTATAAAATTTTATCATTTTATGTAGCTTACCTTCACATAAAATGATAGAATTATTATAACCAATCTTAAACTATAACATGATCCGTATCCGTCTATTCCGTAGCCTACCAGTTCCGATCCCTTGACTTCACATAAAATAATAAGTTTAGCCCCAAACACTAATTTAGAATATGACTCGTCGTTGACAAGTCTGTGACGAAGCTGTGACAAGGTCTGGACAAGTCTGTGACGAAGCTGTGACAAGGTCTGGACAAGTCTGTGACGAAGCTGTGACAAGGCCAGACAAGTCTGTGACGAGTCTGTGACAAGGCCAGACAAGTCTGTGACGAGTCTGTGACAAGCCCAGCCGGCCACTGCTTGCCTTGTACAACCCAGTCCGTGATCTCCTTTCAGCTTGCCAGCTTCAGCCCTCTGCAACCCAGCTGCTGAAGCCCAGTTGTAACACCCAACTCAACCTAAGATGTACGGAACCACGGCTGCCCACTCCTCCGGATCACTCGGCCACATCCTATCCTGCACATCAACTACAACAATCGGTATAAAACCGTTAGCTCACATTCTAGGCATTATAAGAATAATATGGCACAAACACACATAGGAACACAAACACACAACATGCTCATAAACATACACATCCGTTACTTATTATCTTTTTAGGTTATTCCATATCTAATCCATTCGTTCAAGTGTGACACGAGAGTCTTATAACTCTCGCCTCTGTCCCCGTGTAACCAACAGGAGTGTGGCGGCGCCCAACCCGTATACCCTGAGGGAGTGATGAAGAAGCCCGCCCGTATACCGTGTATGGTCTGGTCGCAGAGATCCCCCCAGTCTTCCTCGGGAAACTGAGCGGTGATGTCACCGCCCGATAATAATAGTAACAGTGGGCCAAATAATATATATAGTCAAGTAATCCTAATCCGGTTTCATGATCAAAAGCGATAAAACACACACCACCACAATGTATCCAAATAATGCATAAAAGCGGCTAAGTAAGTCCGAGGACTTACCTCGTCTCAAAGCTAACCGAAACCGATAACACTCTCCGAAAGAATATAACCAAAGCCTGTTCAAGACAAGGCACGATAATCAACAACTACTCACCTAAGCTAGAAGTCCTTAGACTTCTAGTACTATATACTCTTATTAGGTCATAGACTCCCATAAACTAGGATACTCTCCTAGCCCTCATAAACTCACGAGATCTCAACTATAACCACATGGTAGAATACTTCCACCCTAACTCCACAATCTCAAGAAATATATACTCACAACCTCAACAAAGCTCACATGATAACATACACACCTCAATCCTTAGAACGTTCAAACCATCCTCAAATCCTCACATAAAGTTTAAAGCCACTACTTGACATTTCCCTTAAGTTATGCTAGATCCAACCTAGCATGATACTATTACTAAACATAACTAGAACGAGGGAGAAGATACTCACACAAGGTCAAAGGCGAAAGACAATCTACGGATGTCGAGAATGGGTTCGTTGGTCTTTGTCGGGCGCTTCCGGACCTAAGACCAAAGCTACGCGAATTTAGCTTATATGATAAATTGATTTTAAATATATATAATATATAACTCAAAGGTAAAACTCGTTTTCCAAATGCCATCGTTAAAACCCATAAATAATTCCTTCGGGGAAAAATAAAAATTCACGAACTTGGTCGTAAACCGCAATTAAAACCTCGAGCTATAAATCAAATTTAATCCAACAAGGTCACAATATATATAGTATATATAAATAAGAATTTAACTCGAAGTGAATCCCAAGTTTGAAAACCATAAATAAAACTTCCGGACACAATATACAACTCTAGAAAAATTGGACCATCTACTGAAAATAAAACCTTGGGCCAAAATCTATAATAAATTCCAGCAGGGCATAAATGAAATCTTCAGAAATTTGAGAGCAAATGTGAAATTTAAAAATGTGGGGCGCCACTGCAATAATACCAAAAGAAGGGTCCATTTTGAAATAACCCAAAAAGGGTTTCTTCATCCCCGCTTTGAAGTGTGGCACGAAAGAGCACAGGGATGGCGGCTAGGGCTCCAGCAAGGCGATGAGGGCTTCTTCCGGCAATAGAATCTTCGGTATCCGGCGGCTCGGCAAGGCGACAGCTTGCTTCCCCGGCCTACGTTCAGTGGCGACACATGCCGGTTAACAGCGGCTCGAACAAGGGACAAGGCGGCGAGGTGGCGGTGATGATCGGTGGCACTGGAACGCGCAAACGAAGAGCAGCGGCTGCTATTGATGGCCTCGGTTATAGGTTGATTGGTTTGCGGCGGAGGACACGAGCCCGGCAAGGAACCTTGGATACAGCAGCCCGGCGATGAAGGGAACAGCGGCTCCTATTGTTCCCTTTCCTAGAGTGCAATCGTCTAAGAAGGAGCTCGATGGAGAGTGGAGATCGCCGGTATCAGAAGGTCACTGAAGGTGAAAGGAAGAGAGGTGAGGGAGGTGGTTCATTGATGGTCTAATAGGGAAGGCGAAGTGGGGGAGTGAGATCAAGTGAGGGAGATGGAGCTTGCGAGAGAGAGAGAGAGGCAAAGCAAAACAGAGGGACGTAGAAGAGAAGGTGGTGAGGCAGCCAGGGGTCGGGCATAGAGTTGCACAGGTGAGAGAGACCGAGACACGCAACATAGGATGACAGGCAAGCTAGGGAGGATGTCAGACAAGATGCGAAGATCAAAAGGTCGGGGAAGGAAGAAATGAAAAGAAAATGAAAAGATAAATAAGCTCAATTAGATATACCCGGAACCGGATTTTCGGATCGAAAAATTTTTCGAACATTTTCCGAAGGATAACATACGGAGAATATATATGGATCAAACATAAATATAAACTCGTAAAATATACTTGAAATACAAAAACTATTCTCGAAATTTATTTCACAATATAATATAATAATTGAACACGGGTAATAAAATATGTCGATAAAATCCTGAAAAATAAAAATCGCAAACGCGCCAAAATTTGGGGCGTTACATCAGATCCCCCTAAAAAACAAGTTTCGGCCCGAAACTTTCCATACGCCAAACTTCTCGGTCCCTAAGGTGGGGGTATAAACTCTCAAACTAGGAAGGCTTAAACCTTCTACTATATACGCACGATCTACCCGAACAACTACCGTAAGATACATCACGTCATAAAGCACATTCCCGCACAGGGCACACACAGCATATAACATCACACATATACACAACTAAGGGAAGAACTAGGTCCAACCCTTCGATTTATCTACGCTACTAGCTCAGCGTAAAACTCAACCAAAGATACTATCCTCCGACTTCCTATTAGCCTCATTGGTTCTACGACGCCACTAACTCATCAAGACCGCCAAAACTTCTCGAGTCATACCTGTACTTCCTAGATTGTTACACATGAAACAACGGGTGAACACTATCTACTCTTTGCGGCAACGCCAACTTTTAAGACACTTCTCCAACTCACGCTAAGATCCCAAAAAGGTCGATACACCAGAACTCAACTTCCTTCTCGGGTCTTTCTCAATGCAGCATTTCCATTGTGTTTCTCTTTTATTGTCTCCCACAAAGATGATCGGATTTCCAATTCACACCATTGTCTTTGGTTCTTGTCAAACCAATCCTTGGTGTTGTGTTTCCTCAATTCTTGTTGCAAGTTCTAGGTAATGAAGGAAAGTACTTTACTTTACACTACTTCTATTAACATGACACGAATGCTATTACTTTTACATCGCTCTGCAATACTCGATTAAGACCTTGTCTTGAAGATTCACTTGTAGACTTCAAACCCATCATTCCTCAAAGCAAATCAAAACAGTTGTACGAATAAATCTCCTCTTTAACTCTTAAAACTCTATTATCAAATCTTCGTCCCATTCAATACTTCATCGTCATCCATAGTAGGTTACCATAATTGGCTTATACAACTCTTTCCTTCACATATCTGGTAAAGCTCGGCACATCTAAGAAAACTTGTAACTTCTTTCACATCTTTCGGGGTTTACCATCCCGTGACAACTTATCAAAAATCTTCTCTCTTTTTTTTTTTTTTTTTTTTTTTTTAGACCCAAAATATCTCCTCCGGGAAACAGTAAGCCCATATGGAGTAACTACAACTCGTAGTGACCCTGGTTGGTCCGGAATGCCGTAATTGCAATATCCAAGTCTTTAATCTCAAACGGTGACAATCAAATCTTAGTTAATCTTAAAAGAAATTACCGACTCTTGCAACTGACTGAGTAGATCCTCCATTCGTTGTAAGGGATACTTGTCCTTCATTGTCATCTTGCTCAACTTATAGTAATCAACGTACAAACGGAGATAGTCATCTCTCTCTTTGCAGACTATTGTCCTCTATAATAACTTCAAATCAATAATTCAAGACATATCCAATATGAACTTCAAATCAAGAGTTCAAGATCGCGTATGTTGTTTTCTATGGCTGTGCATTGGTTCTAATGAACCTTTATCCACAAGTCTTGCAATTGTTTACTTCAATTACTTCTTCAACTCACGTATCTTTACAGACGTCAATCTGTCAAGTGCCTTGGAGGTCAGAGTTGAGCCAAACTCAACCTTAGTGGCAAAATTCACCTACTGATGCATTGGAAACTGTTCTATTTCGGGTTCCATCTTTTCTCTACCCATTTCATCTCATAATGACCGACACAACTTTGTTCTACACTTGATAAGTGGTCCACTCCGATTTGTTGGGGTGACGTCCTTCAACCCGCGTATTGTTCCTTCCGTAGCTACTATCTCCACCGTCCTCTTTCAAGGATCCTTCATCTCCCAAACTTGGGAGACTTGCTCTATTAATCTTTTTAAGGTTTCACACTTATGTGAAGTTATGAAGGTGCTAATTACTGGACTTAATCACGCCTTATAATACATTAGTATTAGCTTCTTCGTATTCTACCAAAGCTTGCATCATTCCTTCGAGTAGGTGTAGGACTTACTCCCTTTTCTTATGTAACGTCCAATCAACCGTAGAGGTTCTATCCTCAATCTTTAATGTACTTCTTGTACATCTCACATCGACTTAGAAACTTTAGTCTTCCCTTACTATTGTTGGTCACTTATGTATTTATCGGTATTCTATGTACAACTACATTGGAAGTCTCATCTTACGTTTGATCCACTAGCTCCCCTTACCATGATCAAACCTTAAAAGTTGTAACCCGTGGCGTTCCTCCATATGTCAATCCCATGACCTAAGAAGGTCGCGTAAGATCGTTACAATCTCCTCCTCGAAGGTCTTTTTATAACTACTTGCTTGAACTCGTTCAACATTATTTGATTTAAGACAATTGCGCGTCCATGGATGTATCTCCTTACTATTGACATTGATCCACCGCGAATACTCCAAGCTCTTGTTCCCGATCCTACGTGTTCCCATAGTCTTGTTTACTCTTCCCATCTACACACATCAATAGACCACCCGCACTTGTGCGTTCTCAGTTGTCACTTATTAACTTGTATATGACATTTTCCGAAGTTAACGACTTATCCTCCTACCATAATTCTATGCTAACATACTCCTGAAAGGATACCCTCTCGGGGTACTTTATCTTATCTTCACTAGCTTATTTTACTCTGCTTCAACTCCGTTAGCTCTTTCTACGCTCCTTTCTTTCCTCCGCTTCTGTAAGATAACCATACCTACCCAACTCTCTCGTCTCACGTGTCCTACCTTTATACGCTTAACCGCTCTTCATAATGTTTTGCAAATGCACTCCTCAAATATTCTGACCTTAATTAGCCTCCACTCGCATCATTTTTGGTTGATAACTTAAGTTCTTCCATCC
>BSUD01000002.1:30876369-30895349 GCA_033239045.1 Fagopyrum esculentum | reverse complement strand
ATAGAGTTGCACAGGTGAGAGAGACCGAGACACGCAACATAGGATGACAGGCAAGCTAGGGAGGATGTCAGACAAGATGCGAAGATCAAAAGGTCGGGGAAGGAAGAAATGAAAAGAAAATGAAAAGATAAATAAGCTCAATTAGATATACCCGGAACCGGATTTTCGGATCGAAAAATTTTTCGAACATTTTCCGAAGGATAACATACGGAGAATATATATGGATCAAACATAAATATAAACTCGTAAAATATACTTGAAATACAAAAACTATTCTCGAAATTTATTTCACAATATAATATAATAATTGAACACGGGTAATAAAATATGTCGATAAAATCCTGAAAAATAAAAATCGCAAACGCGCCAAAATTTGGGGCGTTACATCAGATCCCCCTAAAAAACAAGTTTCGGCCCGAAACTTTCCATACGCCAAACTTCTCGGTCCCTAAGGTGGGGGTATAAACTCTCAAACTAGGAAGGCTTAAACCTTCTACTATATACGCACGATCTACCCGAACAACTACCGTAAGATACATCACGTCATAAAGCACATTCCCGCACAGGGCACACACAGCATATAACATCACACATATACACAACTAAGGGAAGAACTAGGTCCAACCCTTCGATTTATCTACGCTACTAGCTCAGCGTAAAACTCAACCAAAGATACTATCCTCCGACTTCCTATTAGCCTCATTGGTTCTACGACGCCACTAACTCATCAAGACCGCCAAAACTTCTCGAGTCATACCTGTACTTCCTAGATTGTTACACATGAAACAACGGGTGAACACTATCTACTCTTTGCGGCAACGCCAACTTTTAAGACACTTCTCCAACTCACGCTAAGATCCCAAAAAGGTCGATACACCAGAACTCAACTTCCTTCTCGGGTCTTTCTCAATGCAGCATTTCCATTGTGTTTCTCTTTTATTGTCTCCCACAAAGATGATCGGATTTCCAATTCACACCATTGTCTTTGGTTCTTGTCAAACCAATCCTTGGTGTTGTGTTTCCTCAATTCTTGTTGCAAGTTCTAGGTAATGAAGGAAAGTACTTTACTTTACACTACTTCTATTAACATGACACGAATGCTATTACTTTTACATCGCTCTGCAATACTCGATTAAGACCTTGTCTTGAAGATTCACTTGTAGACTTCAAACCCATCATTCCTCAAAGCAAATCAAAACAGTTGTACGAATAAATCTCCTCTTTAACTCTTAAAACTCTATTATCAAATCTTCGTCCCATTCAATACTTCATCGTCATCCATAGTAGGTTACCATAATTGGCTTATACAACTCTTTCCTTCACATATCTGGTAAAGCTCGGCACATCTAAGAAAACTTGTAACTTCTTTCACATCTTTCGGGGTTTACCATCCCGTGACAACTTGTTAAACATCTTCTCTCTTTTTTTTTTTTTTTTTTTTTTGGTAGACCCAAAATATCTCCTCCGGGGAACAGTAAGCCCATATGGAGTAACTACAACTCGTAGTGACCCTGGTTGGTCCGGAATGCCGTAATTGCAATATCCAAGTCTTTAATCTCAAACGGTGACAATCAAATCTTAGTTAATCTTAAAAGAAATTACCGACTCTTGCAACTGATTGAGTAGATCCTCCATTCGTTGTAAGGGATACTTGTCCTTCATTGTCATCTTGCTCAACTTATAGTAATCAACGTACAAACGGAGATAGTCATCTCTCTCTTTGCAGACTATTGTCCTCTATAATAACTTCAAATCAATAATTCAAGACATATCCAATATGAACTTCAAATCAAGAGTTCAAGATCGCGTATGTTGTTTTCTATGGCTGTGCATTGGTTCTAATGAACCTTTATCCACAAGTCTTGCAATTGTTTACTTCAATTACTTCTTCAACTCACGTATCTTTACAGACGTCAATCTGTCAAGTGCCTTGGAGGTCAGAGTTGAGCCAAACTCAACCTTAGTGGCAAAATTCACCTACTGATGCATTGGAAACTGTTCTATTTCGGGTTCCATCTTTTCTCTACCCATTTCATCTCATAATGACCGACACAACTTTGTTCTACACTTGATAAGTGGTCCACTCCGATTTGTTGGGGTGACGTCCTTCAACCCGCGTATTGTTCCTTCCGTAGCTACTATCTCCACCGTCCTCTTTCAAGGATCCTTCATCTCCCAAACTTGGGAGACTTGCTCTATTAATCTTTTTAAGGTTTCACACTTATGTGAAGTTATGAAGGTGCTAATTACTGGACTTAATCACGCCTTATAATACATTAGTATTAGCTTCTTCGTATTCTACCAAAGCTTGCATCATTCCTTCGAGTAGGTGTAGGACTTACTCCCTTTTCTTATGTAACGTCCAATCAACCGTAGAGGTTCTATCCTCAATCTTTAATGTACTTCTTGTACATCTCACATCGACTTAGAAACTTTAGTCTTCCCTTACTATTGTTGGTCACTTATGTATTTATCGGTATTCTATGTACAACTACATTGGAAGTCTCATCTTACGTTTGATCCACTAGCTCCCCTTACCATGATCAAACCTTAAAAGTTGTAACCCGTGGCGTTCCTCCATATGTCAATCCCATGACCTAAGAAGGTCGCGTAAGATCGTTACAATCTCCTCCTCGAAGGTCTTTTTATAACTACTTGCTTGAACTCGTTCAACATTATTTGATTTAAGACAATTGCGCGTCCATGGATGTATCTCCTTACTATTGACATTGATCCACCGCGAATACTCCAAGCTCTTGTTCCCGATCCTACGTGTTCCCATAGTCTTGTTTACTCTTCCCATCTACACACATCAATAGACCACCCGCACTTGTGCGTTCTCAGTTGTCACTTATTAACTTGTATATGACATTTTCCGAAGTTAACGACTTATCCTCCTACCATAATTCTATGCTAACATACTCCTGAAAGGATACCCTCTCGGGGTACTTTATCTTATCTTCACTAGCTTATTTTACTCTGCTTCAACTCCGTTAGCTCTTTCTACGCTCCTTTCTTTCCTCCGCTTCTGTAAGATAACCATACCTACCCAACTCTCTCGTCTCACGTGTCCTACCTTTATACGCTTAACCGCTCTTCATAATGTTTTGCAAATGCACTCCTCAAATATTCTGACCTTAATTAGCCTCCACTCGCATCATTTTTGGTTGATAACTTAAGTTCTTCCATCCTGCTCCTTGTTTCCTCTTTCATCTTCTGAAGATCATCATCTTCTGAAGATTATCATCTTCACACACTCCCTCCTTCTTAGCGTTGATTAGTCTCATCACAATGACGGCAATCGATTGACTCTCACGATAATACCACTATGTGAATTTTCACCATGTGATCTTCCTCGTAACTCTAAAACTTCTGAATAAGTCACTCGATTACAATCCCGCAAAGATCGTCACTACACCCTCTGGTACCTCCGTAAGCTTAGCTTTCGGTTCTCGTCAATCTTTCCAAATTCTTGGACCACTCTTTTCATCTTGACTCCCATACTTCGGAGCTCCTATTGAAAACCCGTCTTACTTAAAACGCCACTTTTATTCTCGAGCGAGAATGTAGTCTTCTTGACTTGACTTGCATCTTTAGTTCATCGACACCGCACTTGGAAAAATCTTGCGTTCATTGTCTTTAGTTGCCTTATTGATGCTTCTTCAATGTTCCCTTGATACCACCCTCATGTCTTCATGTCGCTTTATATTGGTATAGTCTACATCTTGGTTTTACTTCAGTCGACACGAGGTTCTCTTTTATTTGTTCTATCATCTTAGCTATAAGGTCCACTATCACTAATATGATATTAGCATACCATATGTTTATATATATATATAAAGATATAAATATCATGCTACTACTATAAACATAATCAGTCCATAAACAATTTACAAATCAATATACAAATATAATCCAAAACATCCTAAGTCCACATATACATATCTACATATATATACATAATATAATAATCAATAACTACGTCGCCGAGATCCGCGGAGGAAGTGGTGGTCCCGTACATTCTACCCCAACTGACTCATGCACATGATTTGAAAACGAAATCCATTTCTTTAAAACTCAAAACCCTTGAGGGTTCTGTTTATTTTTATTCGGCCTTTAGAAGATTGCGAGTGCCATTGTTGTCAACCTAGGGCTCTGATACCACTTTTGTAACACCCCGAATCCGCGGGATATCGGGATGCTACGGGCGAGACCTCACAATGGGTCCCGACCCTTAGCCTGACAACAATTTCACCGGATCTTGCAACAAGGCACAAATAAAGGACAAAACCGAAATACATTTTTATGCAGTGTGATGAAACCCGAAAACCAAAGAAAAGAAAGACTTCAGCCGTCCTTACAACAACACCAATATAATACAAAAACAACAACGACACAAGGACTCCAAAACCCAACTCAACCTAAGATGTACGGAACCACGGCTGCCCACTCCTCCGGATCACTCGGCCACATCCTATCCTGCACATCAACTACAACAATCGGTATAAAACCGTTAGCTCACATTCTAGGCATTATAAGAATAATATGGCACAAACACACATAGGAACACAAACACACAACATGCTCATAAACATACACATCCGTTACTTATTATCTTTTTAGGTTATTCCATATCTAATCCATTCGTTCAAGTGTGACACGAGAGTCTTATAACTCTCGCCTCTGTCCCCGTGTAACCAACAGGAGTGTGGCGGCGCCCAACCCGTATACCCTGAGGGAGTGATGAAGAAGCCCGCCCGTATACCGTGTATGGTCTGGTCGCAGAGATCCCCCCAGTCTTCCTCGGGAAACTGAGCGGTGATGTCACCGCCCGATAATAATAGTAACAATGGGCCAAATAATATATATAGTCAAGTAATCCTAATCCGGTTTCATGATCAAAAGCGATAAAACACACACCACCACAATGTATCCAAATAATGCATAAAAGCGGCTAAGTAAGTCCGAGGACTTACCTCGTCTCAAAGCTAACCGAAACCGATAACACTCTCCGAAAGAATATAACCAAAGCCTGTTCAAGACAAGGCACGATAATCAACAACTACTCACCTAAGCTAGAAGTCCTTAGACTTCTAGTACTATATACTCTTATTAGGTCATAGACTCCCATAAACTAGGATACTCTCCTAGCCCTCATAAACTCACGAGATCTCAACTATAACCACATGGTAGAATACTTCCACCCTAACTCCACAATCTCAAGAAATATATACTCACAACCTCAACAAAGCTCACATGATAACATACACACCTCAATCCTTAGAACATTCAAACCATCCTCAAATCCTCACATAAAGTTTAAAGCCACTACTTGACATTTCCCTTAAGTTATGCTAGATCCAACCTAGCATGATACTATTACTAAACATAACTAGAACGAGGGAGAAGATACTCACACAAGGTCAAAGGCGAAAGACGATCTACGGATGTCGAGAATGGGTTCGTTGGTCTTTGTCGGGCGCTTCCGGACCTAAGACCAAAGCTACGCGAATTTAGCTTATATGATAAATTGATTTTAAATATATATAATATATAACTCAAAGGTAAAACTCGTTTTCCAAATGCCATCGTTAAAACCCATAAATAATTCCTTCGGGGAAAAATAAAAATTCACGAACTTGGTCGTAAACCGCAATTAAAACCTCGAGCTATAAATCAAATTTAATCCAACAAGGTCACAATATATATAGTATATATAAATAAGAATTTAACTCGAAGTGAATCCCAAGTTTGAAAACCATAAATAAAACTTCCGGACACAATATACAACTCTAGAAAAATTGGACCATCTACCGTAAATAAAACCTTGGGCCAAAATCTATAATAAATTCCAGCAGGGCATAAATGAAATCTTCAGAAATTTGAGAGCAAATGTGAAATTTAGAAATGTGGGGCGCCACTGCAATAATACCAAAAGAAGGGTCCATTTTGAAATAACCCAAAAAGGGTTTCTTCATCCCCGCTTTGAAGTGTGGCACGAAAGAGCACAGGGATGGCGGCTAGGGCTCCAGCAAGGCGATGAGGGCTTCTTCCGGCAATAGAATCTTCGGTATCCGGCGGCTCGGCAAGGCGGCAGCTTGCTTCCCCGGCCTACGTTCAGTGGCGACACATGCCGGTTAACAGCGGCTCGAACACGGGACAAGGCGGCGAGGTGGCGGTGATGATCGGTGGCACTGGAACGCGCAAACGAAGAGCAGCGGCTGCTATTGATGGCCTCGGTTATAGGCTGATTGGTTTGCGGCGGAGGACACGAGCCCGGAAAGGAACCTTGGATACAGTAGCCCGGCGATGAAGGGAACAGCGGCTCCTATTGTTCCCTTTCCTAGAGTGCAATCGTCTAAGAAGGAGCTCGATGGAGAGTGGAGATCGCCGGTATCAGAAGGTCACTGAAGGTGAAAGGAAGAGAGGTGAGGGAGGTGGTTCATTGATGGTCTAATAGGGAAGGCGAAGTGGGGGAGTGAGATCAAGTGAGGGAGATGGAGCTTGCGAGAGAGAGAGAGAGGCAAAGCAAAACAGAGGGACGTAGAAGAGAAGGTGGTGAGGCAGCCAGGGGTCGGGTATAGAGTTGCACAGGTGAGAGAGACCGAGACACGCAACATAGGATGACAGGCAAGCTAGGGAGGATGTCAGACAAGATGCGAAGATCAAAAGGTCGGGGAAGGAAGAAATGAAAAGAAAATGAAAAGATAAATAAGCTCAATTAGATATACCCGGAACCGGATTTTCGGATCGAAAAATTTTTCGAACATTTTCCGAAGGATAACATACGGAGAATATATATGGATCAAACATAAATATAAACTCGTAAAATATACTTGAAATACAAAAACTATTCTCGAAATTTATTTCACAATATAATATAATAATTGAACACGGGTAATAAAATATGTCGATAAAATCCTGAAAAATAAAAATCGCAAAGGCGCCAAAATTTGGGGCGTTACATCAGATCCCCCTAAAAAACAAGTTTCGGCCCGAAACTTTCCATACGCCAAACTTCTCGGTCCCTAAGGTGGGGGTATAAACTCTCAAACTAGGAAGGCTTAAACCTTCTACTATATACGCACGATCTACCCGAACAACTACCGTAAGATACATCACGTCATAAAGCACATTCCCGCACAGGGCACACACAGCATATAACATCACACATATACACAACTAAGGGAAGAACTAGGTCCAACCCTTCGATTTATCTACGCTACTAGCTCAGCGTAAAACTCAACCAAAGATACTATCCTCCGACTTCCTATTAGCCTCATTGGTTCTACGACGCCACTAACTCATCAAGACCGCCAAAACTTCTCGAGTCATACCTGTACTTCCTAGATTGTTACACATGAAACAACGGGTGAACACTATCTACTCTTTGCGGCAACGCCAACTTTTAAGACACTTCTCCAACTCACGCTAAGATCCCAAAAAGGTCGATACACCAGAACTCAACTTCCTTCTCGGGTCTTTCTCAATGCAGCATTTCCATTGTGTTTCTCTTTTATTGTCTCCCACAAAGATGATCGGATTTCCAATTCACACCATTGTCTTTAGTTCTTGTCAAACCAATCCTTGGTGTTGTGTTTCCTCAATTCTTGTTGCAAGTTCTAGGTAATGAAGGAAAGTACTTTACTTTACACTACTTCTATTAACATGACACGAATGCTATTACTTTTACATCGCTCTGCAATACTCGATTAAGACCTTGTCTTGAAGATTCACTTGTAGACTTCAAACCCATCATTCCTCAAAGCAAATCAAAACAGTTGTACGAATAAATCTCCTCTTTAACTCTTAAAACTCTATTATCAAATCTTCGTCCCATTCAATACTTCATCGTCATCCATAGTAGGTTACCATAATTGGCTTATACAACTCTTTCCTTCACATATCTGGTAAAGCTCGGCACATCTAAGAAAACTTGTAACTTCTTTCACATCTTTCGGGGTTTACCATCCCGTGACAACTTATCAAAAATCTTCTCTCTTTTTTTTTTTTTTTTTTTTTTTTGGTAGACCCAAAATATCTCCTCCGGGAAACAGTAAGCCCATATGGAGTAACTACAACTCGTAGTGACCCTGGTTGGTCCGGAATGCCGTAATTGCAATATCCAAGTCTTTAATCTCAAACGGTGACAATCAAATCTTAGTTAATCTTAAAAGAAATTACCGACTCTTGCAACTGATTGAGTAGATCCTCCATTCGTTGTAAGAGATACTTGTCCTTCATTGTCATCTTGCTCAACTTATAGTAATCAACGTACAAACGGAGATAGTCATCTCTCTCTTTGCAGACTATTGTCCTCTATAATAACTTCAAATCAATAATTCAAGACATATCCAATATGAACTTCAAATCAAGAGTTCAAGATCGCGTATGTTGTTTTCTATGGCTGTGCATTGGTTCTAATGAACCTTTATCCACAAGTCTTGCAATTGTTTACTTCAATTACTTCTTCAACTCACGTATCTTTACAGACGTCAATCTGTCAAGTGCCTTGGAGGTCAGAGTTGAGCCAAACTCAACCTTAGTTGCAAAATTCACCTACTGATGCATTGGAAACTGTTCTATTTTGGGTTCCATCTTTTCTCTACCCATTTCATCTCATAATGACCGACACAACTTTGTTCTACACTTGATAAGTGGTCCACTCCGATTTGTTGGGGTGCGTCCTTCAACCCGCGTATTGTTCCTTCCGTAGCTACTATCTCCACCGTCCTCTTTCAAGGATCCTTCATCTCCCAAACTTGGGAGACTTGCTCTATTAATCTTTTTAAGGTTTCACACTTATGTGAAGTCATGAAGGTGCTAATTACTGGACTTAATCACGCCTTATAATACATTAGTATTAGCTTCTTCGTATTCTACCAAAGCTTGCATCATTCCTTCGAGTAGGTGTAGGACTTACTCCCTTTTCTTATGTAACGTCCAACCAACCGTAGAGGTTCTATCCTCAATCTTTAATGTACTTCTTGTACATCTCACATCGACTTAAAAACTTTAGTCTTCCCTTACTATTGTTGGTCACTTATGTATTTATCGGTATTCTATGTACAACTACATTGGAAGTCTCATCTTACGTTTGATCCACTAGCTCCCCTTACCATGATCAAACCTTAAAAGTTGTAACCCGTGGCGTTCCTCCATATGTCAATCCCATGACCTAAGAAGGTCGCGTAAGATCGTTACAATCTCCTCCTCGAAGGTCTTTTTATAACTACTTGTTTGAACTCGTTCAACATTATTTGATTTAAGACAATTGCGCGTCCATGGATGTATCTCCTTACTATTGACATTGATCCACCGCGAATACTCCAAGCTCTTGTTCCCGATCCTACGTGTTCCCATAGTCTTGTTTACTCTTCCCATCTACACACATCAATAGACCACCCGCACTTGTGCGTTCTCAGTTGTCACTTATTAACTTGTATATGACATTTTCCGAAGTTAACGACTTATCCTCCTACCATACTTCTATGCTAACATACTCCTGAAAGGATACCCTCTCGGGGTACTTTATCTTATCTTCACTAGCTTATTTTACTCTGCTTCAACTCCGTTAGCTCTTTCTATGCTCCTTTCTTTCCTCCGCTTCTGTAAGATAACCATACCTACCCAACTCTCTCGTCTCACGTGTCCTACCTTTATACGCTTAACCGCTCTTCATAATGTTTTGCAAATGCACTCCTCAAATATTCTGACCTTAATTAGCCTCCACTCGCATCATTTTTGGCTGATAACTTAAGTTCTTCCATCCAGCTCCTTGTTTCTCTTTCATCTTCTGAAGATCATCATCTTCTGAAGATCATCATCTTCACACACTCCCTCCTTCTTAGCGTTGATTAGTCTCATCACAATGACGGCAATCGATTGACTCTCACGGTAATACCACTATGTGAATTTTCACCATGTGGTCTTCCTCGTAACTCTAAAACTTCTGAATAAGTCACTCGCTTACAATCCCGCAAAGATCGTCACTACACCCTCTGGTACCTCCGTAAGCTTAACTTTCGGTTCTCGTCAATCTTTCCAAATTCTTGGACCACTCTTTTCATCTTGACTCCCATACTTCGGAGCTCCTATTGAAAACCCGTCTTACTTAAAACGCCACTTTTATTCTCGAGCGAGAATGTAGTCTTCTTGACTTGACTTGCATCTTTAGTTCATCGATACCGCACTTGGAAAAATCTTGCGTTCATTGTCTTTAGTTGCCTTATTGATGCTTCTTCAATGTTCCCTTGATACCACCCTCATGTCTTCATGTCGCTTTATATTGGTATAGTCTACATCTTGGTTTTACTTCAGTCGACACGAGGTTCTCTTTTATTTGTTCTATCATCTTAGCTATAAGGTCCACTATCACTAATATGATATTAGCATACCATATGTTTATATATATATATATATAAAGATATAAATATCATGCTACTACTATAAACATAATCAGTCCATAAACAATTTACAAATCAATATACAAATATAATCCAAAACATCCTAAGTCCACATATACATATCTACATATATATACATAATATAATAATCAATAACTACGTCGCCGAGATCCGCGGAGGAAGTGGTGGTCCCGTACATTCTACCCCAACTGACTCATGCACATGATTTGAAAACGAAATCCATTTCTTTAAAACTCAGAACGCTTGAGGGTTCTGTTTATTTTTATTCGGCCTTTAGAAGATTGCGAGTGCCATTGTTGTCAACCTAGGGCTCTGATACCACTTTTGTAACACCCCGAATCCGCGGGATATCGGGATGCTACGGGCGAGACCTCACAATGGGTCCCGACCCTTAGCCTGACAACAATTTCACCGGATCTTGCAACAAGGCACAAATAAAGGACAAAACCGAAATACATTTTTATGCAGTGTGATGAAACCCGAAAACCAAAGAAAAGAAAGACTTCAGCCGTCCTTACAACAACAACAATATAATACAAAAACAACAACGACACAAGGACTCCAAAACCCAACTCAACCTAAGATGTACGGAACCACGGCTGCCCACTCCTCCGGATCACTCGGCCACATCCTATCCTGCACATCAACTACAACAATCGGTATAAAACCGTTAGCTCACATTCTAGGCATTATAAGAATAATATGGCACAAACACACATAGGAACACAAACACACAACATGCTCATAAACATACACATCCGTTACTTATTATCTTTTTAGGTTATTCCATATCTAATCCATTCGTTCAAGTGTGACACGAGAGTCTTATAACTCTCGCCTCTGTCCCCGTGTAACCAACAGGAGTGTGGCGGCGCCCAACCCGTATACCCTGAGGGAGTGATGAAGAAGCCCGCCCGTATACCGTGTATGGTCTGGTCGCAGAGATCCCCCCAGTCTTCCTCGGGAAACTGAGCGGTGATGTCACCGCCCGATAATAATAGTAACAGTGGGCCAAATAATATATATAGTCAAGTAATCCTAATCCGGTTTCATGATCAAAAGCGATAAAACACACACCACCACAATGTATCCAAATAATGCATAAAAGCGGCTAAGTAAGTCCGAGGACTTACCTCGTCTCAAAGCTAACCGAAACCGATAACACTCTCCGAAAGAATATAACCAAAGCCTGTTCAAGACAAGGCACGATAATCAACAACTACTCACCTAAGCTAGAAGTCCTTAGACTTCTAGTACTATATACTCTTATTAGGTCATAGACTCCCATAAACTAGGATACTCTCCTAGCCCTCATAAACTCACGAGATCTCAACTATAACCACATGGTAGAATACTTCCACCCTAACTCCACAATCTCAAGAAATATATACTCACAACCTCAACAAAGCTCACATGATAACATACACACCTCAATCCTTAGAACGTTCAAACCATCCTCAAATCCTCACATAAAGTTTAAAGCCACTACTTGACATTTCCCTTAAGTTATGCTAGATCCAACCTAGCATGATACTATTACTAAACATAACTAGAACGAGGGAGAAGATACTCACACAAGGTCAAAGGCGAAAGACGATCTACGGATGTCGAGAATGGGTTCGTTGGTCTTTGTCGGGCGCTTCCGGACCTAAGACCAAAGCTACGCGAATTTAGCTTATATGATAAATTGATTTTAAATATATATAATATATAACTCAAAGGTAAAACTCGTTTTCCAAATGCCATCGTTAAAACCCATAAATAATTCCTTCGGGGAAAAATAAAAATTCACGAACTTGGTCGTAAACCGCAATTAAAACCTCGAGCTATAAATCAAATTTAATCCAACAAGGTCACAATATATATAGTATATATAAATAAGAATTTAACTCGAAGTGAATCCCAAGTTTGAAAACCATAAATAAAACTTCCGGACACAATATACAACTCTAGAAAAATTGGACCATCTACCGTAAATAAAACCTTGGGCCAAAATCTATAATAAATTCCAGCAGGGCATAAATGAAATCTTCAGAAATTTGAGAGCAAATGTGAAATTTAGAAATGTGGGGCGCCACTGCAATAATACCAAAAGAAGGGTCCATTTTGAAATAACCCAAAAAGGGTTTCTTCATCCCCGCTTTGAAGTGTGGCACGAAAGAGCACAGGGATGGCGGCTAGGGCTCCAGCAAGGCGATGAGGGCTTCTTCCGGCAATAGAATCTTCGGTATCCGGCGGCTCGGCAAGGCGGCAGCTTGCTTCCCCGGCCTACATTCAGTGGCGACACATGCCGGTTAACAGCGGCTCGAACACGGGACAAGGCGGCGAGGTGGCGGTGATGATCGGTGGCACTGGAACGCGCAAACGAAGAGCAGCGGCTGCTATTGATGGCCTCGGTTATAGGCTGATTGGTTTGCGGCGGAGGACACGAGCCCGGAAAGGAACCTTGGATACAGTAGCCCGGCGATGAAGGGAACAGCGGCTCCTATTGTTCCCTTTCCTAGAGTGCAATCGTCTAAGAAGGAGCTCGATGGAGAGTGGAGATCGCCGGTATCAGAAGGTCACTGAAGGTGAAAGGAAGAGAGGTGAGGGAGGTGGTTCATTGATGGTCTAATAGGGAAGGCGAAGTGGGGGAGTGAGATCAAGTGAGGGAGATGGAGCTTGCGAGAGAGAGAGAGAGGCAAAGCAAAACAGAGGGACGTAGAAGAGAAGGTGGTGAGGCAGCCAGGGGTCGGGCATAGAGTTGCACAGGTGAGAGAGACCGAGACACGCAACATAGGATGACAGGCAAGCTAGGGAGGATGTCAGACAAGATGCGAAGATCAAAAGGTCGGGGAAGGAAGAAATGAAAAGAAAATGAAAAGATAAATAAGCTCAATTAGATATACCCGGAACCGGATTTTCGGATCGAAAAATTTTTCGAACATTTTCCGAAGGATAACATACGGAGAATATATATGGATCAAACATAAATATAAACTCGTAAAATATACTTGAAATACAAAAACTATTCTCGAAATTTATTTCACAATATAATATAATAATTGAACACGGGTAATAAAATATGTCGATAAAATCCTGAAAAATAAAAATCGCAAACGCGCCAAAATTTGGGGCGTTACATCAGATCCCCCTAAAAAACAAGTTTCGGCCCGAAACTTTCCATACGCCAAACTTCTCGGTCCCTAAGGTGGGGGTATAAACTCTCAAACTAGGAAGGCTTAAACCTTCTACTATATACGCACGATCTACCCGAACAACTACCGTAAGATACATCACGTCATAAAGCACATTCCCGCACAGGGCACACACAGCATATAACATCACACATATACACAACTAAGGGAAGAACTAGGTCCAACCCTTCGATTTATCTACGCTACTAGCTCAGCGTAAAACTCAACCAAAGATACTATCCTCCGACTTCCTATTAGCCTCATTGGTTCTACGACGCCACTAACTCATCAAGACCGCCAAAACTTCTCGAGTCATACCTGTACTTCCTAGATTGTTACACATGAAACAACGGGTGAACACTATCTACTCTTTGCGGCAACGCCAACTTTTAAGACACTTCTCCAACTCACGCTAAGATCCCAAAAAGGTCGATACACCAGAACTCAACTTCCTTCTCGGGTCTTTCTCAATGCAGCATTTCCATTGTGTTTCTCTTTTATTGTCTCCCACAAAGATGATCGGATTTCCAATTCACACCATTGTCTTTGGTTCTTGTCAAACCAATCCTTGGTGTTGTGTTTCCTCAATTCTTGTTGCAAGTTCTAGGTAATGAAGGAAAGTACTTTACTTTACACTACTTCTATTAACATGACACGAATGCTATTACTTTTACATCGCTCTGCAATACTCGATTAAGACCTTGTCTTGAAGATTCACTTGTAGACTTCAAACCCATCATTCCTCAAAGCAAATCAAAACAGTTGTACGAATAAATCTCCTCTTTAACTCTTAAAACTCTATTATCAAATCTTCGTCCCATTCAATACTTCATCGTCATCCATAGTAGGTTACCATAATTGGCTTATACAACTCTTTCCTTCACATATCTGGTAAAGCTCGGCACATCTAAGAAAACTTGTAACTTCTTTCACATCTTTCGGGGTTTACCATCCCGTGACAACTTATCAAAAATCTTCTCTCTTTTTTTTTTTTTTTTTTTTTTTGTAGACCCAAAATATCTCCTCCGGGCAACAGTAAGCCCATATGGAGTAACTACAACTCGTAGTGACCCTGGTTGGTCCGGAATGCCGTAATTGCAATATCCAAGTCTTTAATCTCAAACGGTGACAATCAAATCTTAGTTAATCTTAAAAGAAATTACCGACTCTTGCAACTGATTGAGTAGATCCTCCATTCGTTGTAAGAGATACTTGTCCTTCATTGTCATCTTGCTCAACTTATAGTAATCAACGTACAAACGGAGATAGTCATCTCTCTCTTTGCAGACTATTGTCCTCTATAATAACTTCAAATCAATAATTCAAGACATATCCAATATGAACTTCAAATCAAGAGTTCAAGATCGCGTATGTTGTTTTCTATGGCTGTGCATTGGTTCTAATGAACCTTTATCCACAAGTCTTGCAATTGTTTACTTCAATTACTTCTTCAACTCACGTATCTTTACAGACGTCAATCTGTCAAGTGCCTTGGAGGTCAGAGTTGAGCCAAACTCAACCTTAGTTGCAAAATTCACCTACTGATGCATTGGAAACTGTTCTATTTTGGGTTCCATCTTTTCTCTACCCATTTCATCTCATAATGACCGACACAACTTTGTTCTACACTTGATAAGTGGTCCACTCCGATTTGTTGGGGTGCGTCCTTCAACCCGCGTATTGTTCCTTCCGTAGCTACTATCTCCACCGTCCTCTTTCAAGGATCCTTCATCTCCCAAACTTGGGAGACTTGCTCTATTAATCTTTTTAAGGTTTCACACTTATGTGAAGTCATGAAGGTGCTAATTACTGGACTTAATCACGCCTTATAATACATTAGTATTAGCTTCTTCGTATTCTACCAAAGCTTGCATCATTCCTTCGAGTAGGTGTAGGACTTACTCCCTTTTCTTATGTAACGTCCAACCAACCGTAGAGGTTCTATCCTCAATCTTTAATGTACTTCTTGTACATCTCACATCGACTTAAAAACTTTAGTCTTCCCTTACTATTGTTGGTCACTTATGTATTTATCGGTATTCTATGTACAACTACATTGGAAGTCTCATCTTACGTTTGATCCACTAGCTCCCCTTACCATGATCAAACCTTAAAAGTTGTAACCCGTGGCGTTCCTCCATATGTCAATCCCATGACCTAAGAAGGTCGCGTAAGATCGTTACAATCTCCTCCTCGAAGGTCTTTTTATAACTACTTGTTTGAACTCGTTCAACATTATTTGATTTAAGACAATTGCGCGTCCATGGATGTATCTCCTTACTATTGACATTGATCCACCGCGAATACTCCAAGCTCTTGTTCCCGATCCTACGTGTTCCCATAGTCTTGTTTACTCTTCCCATCTACACACATCAATAGACCACCCGCACTTGTGCGTTCTCAGTTGTCACTTATTAACTTGTATATGACATTTTCCGAAGTTAACGACTTATCCTCCTACCATACTTCTATGCTAACATACTCCTGAAAGGATACCCTCTCGGGGTACTTTATCTTATCTTCACTAGCTTATTTTACTCTGCTTCAACTCCGTTAGCTCTTTCTATGCTCCTTTCTTTCCTCCGCTTCTGTAAGATAACCATACCTACCCAACTCTCTCGTCTCACGTGTCCTACCTTTATACGCTTAACCGCTCTTCATAATGTTTTGCAAATGCACTCCTCAAATATTCTGACCTTAATTAGCCTCCACTCGCATCATTTTTGGCTGATAACTTAAGTTCTTCCATCCAGCTCCTTGTTTCTCTTTCATCTTCTGAAGATCATCATCTTCTGAAGATCATCATCTTCACACACTCCCTCCTTCTTAGCGTTGATTAGTCTCATCACAATGACGGCAATCGATTGACTCTCACGGTAATACCACTATGTGAATTTTCACCATGTGATCTTCCTCGTAACTCTAAAACTTCTGAATAAGTCACTCGCTTACAATCCCGCAAAGATCGTCACTACACCCTCTGGTACCTCCGTAAGCTTAACTTTCGGTTCTCGTCAATCTTTCCAAATTCTTGGACCACTCTTTTCATCTTGACTCCCATACTTCGGAGCTCCTATTGAAAACCCGTCTTACTTAAAACGCCACTTTTATTCTCGAGCGAGAATGTAGTCTTCTTGACTTGACTTGCATCTTTAGTTCATCGATACCGCACTTGGAAAAATCTTGCGTTCATTGTCTTTAGTTGCCTTATTGATGCTTCTTCAATGTTCCCTTGATACCACCCTCATGTCTTCATGTCGCTTTATATTGGTATAGTCTACATCTTGGTTTTACTTCAGTCGACACGAGGTTCTCTTTTATTTGTTCTATCATCTTAGCTATAAGGTCCACTATCACTAATATGATATTAGCATACCATATGTTTATATATATATATATATAAAGATATAAATATCATGCTACTACTATAAACATAATCAGTCCATAAACAATTTACAAATCAATATACAAATATAATCCAAAACATCCTAAGTCCACATATACATATCTACATATATATACATAATATAATAATCAATAACTACGTCGCCGAGATCCGCGGAGGAAGTGGTGGTCCCGTACATTCTACCCCAACTGACTCATGCACATGATTTGAAAACGAAATCCATTTCTTTAAAACTCAGAACGCTTGAGGGTTCTGTTTATTTTTATTCGGCCTTTAGAAGATTGCGAGTGCCATTGTTGTCAACCTAGGGCTCTGATACCACTTTTGTAACACCCCGAATCCGCGGGATATCGGGATGCTACGGGCGAGACCTCACAATGGGTCCCGACCCTTAGCCTGACAACAATTTCACCGGATCTTGCAACAAGGCACAAATAAAGGACAAAACCGAAATACATTTTTATGCAGTGTGATGAAACCCGAAAACCAAAGAAAAGAAAGACTTCAGCCGTCCTTACAACAACAACAATATAATACAAAAACAACAACGACACAAGGACTCCAAAACCCAACTCAACCTAAGATATACGGAACCACGGCTGCCCACTCCTCCGGATCACTCGGCCACATCCTATCCTGCACATCAACTACAACAATCGGTATAAAACCGTTAGCTCACGATCTAGGCATTATAAGAATAATATGGCACAGACACACATAGGAACACAAACACACAACATGCTCATAAACATACACATCCGTTACTTATTATCTTTTTAGGTTATTCCATATCTAATCCATTCGTTCAAGTGTGACACGAGAGTCTTATAACTCTCGCCTCTGTCCCCGTGTAACCAACAGGAGTGTGGCGGCGCCCAACCCGTATACCCTGAGGGAGTGATGAAGAAGCCCGCCCGTATACCGTGTATGGTCTGGTCGTAGAGATCCCCCCAGTCTTCCTCGGGAAACTGAGCGGTGATGTCACCGCCCGATAATAATAGTAACAATGGGCCAAATAATATATATAGTCAAGTAATCCTAATCCGGTTTCATGATCAAAAGCGATAAAACACACACCACCACAATGTATCCAAATAATGCATAAAAGCGGCTAAGTAAGTCCGAGGACTTACCTCGTCTCAAAGCTAACCGAAACCGATAACACTCTCCGAAAGAATATAACCAAAGCCTGTTCAAGACAAGGCACGATAATCAACAACTACTCACCTAAGCTAGAAGTCCTTAGACTTCTAGTACTATATACTCTTATTAGGTCATAGACTCCCATAAACTAGGATACTCTCCTAGCCCTCATAAACTCACGAGATCTCAACTATAACCACATGGTAGAATACTTCCACCCTAACTCCACAATCTCAAGAAATATATACTCACAACCTCAACAAAGCTCACATGATAACATACACACCTCAATCCTTAGAACATTCAAACCATCCTCAAATCCTCACATAAAGTTTAAAGCCACTACTTGACATTTCCCTTAAGTTATGCTAGATCCAACCTAGCATGATACTATTACTAAACATAACTAGAACGAGGGAGAAGATACTCACACAAGGTCAAAGGCGAAAGACGATCTACGGATGTCGAGAATGGGTTCGTTGGTCTTTGTCGGGCGCTTCCGGACCTAAGACCAAAGCTACGCGAATTTAGCTTATATGATAAATTGATTTTAAATATATATAATATATAACTCAAAGGTAAAACTCGTTTTCCAAATGCCATCGTTAAAACCCATAAATAATTCCTTCGGGGAAAAATAAAAATTCACGAACTTGGTCGTAAACCGCAATTAAAACCTCGAGCTATAAATCAAATTTAATCCAACAAGGTCACAATATATATAGTATATATAAATAAGAATTTAACTCGAAGTGAATCCCAAGTTTGAAAACCATAAATAAAACTTCCGGACACAATATACAACTCTAGAAAAATTGGACCATCTAC
>BSUD01000002.1:30805448-30876359 GCA_033239045.1 Fagopyrum esculentum | reverse complement strand
CAACCGTAGAGGTTCTATCCTCAATCTTTAATGTACTTCTTGTACATCTCACATCGACTTAAAAACTTTAGTCTTCCCTTACTATTGTTGGTCACTTATGTATTTATCGGTATTCTATGTACAACTACATTGGAAGTCTCATCTTACGTTTGATCCACTAGCTCCCCTTACCATGATCAAACCTTAAAAGTTGTAACCCGTGGCGTTCCTCCATATGTCAATCCCATGACCTAAGAAGGTCGCGTAAGATCGTTACAATCTCCTCCTCGAAGGTCTTTTTATAACTACTTGTTTGAACTCGTTCAACATTATTTGATTTAAGACAATTGCGCGTCCATGGATGTATCTCCTTACTATTGACATTGATCCACCGCGAATACTCCAAGCTCTTGTTCCCGATCCTACGTGTTCCCATAGTCTTGTTTACTCTTCCCATCTACACACATCAATAGACCACCCGCACTTGTGCGTTCTCAGTTGTCACTTATTAACTTGTATATGACATTTTCCGAAGTTAACGACTTATCCTCCTACCATACTTCTATGCTAACATACTCCTGAAAGGATACCCTCTCGGGGTACTTTATCTTATCTTCACTAGCTTATTTTACTCTGCTTCAACTCCGTTAGCTCTTTCTATGCTCCTTTCTTTCCTCCGCTTCTGTAAGATAACCATACCTACCCAACTCTCTCGTCTCACGTGTCCTACCTTTATACGCTTAACCGCTCTTCATAATGTTTTGCAAATGCACTCCTCAAATATTCTGACCTTAATTAGCCTCCACTCGCATCATTTTTGGCTGATAACTTAAGTTCTTCCATCCAGCTCCTTGTTTCTCTTTCATCTTCTGAAGATCATCATCTTCTGAAGATCATCATCTTCACACACTCCCTCCTTCTTAGCGTTGATTAGTCTCATCACAATGACGGCAATCGATTGACTCTCACGGTAATACCACTATGTGAATTTTCACCATGTGGTCTTCCTCGTAACTCTAAAACTTCTGAATAAGTCACTCGCTTACAATCCCGCAAAGATCGTCACTACACCCTCTGGTACCTCCGTAAGCTTAACTTTCGGTTCTCGTCAATCTTTCCAAATTCTTGGACCACTCTTTTCATCTTGACTCCCATACTTCGGAGCTCCTATTGAAAACCCGTCTTACTTAAAACGCCACTTTTATTCTCGAGCGAGAATGTAGTCTTCTTGACTTGACTTGCATCTTTAGTTCATCGATACCGCACTTGGAAAAATCTTGCGTTCATTGTCTTTAGTTGCCTTATTGATGCTTCTTCAATGTTCCCTTGATACCACCCTCATGTCTTCATGTCGCTTTATATTGGTATAGTCTACATCTTGGTTTTACTTCAGTCGACACGAGGTTCTCTTTTATTTGTTCTATCATCTTAGCTATAAGGTCCACTATCACTAATATGATATTAGCATACCATATGTTTATATATATATATATATAAAGATATAAATATCATGCTACTACTATAAACATAATCAGTCCATAAACAATTTACAAATCAATATACAAATATAATCCAAAACATCCTAAGTCCACATATACATATCTACATATATATACATAATATAATAATCAATAACTACGTCGCCGAGATCCGCGGAGGAAGTGGTGGTCCCGTACATTCTACCCCAACTGACTCATGCACATGATTTGAAAACGAAATCCATTTCTTTAAAACTCAGAACGCTTGAGGGTTCTGTTTATTTTTATTCGGCCTTTAGAAGATTGCGAGTGCCATTGTTGTCAACCTAGGGCTCTGATACCACTTTTGTAACACCCCGAATCCGCGGGATATCGGGATGCTACGGGCGAGACCTCACAATGGGTCCCGACCCTTAGCCTGACAACAATTTCACCGGATCTTGCAACAAGGCACAAATAAAGGACAAAACCGAAATACATTTTTATGCAGTGTGATGAAACCCGAAAACCAAAGAAAAGAAAGACTTCAGCCGTCCTTACAACAACAACAATATAATACAAAAACAACAACGACACAAGGACTCCAAAACCCAACTCAACCTAAGATGTACGGAACCACGGCTGCCCACTCCTCCGGATCACTCGGCCACATCCTATCCTGCACATCAACTACAACAATCGGTATAAAACCGTTAGCTCACATTCTAGGCATTATAAGAATAATATGGCACAAACACACATAGGAAACAAACACACAACGTGCTCATAAACATACACATCCGTTACTTATTATCTTTTTAGGTTATTCCATATCTAATCCATTTGTTCAAGCGTGACACGAGAGTCTTATAACTCTCGCCTCTGTCCCCGTGTAACCAACAGGAGTGTGGCGGCGCCCAACCCGTATACCCTGAGGGAGTGATGAAGAAGCCCGCCCGTATACCGTGTATGGTCTGGTCGCAGAGATCCCCCCAGTCTTCCTCGGGAAACTGAGCGGTGATGTCACCGCCCGATAATAATAGTAACAATGGGCCAAATAATATATATAGTCAAGTAATCCTAATCCGGTTTCATGATCAAAAGCGATAAAACACACACCACCACAATGTATCCAAATAATGCATAAAAGCGGCTAAGTAAGTCCGAGGACTTACCTCGTCTCAAAGCTAACCGAAACCGATAACACTCTCCGAAAGAATATAACCAAAGCCTGTTCAAGACAAGGCACGATAATCAACAACTACTCACCTAAGCTAGAAGTCCTTAGACTTCTAGTACTATATACTCTTATTAGGTCATAGACTCCCATAAACTAGGATACTCTCCTAGCCCTCATAAACTCACGAGATCTCAACTATAACCACATGGTAGAATACTTCCACCCTAACTCCACAATCTCAAGAAATATATACTCACAACCTCAACAAAGCTCACATGATAACATACACACCTCAATCCTTAGAACGTTCAAACCATCCTCAAATCCTCACATAAAGTTTAAAGCCACTACTTGACATTTCCCTTAAGTTATGCTAGATCCAACCTAGCATGATACTATTACTAAACATAACTAGAACGAGGGAGAAGATACTCACACAAGGTCAAAGGCGAAAGACGATCTACGGATGTCGAGAATGGGTTCGTTGGTCTTTGTCGGGCGCTTCCGGACCTAAGACCAAAGCTACGCGAATTTAGCTTATATGATAAATTGATTTTAAATATATATAATATATAACTCAAAGGTAAAACTCGTTTTCCAAATGCCATCGTTAAAACCCATAAATAATTCCTTCGGGGAAAAATAAAAATTCACGAACTTGGTCGTAAACCGCAATTAAAACCTCGAGCTATAAATCAAATTTAATCCAACAAGGTCACAATATATATAGTATATATAAATAAGAATTTAACTCGAAGTGAATCCCAAGTTTGAAAACCATAAATAAAACTTCCGGACACAATATACAACTCTAGAAAAATTGGACCATCTACCGTAAATAAAACCTTGGGCCAAAATCTATAATAAATTCCAGCAGGGCATAAGTGAAATCTTCAGAAATTTGAGAGCAAATGTGAAATTTAGAAATGTGGGGCGCCACTGCAATAATACCAAAAGAAGGGTCCATTTTGAAATAACCCAAAAAGGGTTTCTTCATCCCCGCTTTGAAGTGTGGCACGAAAGAGCACTGGGATGGCGGCTAGGGCTCCAGCAAGGCGATGAGGGCTTCTTCCGGCAATAGAATCTTCGGTATCCGGCGGCTCGGCAAGGCGGCAGCTTGCTTCCCCGGCCTACGTTCAGTGGCGACACATGCCGGTTAACAGCGGCTCGAACACGGGACAAGGCGGCGAGGTGGCGGTGATAATCGGTGGCACTGGAACGCGCAAACGAAGAGCAGCGGCTGCTATTGATGGCCTCGGTTATAGGCTGATTGGTTTGCGGCGGAGGACACGAGCCCGGCAAGGAACCTTGGATACAACAGCCCGGCGATGAAGGGAACAACGGCTCCTATTGTTCCCTTTCCTAGAGTGCAATCGTCTAAGAAGGAGCTCGATGGAGGGTGGAGATCGCCGGTATCAGAAGGTCACTGAAGGTGAAAGGAAGAGAGGTGAGGGAGGTGGTTCATTGATGGTCTAATAGGGAAGGCGAAGTGGGGGAGTGAGATCAAGTGAGGGAGATGGAGCTTGCGAGAGAGAGAGAGAGGCAAAGCAAAACAAAGGGACGTAGAAGAGAAGGTGGTGAGGCAGCCAGGGGTCGGGTATAGAGTTGCACAGGTGAGAGAGACCGAGACACGCAACATAGGATGACAGACAAGCTAGGGAGGATGTCAGACAAGATGCGAAGATCAAAAGGTCGGGGAAGGAAGAAATGAAAAGAAAATGAAAAGATAAATAAGCTCAATTAGATATACCCGGAACCGGATATACGGATCGAAAAATTTTTCGAACATTTTCCGAAGGATAACATACGGAGAATATATATGGATCAAACATAAATATAAACTCGTAAAATATACTTGAAATACAAAAACTATTCTCGAAATTTATTTCACAATATAATATAATAATTGAACACGGGTAATAAAATATGTCGATAAAATCCTGAAAAATAAAAATCGCAAACGCGCCAAAATTTGGGGCGTTACATCAGATCCCCCTAAAAAACAAGTTTCGGCCCGAAACTTTCCATACGCCAAACTTCTCGGTCCCTAAGGTGGGGGTATAAACTCTCAAACTAGGAAGGCTTAAACCTTCTACTATATACGCACGATCTACCCGAACAACTACCGTAAGATACATCACGTCATAAAGCACATTCCCGCACAAGGCACACACAGCATATAACATCACACATATACACAACTAAGGGAAGAACTAGGTCCAACCCTTCGATTTATCTACGCTACTAGCTCAGCGTAAAACTCAACCAAAGATACTATCCTCCGACTTCCTATTAGCCTCATCGGTTCTACGACGCCACTAACTCATCAAGACCGCCAAAACTTCTCGAGTCATACCTGTACTTCCTAGATTGTTACACATGAAACAACGGGTGAACACTATCTACTCTTTGCGGCAACGCCAACTTTTAAGATACTTCTCCAACTCACGCTAAGATCCCAAAAAGGTCGATACACCAGAACTCAACTTCCTTCTCGGGTCTTTCTCAATGCAGCATTTCCATTGTGTTTCTCTTTTATTGTCTCCCACAAAGAAGATCGGATTTCCAATTCACACCATTGTCTTTGGTTCTTGTCAAACCAATCCTTGGTGTTGTGTTTCCTCAATTCTTGTTGCAAGTTCTATGTAATGAAGGAAAGTACTTTACTTTACACTACTTCTATTAACATGACACGAATGCTATTACTTTTACATCGCTCTGCAATACTCGATTAAGACCTTGTCTTGAAGATTCACTTGTAGACTTCAAACCCATCATTCCTCAAAGCAAATCAAAACAGTTGTACGAATAAATCTCCTCTTTAACTCTTAAAACCCTATTATCAAATCTTCGTCCAATTCAATACTTCATCGTCATCCATAGTAGGTTACCATAATTGGCTTATACAACTCTTTCCTTCACATATCTGGTAAAGCTCGGCACATCTAAGAAAACTTGTAACTTCTTTCACATCTTTCGGGGTTTACCATCCCGTGACAACTTATCAAAAATCTTCTCTCTCTTTTTTTTTTTTTTTTTTTTGGTAGACCCAAAATATCTCCTCCGGGCAACAGTAAGCCCATATGGAGTAACTACAACTCGTAGTGACCCTGGTTGGTCCGGAATGCCGTAATTGCAATATCCAAGTCTTTAATCTCAAACGGTGACAATCAAATCTTAGTTAATCTTAAAAGAAATTACCGACTCTTGCAACTGATTGAGTAGATCCTCCATTCGTTGTAAGGGATACTTGTCCTTCATTGTCATCTTGCTCAACTTATAGTAATCAACGTACAAACGGAGATAGTCATCTCTCTCTTTGCAGACTATTGTCCTCTATAATAACTTCAAATCAATAATTCAAGACATATCCAATATGAACTTCAAATCAAGAGTTCAAGATCGCGTATGTTGTTTTCTATGGCTGTGCATTGGTTCTAATGAACCTTTATCCACAAGTCTTGCAATTGTTTACTTCAATTACTTCTTCAACTCACGTATCTTTACAGACGTCAATCTGTCAAGTGCCTTGGAGGTCAGAGTTGAGCCAAACTCAACCTTAGTGGCAAAATTCACCTACTGATGCATTGGAAACTGTTCTATTTCGGGTTCCATCTTTTCTCTACCCATTTCATCTCATAATGACCGACACAACTTTGTTCTACACTTGATAAGTGGTCCACTCCGATTTGTTGGGGTGACGTCCTTCAACCCGCGTATTGTTCCTTCCGTAGCTACTATCTCCACCGTCCTCTTTCAAGGATCCTTCATCTCCCAAACTTGGGAGACTTGCTCTATTAATCTTTTTAAGGTTTCACACTTATGTGAAGTTATGAAGGTGCTAATTACTGGACTTAATCACGCCTTATAATACATTAGTATTAGCTTCTTCGTATTCTACCAAAGCTTGCATCATTCCTTCGAGTAGGTGTAGGACTTACTCCCTTTTCTTATGTAACGTCCAATCAACCGTAGAGGTTCTATCCTCAATCTTTAATGTACTTCTTGTACATCTCACATCGACTTAAAAACTTTAGTCTTCCCTTACTATTGTTGGTCACTTATGTATTTATCGGTATTCTATGTACAACTACATTGGAAGTCTCATCTTACGTTTGATCCACTAGCTCCCCTTACCATGATCAAACCTTAAAAGTTGTAACCCGTGGCGTTCCTCCATATGTCAATCCCATGACCTAAGAAGGTCGCGTAAGATCGTTACAATCTCCTCCTCGAAGGTCTTTTTATAACTACTTGCTTGAACTCGTTCAACATTATTTGATTTAAGACAATTGCGCGTCCATGGATGTATCTCCTTACTATTGACATTGATCCACCGCGAATACTCCAAGCTCTAGTTCCCGATCCTACGTGTTCCCATAGTCTTGTTTATTCTTCCCATCTACACACATCAATAGACCACCCGCACTTGTGCGTTCTCAGTTGTCACTTATTAACTTGTATATGACATTTTCCGAAGTTAACGACTTATCCTCCTACCATAATTCTATGCTAATATACTCCTGAAAGGATACCCTCTCGGGGTACTTTATCTTATCTTCACTAGCTTATTTTACTCTGCTTCAACTCCGTTAGCTCTTTCTACGCTCCTTTCTTTCCTCCGCTTCTGTAAGATAACCATACCTACCCAACTCTCTCGTCTCACGTGTCCTACCTTTATACGCTTAACCGCTCTTCATAATGTTTTGCAAATGCACTCCTCAAATATTCTGACCTTAATTAGCCTCCACTCGCATCATTTTTGGTTGATAACTTAAGTTCTTCCATCCAGCTCCTTGTTTCCTCTTTCATCTTCTGAAGATCATCATCTTCTGAAGATCATCATCTTCTGAAGATCATCATCTTCACACACTCCCTCCTTCTTAGCGTTGATTAGTCTCATCACAATGACGGCAATCGATTGACTCTCACGGTAATACCACTATGAGAATTTTCACCATGTGATCTTCCTCGTAACTCTAAAACTTCTGAATAAGTCACTCGCTTACAATCCCGCAAAGATCGTCACTACACCCTCCGGTACCTCCGTAAGCTTAACTTTCGGTTCTCGTCAATCTTTCCAAATTCTTGGACCACTCTTTTCATCTTGACTCCCATACTTCGGAGCTCCTATTGAAAACCCGTCTTACTTAAAACGCCACTTTTATTCTCGAGCGAGAATGTAGTCTTCTTTACTTGACTTGCATCTTTAGTTCATCGACACCGCACTTGGAAAAATCTTGCGTTCATTGTCTTTAGTTGCCTTATTGATGCTTCTTCAATGTTCCCTTGATACCACCCTCATGTCTTCATGTCGCTTTATATTGGTATAGTCTACATCTTGGTTTTACTTCAGTTGACACGAGGTTCTCTTTTATTTGTTCTATCATCTTAGCTATAAGGTCCACTATCACTAATATGATATTAGCATACCATATGTTTATATATATATATAAAGATATAAATATCATGCTACTACTATAAACATAATCAGTCCATAAACAATTTACAAATCAATATACAAATATAATCCAAAACATCCTAAGTCCACATATACATATCTACATATATATACATAATATAATAATCAATAACTACGTCGCCGAGATCCGCGGAGGAAGTGGTGGTCCCGTACATTCTACCCCAACTGACTCATGCACATGGTTTGAAAACGAAATCCATTTCTTTAAAACTCAGAACCCTTGAGGGTTCTATTTATTTTTATTCGGCCTTTAGAAGATTGCGAGTGCCATTGTTGTCAACCTAGGGCTCTGATACCACTTTTGTAACACCCCGAATCCGCGGGATATCGGGATGCTACGGGCGAGACCTCACAATGGGTCCCGACCCTTAGCCTGACAACAATTTCACCGGATCTTGCAACAAGGCACAAATAAAGGACAAAACCGAAATACATTTTTATGCAGTGTGATGAAACCCGAAAACCAAAGAAAAGAAAGACTTCAGCCGTCCTTACAACAACAACAATATAATACAAAAACAACAACGACACAAGGACTCCAAAACCCAACTCAACCTAAGATATACGGAACCACGGCTGCCCACTCCTCCGGATCACTCGGCCACATCCTATCCTGCACATCAACTACAACAATCGGTATAAAACCGTTAGCTCACGATCTAGGCATTATAAGAATAATATGGCACAGACACACATAGGAACACAAACACACAACATGCTCATAAACATACACATCCGTTACTTATTATCTTTTTAGGTTATTCCATATCTAATCCATTCGTTCAAGTGTGACACGAGAGTCTTATAACTCTCGCCTCTGTCCCCGTGTAACCAACAGGAGTGTGGCGGCGCCCAACCCGTATACCCTGAGGGAGTGATGAAGAAGCCCGCCCGTATACCGTGTATGGTCTGGTCGTAGAGATCCCCCCAGTCTTCCTCGGGAAACTGAGCGGTGATGTCACCGCCCGATAATAATAGTAACAATGGGCCAAATAATATATATAGTCAAGTAATCCTAATCCGGTTTCATGATCAAAAGCGATAAAACACACACCACCACAATGTATCCAAATAATGCATAAAAGCGGCTAAGTAAGTCCGAGGACTTACCTCGTCTCAAAGCTAACCGAAACCGATAACACTCTCCGAAAGAATATAACCAAAGCCTGTTCAAGACAAGGCACGATAATCAACAACTACTCACCTAAGCTAGAAGTCCTTAGACTTCTAGTACTATATACTCTTATTAGGTCATAGACTCCCATAAACTAGGATACTCTCCTAGCCCTCATAAACTCACGAGATCTCAACTATAACCACATGGTAGAATACTTCCACCCTAACTCCACAATCTCAAGAAATATATACTCACAACCTCAACAAAGCTCACATGATAACATACACACCTCAATCCTTAGAACGTTCAAACCATCCTCAAATCCTCACATAAAGTTTAAAGCCACTACTTGACATTTCCCTTAAGTTATGCTAGATCCAACCTAGCATGATACTATTACTAAACATAACTAGAACGAGGGAGAAGATACTCACACAAGGTCAAAGGCGAAAGACGATCTACGGATGTCGAGAATGGGTTCGTTGGTCTTTGTCGGGCGCTTCCGGACCTAAGACCAAAGCTACGCGAATTTAGCTTATATGATAAATTGATTTTAAATATATATAATATATAACTCAAAGGTAAAACTCGTTTTCCAAATGCCATCGTTAAAACCCATAAATAATTCCTTCGGGGAAAAATAAAAATTCACGAACTTGGTCGTAAACCGCAATTAAAACCTCGAGCTATAAATCAAATTTAATCCAACAAGGTCACAATATATATAGTATATATAAATAAGAATTTAACTCGAAGTGAATCCCAAGTTTGAAAACCATAAATAAAACTTCCGGACACAATATACAACTCTAGAAAAATTGGACCATCTACCGTAAATAAAACCTTGGGCCAAAATCTATAATAAATTCCAGCAGGGCATAAATGAAATCTTCAGAAATTTGAGAGCAAATGTGAAATTTAGAAATGTGGGGCACCACTGCAATAATACCAAAAGAAGGGTCCATTTTGAAATAACCCAAAAAGGGTTTCTTCATCCCCGCTTTGAAGTGTGGCACGAAAGAGCACAGGGATGGCGGCTAGGGCTCCAGCAAGGCGATGAGGGCTTCTTCCGGCAATAGAATCTTCGGTATCCGGCGGCTCGGCAAGGCGGCAGCTTGCTTCCCCGGCCTACATTCAGTGGCGACACATGCCGGTTAACAGCGGCTCGAACACGGGACAAGGCGGCGAGGTGGCGGTGATGATCGGTGGCACTGGAACGCGCAAACGAAGAGCAGCGGCTGCTATTGATGGCCTCGGTTATAGGCTGATTGGTTTGCGGCGGAGGACACGAGCCCGGCAAGGAACCTTGGATACAACAGCCCGGCGATGAAGGGAACAGCGGCTCCTATTGTTCCCTTTCCTAGAGTGCAATCGTCTAAGAAGGAGCTCGATGGAGGGTGGAGATCGCCGGTATCAGAAGGTCACTGAAGGTGAAAGGAAGAGAGGTGAGGGAGGTGGTTCATTGATGGTCTAATAGGGAAGGCGAAGTAGGGGAGTGAGATCAAGTGAGGGAGATGGAGCTTGCGAGAGAGAGAGAGAGGCAAAGCAAAACAGAGGGACGTAGAAGAGAAGGTGGTGAGGCAGCCAGGGGTCGGGTATAGAGTTGCACAGGTGAGAGAGACCGAGACACGCAACATAGGATGACAGACAAGCTAGGGAGGATGTCAGACAAGATGCGAAGATCAAAAGGTCGGGGAAGGAAGAAATGAAAAGAAAATGAAAAGATAAATAAGCTCAATTAGATATACCCGGAACCGGATATTCGGATCGAAAAATTTTTCGAACATTTTCCGAAGGATAACATACGGAGAATATATATGGATCAAACATAAATATAAACTCGTAAAATATACTTGAAATACAAAAACTATTCTCGAAATTTATTTCACAATATAATATAATAATTGAACACGGGTAATAAAATATGTCGATAAAATCCTGAAAAATAAAAATCGCAAACGCGCCAAAATTTGGGGCGTTACACCAGTAGCGCCTAGTGCCCTCAGCCAACCCAGTAGCTTCCAACAGCCAGCACGCCAGCTTCCAGCAGTCCAGCAGCAGGCACAACATCTCAGCCCAACGCCTAGTCCAGGAGCACGCCAGCCCAGTAGCTTTACACGTTCAATGGCTGAACGTTACAAAGAAATGTAACAGCCGAGATTTGCGTGATTTCCTTCCCTTTTGCAGCCGTTGTAATCTGTCCAGATTCACAACAATCATCATCTCCCTCCTTCACTAACAGCTGGTCGAGTATTCTCTTCTCTCCCGACTCTCCATCATCTGACGAAGGCAGTAGCGGACTCCACACCAAGTCGCTGCCTCCGGATCCAAGCCATGGTTCACGTCTTCATCCTTCAATGACGGTTACACAACTTTAACCCTAGATGCCTCCTCGACTTGTTTGTCGTCTGACTCGAGACCTTCTGCGCGAGAACAAACAGATGAAGGTACTTCCTCTATTCTGCAATGAGTCTTCAGACCCTCTTCAACTTTTTTTTTGTATAGATCGACCAACTCACAACTGTTCTATCTCTCCTCATCTCCCAGCCGCTGGTGCGTCCAAGTGACAGTTTCCGACCCATCTTAGTCCTCTTCCAAACCGTCTTAGTGAGCTTGTCGAGTCTCTCTTGTCGGGTAAGCATGTCCCCTCCCTTCTTTACATTACACTCCCTACTTATGTGCTGATGAGAGCCTCAATTGTATCCTAGACTCTTCCATAACAGCCCTAGAAGATGGCTCGTGAGCTGCTGCGTTTTCTGCGTTGTCAAGTGATGAACATCTAACTTCGGGTCCAAGTTTAGGTACGAAAAACTGATCCATTTTGGATGAAATTTTTATATGTCATATAGGGGATATTGTGATAGAACATATTAAAATTTGGGCTTATTCTGAGTTATAGTTTAGGAGATATGATTTTTTCAAGTTGGCTACTCATGCAGTTTTTTTTTTATGCTGATGCTTGGGATGCAGTTTTGTGGAATAGATTTGGATGGGTTATTGACTTCTATTAGACTTGAATTTCTGACAAGTTATAGTTGATATAGTATAGTAGATCATACTAAAATTTTAGAGGAATCCATGTTACGGTTTGAGAGATGTGGGGTTTCAAAGTTCAGTTTTATAAATGTGCTGAGTTGAGAAAAACAGCATGGGATGCTGTTTTGTGAGATAGTTTTGAATAGGCTTTTGATCTCTGTTAGGCTTGAATTTTTGATATGATATATTTGACATCTGGTTGTAGATCATATTAAAATTTGGGAAGAATCGGAGTTACGGTTCGGGAGTTATTGTGTTTCAAAGTTGACGTTTTTATACATGTGCTGAGTGTTGGGGGAAAACAGCAAGTGATGCTGTTTTGTGAGATGATTTTGAATAAGCTCTTGATATCCTTTCCGGCTGAATTTTGGATATATTATAGGTAAGATTTTATGGTAGAACATATCAAAATTTGGGATAAATCCAGTGAGTGGTTTAGGAGTTATGATTTTTCAAAGTGTACTCAGATTTTTGCTAAGTATAGGAAACTTCAAGTGTTGTAACCAACTTTGGAAATTTTTATAAAAATGATGGATGAACAGTTTTGAGAAATTCTTGCTCCTAAGGGTAGAGGGAACATCATAGATGATCTAGAGAATTGTTTCAGAATTTTTATAAGCTTTTACGAATTTTATATTTGAAACCGAAGTTGGACCTTTACGATCTTTCGAAAAATAGGAAATAAGAAAAGTGACAGTTTGTAACCAAACTAAACTTTAGGACTTAGAATATGACTTTATAGTCTCAAATAGAAGTTTAGACTTGAGTTTTGGAAATTCTGGGAGTTTCGGGACCAAGGGTAAAATAGTCATTTTACCATAAATTAGTACTGTAATTGGTTATGTCCTATTACGATCTCTATCTTAGAAGTCTTAGACTTTTAATTACGTGGGAGTGTGCTAATGCACTTATCTCCTTTGGCAGGCAACTGAGTTGCTACAGTTTACAGAGCGAGTTGGTTTACAAAGAGTCGAGCTTTATATCAGGTAAGTCCTTTGGGCTTACTTAGCTGACTTCTAAATATGAGCATGAATGATGATAGTGGCGTGTGATTGAAATGTTTAGAGAGATAGGTTGTGATATATATTTACCGACCTATACTTGGCCTAAGAGTAACGGGCGGTGGCATTCTGCTCAGTTAGCTTGCGAGCGCTGGGGGTTTCTTTAGGGACTAGTCCATGCTCGGTTTGTAGTTGATAGCATGAATTATAGTCTATATTTTGGGGTTTGTTTGGACGTTTTATCTTTCATATTCTGCATGTTTGTATGTACATTATGTGATTTTACTACCATTTCATCTACCTTTGCGAGAATCGAGGTCTACACCTAGTTTCGTTGTAATTGCAGGTAATATGGTACGTTTTGCATCAAAAAGGAGCAAAAGAAGTCAAGAGTCATTTGAAGCTACATCCAGGAAGCACAGCCATGGATTGAAGATTTACTTTGGACCAGATTTGAGAGATCCTACATTCAGTTATGAGTCACCTCGGTTGACCAGAGGACCACCTCGACCGAGGCGATCCAGAGACACCGACTCGACCGAGGCGAATACCTAGGACGCGGCGAGAATATTTTATTCTTGGCTGAGATCTTTTAAAATTGGAAAGTGATCTTATATTTTTGGGCTTGGCTTCTGGAAGGAAGGAGATATGCAGAATCATATATTTTACCTATATTTATGGGATAATATCTTTCTAAGATTTATTATCTTTCGAGGGTTATTTTCCTATAAAAAGGGTTGGTTTTCCACAATTTGAGGACACGCTATACCGTCGAAATCCCGCATACACCGCTGAACATCCGCCTACGTCGAAGGTGCAGCCGCAGCCTACTCCAAGTTGGGAGCTTTTGAAGAACCTTTTTGAAGGTTGAAGGAAGATCAAAGATCATAGCTTTTATAGCTTTTTGGAGGGTTTTGTAAGATTGTCTTCAATTCCTTTCCTTGTTGTCTTGTCTTGTTGGATTATTATCCAAGGAACGCTTTTGTTTGTGATATTTGATTCAGTTATTGAAGTCTTTTCATTAAATTCTTCTTTGTTCAAATATTCACCTTTTCCCATATATTTTAATACTTTCATTATGATGATGAGTGGCTAATTTCCTTGTGTGATTCTAGGGTGATTGGCTGAAGATTGTGGGAAAAACAATGATAGAATAATCTTAGATTCCAGTAGGATCCTGAAAGTTCGAGTCTTTAACCTTAACCCTAAGCATCTCGTTCGGTTGATGAACATCTCGGCCGGGGTGGAATTCTTCTGACCGAGGTGACTTATCTTATCCTAAACTGAGAGTTAAGTGTTAGAGTTTGCCAAATCCTATTCTTATTACACCTTTCTGGTTCAAAGCAAGCTTAGGATGAGACTTACCCGGTAATTCCTTAGTTTGTGTACCAACGATCATAAGTGTAGGTAATAAAGGTTTATCCTTTATTGGGGTTTGAGTGTGCTTCCATCCCATCTTTGTGAGTTAGCTTGAGACTTACCCGGTAAAGGTTGATTCTATTCCCTTAGATGGTGTGTTAGTTTGAGGTTATAGTTCTTTATCTTGATTCCTTGAGACTTACCCGGTAATAGGAGTTACGGTTTAGGATTAGTGTGTAGTGAGACTTACCCGGTGATCTACTCCACTTTAGTAACACCTTCCCCTTGCAAAAATCTCAGCTTTGTCCGCTTATCTTTACATCTTGAGTTGGAACCACAACTAGACGCTTTAATCCCTAGAATTGCATGTTTGTTTTATTTGACATCTTATTCATCTTTGATTGTGTTAATCGCTCTTGTGGTTAGAATTGACATAGCATACCGTGTTGACTTTATTTCACCGAGTCCCTGTGATCGACCCCTGGAATTTTCTTGCTTTTACTACGATTGACCCGTACACTGCGGGTTCGCATCCTTGTTTTAAGCTTAAGTCTAGGGTTATAAATTTAAAGCTTGCACACACCGTTTGGAGCGAACAAGTTTTTGGCGCCGTTGCCGGGGACTTGGTCTAGATCGAGCCGGTACGGTTTGCTCTTGGGGCATTTGCCCCGTTTTGTCTGACCACTCTACTTGAGTGACTTTTGCAGGTTCTTTCTTAGGTATATGCGAAGAACCCGCACTGGGAAGGAAATCGTTCCTTACGATCCCGAACCAGAAAAGACATACAAGCGACGCTTAAGAGAAGCGAAGATGGCCCAACAAGACGATCGCGATCTTGCGGCCCAATTGAGAGAGACGCAGGAGCTGCTACGTCTCAGTAAAGAAGAGCTAAGGCAAGAGAAAGAAGAGAATCAGGCCAGGACTGCAGCAATTGAAGCTGAGATTGCAGCCATTCGAGACCAGATTCTACTTCGACCGAGGGAGGATCCAGTAATTGATCCTCGACCGATGCGGGATCCAGTAATTGATCCTCGACCGAGGCAGATCCCAGTACCCAACGCCCCGGCCGAGGTACTACCACTTCGGATGCCAGTCCGAGATGTTCTTCTTGCAGGAATTCCACAAACCCTAGGTCAAAGGATGGACCCTAATCAACAACTTAGGCGTCCAGGAGTGAACCTAGGAGATCCAGCAGATCATGACTACGAACTTCGACCGCAAGTCCTAGCCATGATTCGCCAATGCCAATTCGGAGGGCTAGAGAAGGAGTCACCACATCAACATCTTCAAAACTACGAGATCTTGATGGAGACCTTGCGACCTCCCAGAATTGAAAACAACAACTACAAGCTAAGACCTTTTTACTTTTCTTTAAAAGATAGAGCTCTTACTTGGTATCAATCTCTTCCTCCAGGAAAAATTAGCACATGGGAAGAGATGACTACGGAATTCTTGACCAAATTCTTTCCCCCCTCAAAGACTGCTGAAATGAGAGGGAAGATCAATGCTTTCATCATGAAGGACAAGGAGAGCTTGTCCAAATCTTGGGAGCGGTTCAAGGATATCCTTTTGGATTGCCCACATCATGGGATTCCAAAGATCGAGTTGTTGGAGATCTACTTCAAAGGGCTGGACGGAAACACCCAGTTCAATCTCCAACTACTCTCCGCCGGTACATTCATGGACATGGCGGTTGACGAGGCTTGGGACTTTATTGAGAAGCAAGCCTTGCACATGGAGAAGTACACCCACCAAGGAGCTGAAGGTGGAGTTAAAAGAGTCAACTTTCAAGAGACTCAACCCAACAACAACCAACTCACGTCCTTGAAAAACGACGTGAAGCAATTGAAGGAGCTATTGATGGCTCAAACTAAGAAGGAAGAGCAAGGGCAAAGGAACAACAACAACAACAATAACGGGTACCGTAACAACAACAACGGACCCCGAAACAACAACTACAACAACAATAGAGGATCCAATAGCAACAATTGGAGGGCGAATAATCAAAACAACGGCAACAATTATTCAAACTCCAACTCTAATGATTCCTCTAACCCTTTCCTCTCTTCTCTTTCTTCTTCTTCTTCTACTCCATTGAAGAGCCAAGGGCAAGGATCAAGTTCGTCTCAGCCGGAAAAGAAGGACGCAGTCCTGGAGGCAATCTTGATCAAGCTTAGTGCTATGGAGAATTCCATGACTTCATTTTCGAGGGCCCAAAAGTCCTTCGAATAACAACTTGCTAATAGGGCAAATGAAGCGCCAAGAGATCCAGGGAAGCTTCCAGCAAAGACGGAAACTAACCCTAAGGGCCAGTGCATGGCCATAACGACGAGGAGTGGGCTCAAAACTGCAGATCCAGTACCTCGCTCGACGCAGACCACCTCAGTCCAGATCCAGTCGAAGAACACCTCGACCGAGATGCCAACCGAGGCGGCACAACAGAAAGTAGGAGGAACGACAAAAACTTATGTTCCACCTCCTGCATATAAACCACCACTTCCATTCCCCCAGTCCAGAGCCAGAGCACATCTTGACAAGAACTTTGGTAAGTTTCTTGACTTGATGAATAAGCTACATATTAATATCCCTTTCCTTGATGCTATTTTAGGTATGCCCGCCTATGGGAAGTTCTTAAAAGAAATCTTATCAAGGAAGAGGAAGCTGGAGGATGTTGGTGAAGTTAGGATGACATCTAAATCTTCAGAGCTTATCAAGATCATGAAGGAGAAGATGCCACCTAAGTTGAGAGATCCCGGCTCATTTTGCATTCCCATTCAAGTTGGGGATGTCACTTGTGAAGCCCTTTGTGATCTAGGAGCCAGCGTGAGCATCATCCCGCTGGAGCTATGCACTAAGATCGGTCTTGGAGAGCCCAAGCCGGTCAAGATTCGACTTTACATGGCGGATCGCTCCATCACCCATCCCGTGGGCATTTTGGAGGACGTGCCAGTCAAGTTAGGTAACTTCTATCTTCCTATAGATTTTGTCGTACTTGACATTCCCGCAGATTATCCTGTTCCTATCATTCTCGGGAGGCCATTTCTAGCAACTTCGGGTTGCAATGTGGATTGCAAGAACGCCAAGTTGAAATTCAACGTTGGTGGCGATGAGGTGGAGTTCGCACTACTTGCAGCCATGAAAGGAGAGCAACTAACTGATGATATCTTCAACATCTACGATGAAGAAGAATCAAGAGATATGGTGAGCTCTATCCTTATTAATGATCCACTCGAAAGAGTTATTAGCTTCAGTTTAATGGAGGAAGGTATAGATGCTTCTTGTGATGCAGATATACGGAGTTTAAAAGCACTGGAAGAAGATCCAGGAGCTACAACTGAGAAGCTGATCAAGGAAACGAAGATTCCCAGCCTCGGATCCAGTAGCAGTACCTCGACCGAGGCACTTTCTGGACTGAGCGAGGCGTCTGAAGAACACCTCGGTCAACGCCTTTGAGTCTCGACCGAGGTCGACAGCGAGACAATGTCAACTGAGATTGCTGAGAATAAAAATTTTTATACTCCCTTCTCTGACATTCACCCACAGTTGGCGGATCATTCCCTCCACCAACTTTCTGATAATAAAGGTCCTTGGTATGCTGATATTGTGAATTATCTTGTTTGCCAGGAAATACCGCCCGGATTGACGTACTCTCAAAAGAAGAGATTCTTAAAGGAAGTACGACATTACTACTGGGATGAGCCGCTGCTATTCAAGCGCGGACCGGATGGGATGCTTCGAAGGTGCATTCCGGAAGATGAAGTTAATAGCATCATAAGGCATTGTCATTCACTTCCTTGTGGAGGACATGCTAGCACCGATAAAACATGCGCCAAGGTATTGCGTTCCGGTTTCTTTTGGCCTACATTATTTAAGGATGTGCAATCTTTTGTTGTTTCTTGTGATGCATGCCAAAGAACAGGGAACCTATCAAGGAGGAACGAGATGCCGCTTAATAACATCCAAGAAGTGGAAATCTTTGATGTATGGGGGATTGACTTCATGGGACCTTTTCCATCCTCCGGAGGAAACCTCTACATTCTCCTTGCCGTTGATTACGTCTCTAGATGGGTTGAAGCCATTGCTTCTCCCACTAACGACGCCAAGGTGGTTGTGAAGTTCTTGAATAGAACTATCTTTCCACGATTTGGAACTCCACGCATCATCATCAGCGATGGAGGAACGCATTTCATCAACCGGAAGTTTAAAGCACTTCTATCGAAGTACGGGGTAACCCACAAGGTATCAACCGCCTATCATCCTCAAACTAGTGGACAGGTCGAGATCTCGAACAGAGAAATCAAAGCAATTTTAGAGAAGACCGTCTCTAGAACAAGGAAGGATTGGTCCATGAAATTAGACGATGCTCTTTGGGCGTACAGGACCGCATTCAAGACTCCCATAGGTACCACCCCTTATAATTTGGTATATGGGAAGTCTTGCCACTTGCCCGTTGAGTTGGAGCACAAAGCGTATTGGGCTATCAAATGGTTGAACTTTGACATTAAAGATGCTGGCGAGAAGCGACTATTGGAACTTAACGAGCTAGAGGAGCTGCGTTTGAACGCCTATGAGAATGCCAAAATCTACAAGGAAAGGACGAAGAGATGGCATGACAAGCGTATCGTTCCAAAGGAGCTTAACGAGGGAGATTTAGTTCTACTCTTCAACTCCCGCCTCCGTCTTTTTCCAGGTAAGTTGAAATCTAGATGGACCGGACCTTACGTTGTGAAACATGTTTTCCCTCATGGTGCAGTTGAGATATGGGGCGAAACTAGCGGAAGCTTCAAGGTCAACGGTCATAGACTTAAGAAGTACCAACCGGAAACGCCGGTTGAGGAGGTTGCGCCGATTTACCTCCTTTGAGATGCATTATGGTCCAGCTAGCGACCTTAAATCAAGCGCTTCTTGGGAGGCAACCCAAGGTATTGCTCTTCTTTCCCGTTTTCTAGTCTAGCTTAGATAGTTTTTGTTTTTGCTTTGCTTTGCTTTGTTTTTGGCGTTCTGGACAGACAACAGGAAGGAGCACATCTGGAAGGACAGAAGTTCGAGAATCTGAGAAGACAGAAGCACCTCGGTCACTGTCAAAGCATCTCGACCGAGTTAATTCTTGAGGCAACCGAGGCGACTAGGGTTTCTGCAGAACCGCCTCGGTCCATACCACCTCGGGCCAGTCGAGACCATCTCGACCGAGGTGACAGCAGATCCAGTAACAGTATAAAAAGGGAAAAATTACTTTTCACTTTTTATTTACTCATTTCGACCGCGGCGGACAGCAGCACCTCGCTCCTCCATTTCTCACTCGTTTCCGACGATTTCTGCTTCAAAATTGCAATTAAGGGGTAGAAGGATCGATTGCAACTACAGATCTGCAAGAAATTTGAGCGTTTCGACCGAAACGAGGTAAAAGCGTTCGAAAACCCTAACTCATTCGTTTTCTGCAATTTGGGCTTTGGTTGCCCCTGATTCTGTTGAGGAAATCTATAAGTACCCCTTAGGAAGCATCGGTAGTGATTTTAGGGGGAAAAGAACTGAAAATCAGAGAGTGGAAATCGAACTGTCTTCGCCTCGGTCCAGTCGTTCTGCACCTCGGTCGAGGTGATTCTTGGAGTTGTCAGTCGACCGAGGTAGTCTGACAGTGGGTTTTGAAAATGAGTTCTGACAGATTGCTAGCCCTTAGAGATAGATCCTCTCCTTCCCCTTCTTCTTCCTCATCCAGACCTTCTATCCCGGTGATCCATGAGAGACACCGGGTAGATTATGACCGCATTGCTAGTCGTCCAGTTATCGCTCCTAGGTTTCTGGACGTTTCTGCCTTTGACTGTCTCCACGTAGATGGAGAGCTTAGGAGGATGATCACCACAGTCGGGCTGGATCAGTTTACTGAGATCCGAGCCCCAGCCTACCTTGAGCCTACCCTCGAGTTTGTCAGTTCCTTCACTTACCTCCCCACAGAGGGGGCTGTGAAGTACCGGTTGATGAACCGGAACTACCTAGTACCTCTTGACTACTGGAGAGACATTTTTGGCTTCCCTACCCCCACCGCCGTAGATTTCCCGACCCGAGCAGTAGCTAGAGAGTTCTGGGGTCAGATTGCCCACATTACGAGTCATGCAGACAGGTGGCGCCCTGGTGATTCCAGGGCGAAGCTTATCTATCATCTAGCTTTTCGGTTGGTACACAGGATCTTCAGCGAGACGCTTCTGGCGCGTACTGAGACGCCCCAGAAGGTCCGACAGGGGGAGCTCTTCTCTTTATACTGCATGGTCACAGGGGGATACCCTGACTTTGGCTTGATGCTGGCAGAGGATCTGCACAGGATCAAGGCCAAGGGGAAGGGGGATATATGCTGCGGAGGGATAGTGACCCATATCGCTAGGTATCAGGATATGGATCTGAGTAGGTGCACCATGGTGGCGGCTGCCAAGCCGCTCGGACTTCAGGAGATGATTACTCGGAGGATTCTGGTTCCCCGAGGACTGACTACACCCTACGTCGCTATGCCATGGGAGCAGACTGCACCTCAGGGCATCAGATGGTCTGCACAGTTCTCTGTCTTCGATCCACATTACTGGCAGACTGCTTGGGGTCCACTTATGGAGGATTACAGAGAGGGAGCAGCTGCCCCTGCAGAGGAGGCTGAGGAGGCTGAGGATGAGGATGACGACGATGAGACAGTTGATGAGAGAGGAGGCGGCGTCCCGATGGACACAGGGACAGATACAGCTGGGACGAGCGCGCCTCCCATTATTGATCTAGATGATGACGAGGAGGACACTGAGCCAGCGCCAGCTGAGACTTCTCTAGTCAGGCCTGCTAGGCGCAGGAGGAGGGGAGTTAGGGACAGAGCTGCACACCGACGGATCGATGACCTGACGGATCAGGTTATCGACTCATATGCTGCACTTTCGTTGGATATCCGCGAGATGCAGGAGAGGCAGCATCATCAGCACATGATGGCTCAGCTACAGTTCCAGCATATCATGGGCTATCCCTATGATCCGACTCAGTTCCCCTACATACCACCACCACCACCGGATCAGGACTACTGAGGAGCTGCAGGGTTTTATTTATTATATTTTTATGTAGTTCAGCTCTTTATCCGGTGAGTCCCCTTTTATTTAGACTTTTATTATACCCACTGGGACAGTGTGTCTCAAGTATGGGGTATTTGATGTACTTATTTGACTACGTGATGTATGTTATTCAACTTCCTATGATGTATTTTATTTATCGGATACTTTCATATTTGTGCTTCATCTGCCTTTATATGATTATCTGATTTTACATGCATACCTACAGATTATTTGATTGAGAAAAACGTCGAAACCGAAAAATATATGGTTTAAAAAAAAAAAAAAAAAAATTTTTCGACCTCGACCGGGACAGTTCTGGCAAAACGAGGTGTTTCACCTCGGTTGAACCAAGAACATCTCGACCGAGGTGGGTTAACTGAGAGTTTTCGAAAACGATTTTGTGTTACTTATCTGGATATGATCTCAGTGAAGATCTTGTTTACTGACTGGTTTTAAATTCTTTATGTGTTTGAAAGGTTTTATAATATGTTTAAGTTGCTAAATGCTATGTTTGAAATTATTGGCATGTTTAATACTTTGTTTTTATCCAAATTATGTTGAATTTGAAGGTTGACACCGCAGGTTAAGTTCTCTCACTTTCTTCTTGGAAAGATCAAGGCAATTCATTCTTCTTCTTCTTCTTCTTGATCATGCTTAGCCCCTCATATACATTTTGCCTCCCTTTACCATCCGGGAATTTGGAAGCAAGCAAGGTGGTGAAAGCAAGTTAAAGTTGAAGAGTTGGCTGGAAGTGAAACGCTAGAAAGTAATTTTAGGTTTGGGGAAGTCAATCATGAAGATGAGTAACTCGGCACCATTCACATAGCCGGGTGTTTGTGTCTTGCCAAAGTCGGATTGAGCGATATTCCTAACGGGTCATGGTATGTGCATCAAGGGTTTGATGCATCTCAAGAAATTGATGATTGTAGATTTCCTAGGCTTCGGTTATTGTGCACCTCTATCCATGCATCCCAAAAAGTAAAGTAAAAAGAAAAAGTGTGAAATAAGCAAAGCTTATTGGTGAAAGATGTTGCAAGTTGAAGTGAAAGTGAAGTTCATCCTTTTCCCGGATTCTAGCACCACATTACCTTACACACATCCCTACCCTACACGTTTCTTGACCTTTTCTTTTGGGAAGCCCTTGAGACCTTGAGCTTGTTGATTGACTTAGCGGTTTAAATCGGATTATACATGATTAATTTCGATAATTATGATTTATTATGCATTCTATGATTTTATGCAAAGATGAACAACTTTCTTATATTTATAAAATGTTTTGAGCATATTAAGTTTTTAAATTCCATGAAGCATTCTCTTAGAGTGATCTATGATAGTTGCACACCATAAAATGTTTTTGAAAGACTTTTTCATTGATTTTCTTGACTTATAATCCATTCTATCTTGTCTTTTATATGAGGAACTTGCTTGGGGACAAGCAAGGGCTAAGTATGGGGTATTTTGATAGCATGAATTATAGTCTATATTTTGGGGTTTGTTTGGACGTTTTATCTTTCATATTCTGCATGTTTGTATGTACATTATGTGATTTTACTACCATTTCATCTACCTTTGCGAGAATCGAGGTCTACACCTAGTTTCGTTGTAATTGCAGGTAATATGGTACGTTTTGCATCAAAAAGGAGCAAAAGAAGTCAAGAGTCATTTGAAGCTACATCCAGGAAGCACAGCCATGGATTGAAGATTTACTTTGGACCAGATTTGAGAGACCTACATTCAGTTATTGAAGTCTTTTCATTAAATTCTTCTTTGTTCAAATATTCACCTTTTCCCATATATTTTAATACTTTCATTATGATGATGAGTGGCTAATTTCCTTGTGTGATTCTAGGGTGATTGGCTGAAGATTGTGGGAAAAACAATGATAGAATAATCTTAGATTCCAGTAGGATCCTGAAAGTTCAAGTCTTTAACCTTAACCCTAAGCATCTCGTTCGGTTGATGAACATCTCGGCCGGGGTGGAATTCTTCTGACCGAGGTGACTTATCTTATCCTAAACTGAGAGTTAAGTGTTAGAGTTTGCCAAATCCTATTCTTATTACACCTTTCTGGTTCAAAGCAAGCTTAGGATGAGATTTACCCGGTAATTCCTTAGTTTGTGTACCAACGATCATAAGTGTAGGTAATAAAGGTTTATCCTTTATTGGGGTTTGAGTGTGCTTCCATCCCATCTTTGTGAGTTAGCCTGAGACTTACCCGGTAAAGGTTGATTCTATTCCCTTAGATGGTGTGTTAGTTTGAGGTTATAGTTCTTTATCTTGATTCCTTGAGACTTACCCGGTAATAGGAGTTACGGTTTAGGATTAGTGTGTAGTGAGACTTACCCGGTGATCTACTCCACTTTAGTAACACCTTCCCCTTGCAAAAATCTCAGCTTTGTCCGCTTATCTTTAGATCTTGAGTTGGAACCACAACTAGACGCTTTAATCCCTAGAATTGCATGTTTGTTTTATTTGACATCTTATTCATCTTTGATTGTGTTAATCGCTCTTGTGGTTAGAATTGACATAGCATACCGTGTTGACTTTATTTCACCGAGTCCCTGTGATCGACCCCTGGGATTTTCTTGCTTTTACTACGATTGACCCGTACACTGCGGGTTCGCATCCTTGTTTTAAGCTTAAGTCTAGGGTTATAAATTTAAAGCTTGCACACACCGTTTGGAGCGAACAATAGTGATGCTACCGGCGGAGGTCAGCTAGACCTACACCCAGTTGGATAAGGAACGGAGGCGAGAGCTGTTAATAGCTCTCGTGCCACAACTTAAATTGAATGATGTGAATCACTTAAATAATAGATAATAAACGGTTGAGTGCCAGCATGATGTTTGTTTATAATTTTTCTGCGTGTGTTTGTGCTATTGTTATTTTACTTATATTTGGATTGTTAGCTAACGGTTTATCCGTGTTGTAGATCTGTAGAGATAGACAGTTGCAGAGAGATCCGGAACGGATGGTCAGCCGGGTCCACGTACTCATTAGATGGGGACGGGGGAGTCTTCCATACGTCATGCATGTTATGTATCTTTATATATGTTTGTAAGGCTGTCACATGTGTACGTTTATACCATTAAAAATATTATGTTTTAGAAATTGTTTTAAATACATTTGTGCCTTGTTGTAAGATCCAAGTAATGTTGTTGTTAAACCAAGGTCGGGACCCATTGTGAGGTCCTAACCAGTAGCTCCCCGAGTTCCGAGAAATTGGGGTGTTACATTTTTGGGCTGAATTTCTGGAAGGAAGATCTTATTTTTGGAAGATCTATTTTAGAGATATGTATATATTTTATAGGAAATTATCTATTTAAGATATTATTATCTTTGGAAGATAATTCTCCTATATAAAGAGTTGGATTTTCCACAATTCAGCCATCTTCTATCAATCTTTTGGATCAACAATTTAGGGATTTTCTGGAGGTTTGAAGGAAGGATTAAAGGATTGAAGATCAAGGAAGGAAGGATTCATAGTTTTGAGATAGCTTTTGAGGGAGTTTGTAAGACTTTCTCAGATTCCCTTTTGGTTTGTTGTCTCGTTTGATTTGTGATTTGAGGAACGCTGATTTGTTATTTGCTTCAGTTATTGAGACCTTTTTCTTAAGGTTTATTTGTTCGAATATTCATTCCTTTCCCATATATTTGATTATTGTTATCATGATGATGATTGGCTAAGCTTTTTATGCGATTCTAGGGTGATTGGCTGAAAGTTGTGGGAAAGACGATGAGAGAATGATCTTAATCCCAGTAGGACCTTGAAAGCTTGAGTCTTTAACCTTAACCCGAGAGTACCTCGCTCAGTCGATGAACATCTCGGCCGGGGTGGAACTTGACTGAACGAGGTGACCTCTTCTGATCCGAAACTGAGAGTTAAGAGTTCTAGTTTGCCCAATCCTATTCTTATTACACCTTTCCTACTTCAATGCAAGCCTAGGACGAGACTTAACCTGTGATTCCTTTGTTTGTTTACTCATGATCATAAGTGTAGGTAATAAAGGTTTATCCTTTATTGGGGTTTGAGTGTGCCTTCTTCCCATCTTTGTGAGTTAGCCTGAGACTTACCCGGTAAAGGTTGATTCTATTCCCTTAGGTGGTATGTTGATTTGAAATTATAGTTCCTTTCCTTAGTACCTTGAGACTTACCCGGTAATAGGAGCTTTGGTTTGGGATAGTGAGTAGTGAGATTTACCCGGTGATCTATTTCCACCTTAGAAACACCTTCCCTTTGCAAAATCTCAGCTTTGTCCGTGTTATCCCTTGAGATCTTGAGTCGAAACCACAACTAGATGCCTTAATCCCTAGAATCCGCATTTCCCCTTTATTGAATTTTACATCATCTTTGATTACTTTAATTGCTTTGTTTAATTGCAATATTTGACAAACTATTCTGTGATTAGTTTCACCTAAGTCCCTGAGATCGACCCCTGGAAATCTTGCTTTTTTATTACAATTGATCCGTACACTGCGGGTTCGCATCCTTGTTTAAAGCATACTTCTTGGGATATAAATTTAAAGCTTGCACACACCGTTTGGAGCGAACATTTTCACCCTAGATAGATGGTCAATCAAAGGATATGTTGCGAGCTTGTGTGTTGGATTGGGGACAGGGATGGTCAGATTACCTCCCATTGGTTGAGTTCTTATACAACAACAGCTGACATGCATTGATTGTGATGGCCCCATATGAGGCACTGTATGGGCGTAGATGTTGTACACCTTTATGTTGCGAGCTTGTGTGTTGGATTGGGGACAGGGATGGTCAGATTACCTCCCATTGGTTGAGTTCTAATACAACAACAACTGACATGCATCGATAGGGATGGCCCCATATGAGGCACTGTATGGGCGTAGATGTCATACATCTTTATGCTGAGATGAGCCTAGCAATATTAGTGAGATAGCGCCAACCAAAATCCACGATGATATGGCTCGAGTAGCATTGATCAGAGAGAGGATGTTAGGTGCTCAGAGTCACCAGAAGTCATATGTAGACAAGAGGCGTCGACCTCTACAGTTCAGAGTAGGAGCTAATGTCTGGCTGAGAGTATCTCCGACGCGAGGCGTCCGACATTTTGGCATAAAGGGAAAGTTGAGTCGCCGATATGTCGGTCCTTTTGAGATACTGGATAGAGTTGGGAGGGCAACATACAAATGAGTATTGCCTCTGAGGTTAGAGGGTGTTCACCCTTTGTTCCACATGTCTCAAATGAGGGAGTACATACCAGATCCGAGACACATTGTGAGTTACGATGATTTAATAGTTGAGCCGGACCACACTTTTGCAGAGCCCCCTATTGCAGTCTTAGAACGAGGTGTTGTTCGCCACTTAGCGTGCGTGCAATCAAGCTTTAATTTATAAAACTAGAATAAAAGCAAGCGAACCCGCAGTGTACGGATCGGCGTAGATTAACAAGTATTCCAGAGTATCGAACACAGGGATTTGGGGGGTTAAATCCAGTTATAGATTGTCAAGCAAGTAAATGAATAAGCTTTACAAATATTGGGGAAAACAGCAACCCTAAAGATCCAGGAATCTAGTCGTGGCAATTGATTCAAGATATACTAAAAATATAAAGAGAGAGTAGAGGTTTGCAAAGATATACGAATGTAAGGTGATGTATGGTGAAGTTCCAAAACCCTATATGACTCACCTAAAGACACTCTCTATAAAGGTTGTTGAGGCTTCAGTATAGAAAGGTTCTAAAGGTAAGAATTAATCTCAAATACCCAAACTTGTAACCCAAGGATCAAGACTAACTAAACCGATTAAGGTTGTGACACTCGAAATCGAAGTAGAGGTTGTTGAGGCTTCACTACTACCTAGAAAAGGCAAGCCAAGACTAAGTTAAAGCAAATCTTTAACTTTGGATTAAAGTAAAAGCAAGGTTTGTAACTAACACAAAATTACGGGTGGATCTTGAGTTCCACGGCCGTGGAAGCTCAAGAACAGACCGTGGTTTTGGGGCGTCGGCGAGATCTCTCTAACTCTCAGGGTCTAATTAGTTTACGATCGATCTATCATCATCTAAGCCACAACTATCAACCCTTCACCTTAGAGTTGCTAAAGGGTTTTAGCCAACAACCGTCATTATGATATCAAATTCAAGATTAAGAAGAATGAAAGATGAAAACCTTCGAAAACCTTCAATAAACTTCAAATAAATCTCGAATCCACAAATAGGAATGATAATGTAATTCAGATTTGGAATAAACACAAACCAATAACTCTCCTTGATAAGAACGAAGAACGGGATGTCAATCCGTCTTCTAATCAAACCTAGGAATCAAAGGCGCAACTTCCGCCACGAACAATCTTCCAAATCTTCACTCCTTCCTTAAAGCCTTTCCGTCAATTCGGAAATCTCAATAGGGCTAGGCGCGGTCTAAACGGAGGTCTAAGCGGCGGTCTAAGCGATGGTCTAAGCGATCGTAAGTGCCGGGTACCGAATTCTCCCTTCTTCAGTCCTTTTATAGGGCAAGATAAAATATCTCTCTCCGGCCCATATGTGTAATATTGTGTCCATATTATGTTCGTCAAAAGATCGCCTAAATCACGGTTCCTTAGGATTCCACGGCCGTGGTTTAGAGCGTGGAATTGGATTACGGTTCCTCACAACTTCCACGACCGTACTTTACACCGTGTAACTCTCTGGAATGCTCCACGCTAATGTTTCCCAAATTCCACGGCCGTGGTTTAGAGCGTGATCTTCATTACGGCCGTAATTTAGAGCGTGAAAGCATAGATTGCTCGTAACTCCTTTTGTTTCGTGCCATTCCTCATCCTAGCATCTTCCTTAGCTTCTTTGTGGTATCCTCAATCCTTGGATATGCTCAATTCATCTCAATCCTCAATCCTTGGAATCAAAGGCGTAACTCCTTTTGTTTCGTGCCATTCCTCATGTGTCTTTGGCAACCACCATCTAATATCCATTTGTGTAACACCCCGAATCCGCGGGACTCGGGACGCTACGGGTTGGGACCTCACAATGGGTCCCGACCCTTAGCTTGACAACAATTTCACCGGATCTTGCAACAAGGCACAAACATTTTTATGCAATGAAATAAAACCCGAAAGAAACAACAAAAGACTTCAGCCGATATGCAACACCAAGGGCTAAATGCCACCACGCGATATACAATATACATGAATAATATACAAACTCGACTCTAACAAAAACCCACTCCTAAAATGTACGGAACCCCGGCTGCCCACTCTTCCGGATCTCTCGGTCGCATTCCTAACCTGCAAGGCAATCTACAACAATCGGTATAAAACCGTTAGCTCATATTCGAAGCATTAGAAGTAATGGGAAAGGCACATACACAATTAATCTCATCACAAACATACAACATGCATAAAATCACACCAATCCGGTTTATTATCTTTATTATTATTAAGTCGTATCCCGTTCTAATTCAACTTAGGTTGTGACACGAGAGTCACCGAAACTCGCCTCAGTCCCTACTTACCGGCATGGAATGATACTGATGCATCCGACCGTCTACCAGCACGGGATAGTCGCCGAGAACCTCCTAGCTCTCGCGGGAGCTAGACAAGTTGTCACCGCCCGTTATCATACACTTGGGCCAAAATAATATAAAGGTCGGTAATCCTAATTCCGGTTTAGTTGTTATAAACAATAAACAATAAACACACACCACCAAACACACATCAATGCTAATACAAGGAATACGAGCTAAGTAAGTCCGGAGACTTACCTTGTCCCGAAGATAATCCCGCTATATCCCGCTCTTAGCTTCCCGCAGGAAGACACTCAACGCTTGTCAAAAGGCACACGATCAACATCTCTCTCACATGCTAGAAGTCCTAAGACTTCTAGTCCCAATGATTTCGCAAGATCATAAACTATAACCATGATAGGATAACAACCTCCTAATCCTCACGATCTCACAAGGTCATAAACATCACAACACATGCTAGGATACTGTTGTCCTAGTCACCATAATCTCAACAAACATATAACCATAATCTCAATCCTCATAAGCTCACAAGATCAACCAAACACTCAACGCCTTACAATCCTCACAAGATAATAACACCTCAAGCTTGATAACGATCATAAATCCTCAAAATTCACCTAAGGTTCAAACCACTACTTGGTATTCACTCTATGTTATGCTAGATTATCCAACCTAGCATGATACTAATACTAAACATAACTAAAACGAGGAAGAGGTACTCACACAAGGTCGATGGTGGAGAACGATCTACGGATGTGGGGAATGAATTCGTTGGTCTATACCGGGCGCTTCCGGACCTAAAACCAAGGATAAGGAAATTTAGCTTATATGCTAAATTTGATTTTAAATGTATATAATATATAACTCAAAGATAAAACTCGTTTTTCAAACGTCAACTTTAAAACCTGTAATTCCCTTCCGGGGTAAAACTACAATACAAGAAACTTGGTCATAAAAACCTTGATTAAAACCTTGGCCCGTAAACCGAGATTAATCCAACAGGGTCACAATAAATATAGTATATATAAATAAGAATTTAACTCGAAGTAAATCCCAAGTTTAAAAATGGTAAATATATTTCCCGGACACAATATACAACTCTAGGAATTTGGGCCATCTTTCGTAAATAAACCTTGGGCCAAAATCTGTAAATAATTCCAACAAGGGCATAAAGTTCAATTCCAAATATTTGGGTCAAATATGTAAATACAAAAGATGGGTTCCAATCTGTAATATACCATAAAAGAGGGGGCTGAAATAAAAACCCTAAAATGCTTCTTCCCCAACGATACGCAACCTACGTAACAAAAGAAAAGTGAAGGGGAAGCAGGTGGCGGCCGGCAAGAAGGGAGGCGGCAGAGGCTCCGGCAGGCGGGGCGAGGGCAGGGCTCCACCTCTCCGGCGGCAAGGTCTTTCAAAAGCTTAGAACTCAAGTTAGGATGAAATATGTATGCAACCTTGAAAACAAAACCTCTTTTAGGTGAATGTGCTTCTAGTCCATAGATCATTCTCAAACCTTGCTTCATTCATTCATTAGACATTCATATACATAATCAAAGAATAAAGAGGAAAGAAAACTCATGAATTGATCAAACTTCATTGTAAGCATCATAACCTTCAAGCATTATCAAAATCAATCATAAGAAACTTCAATTTAGATCACCAAGCCATATAACATTCCATTGATCTTAAGGACTTTCAAGTAAGGTCTAGAATGTGGAAAGGGAAGGAAACTATAAGGAATGTGGTGCATGAATCCGGGAAAGTGGATTACTAACTCTTTTCTTTTTTTTTTCTCTTGCGATTTTGCAACACTTTCAGCTTAGAGCTTTGCTCTCTTCTTTTACACATACTTTTTCGACTTTACTTTTGGAGTTATGGACAGAGGTGCACAAAAACCGAAGCCTAGGAGATTGGCGTTTGTCAATTTTGCGAGATGCCTCAAACCCTTGATGCACATACCATAATCCGCTAGGAATATCGCTCAATCCGACTTTGGCAAGACACAAACACCCGGCTATGTGAATGGTGCCGAGTTACTCATCGTCATGATTGACTTCCCCAAACCTATAATTTCTTTCTATTCTTTTGAATGCAAATAATTGCTTTCATGGCCCTTGTTAGCATGAAATATTGTGATAATTTAGGCACGTTTTCTAAGTGTATTTCATCCATATAGGTAGTCATTGATGAAGCATTGAAGTATTTGTGAGTTAGTTTATCTATTTTATCGATATAGAGGTCTACATAAGCTTTGTGTTGTTTGTAGGCAATTAAGAGCTAAATCCGAACGGATTGAGAGAGAATGGAGTTTGATTGAGCATGTCCAAGGATTGAGGACGTCTCTAGGAGCTAAGGATGGTGCTAACTTGAAGAATAGCACAAGACTAAGGAAAATCACGAACTACCTCTAAACCACGCTCTAAAATACGGCCGTACTACATTCCACGTTCAAGTCCACGGCCGTGGAACCTTGGCAAGAGAGGCGTGGTGCATTCCAGCAACTTACACGGCCGTGGATGGTTGTGACAAATCGTGACCAACTTCCACGCTCTAAATTACGGTCGTGGAACCCTTCCACGATCGTGATCTTGGCGATCTATTAACGCATACTTTGAAGCCACGATCTCCTACGTAATGGGCCGGGCCAATATTTTATCTTACACTATAAAAGGACGGAAGAAGAGAGATTCCGTCACCTTCGCTTACACTTTGCCTACGCTTATTGCATGTGCCTAGGGTTTCAAGATTCCCGTTGAGAGATTGCGTTTTGCTATTGAGATTTCCGGTTGACGGAAGGACTGAAGATTTGGAAGACTTGTTCGTAAGACGATTACGCTTCATCTTTAGGTTTGATTAGAAGGCGGATTGACATCCCGTTCTTCGTTCTTATCTAAGATTGTGATTGCTTGTGTTATTCCAAATCTATTGACACCATTGTTCTTCATTTGTGGATTTGAGATTGATTTGAAATTTATTAAAGGTTTTCGAAAGTTTTCATCTTTCATTCTTTTAAATCTTGAATTTGATATCAATATGACTGTTGTTGGGTAAAACCCTTTAGCAATTCTAAGGTGAAGGGTTGATAGTTGTGGCTTAGATGATGATAGATCGATCGTAAATAGATTGGACCCTGAGAGTTAGAGAGAATCGCCGACGAACCTAATCCACTGTCTGTTCTTGAGCTTCCACGGCCGTGGAATTCAAGAACTAACCGTAATTTTGTGTCAGTTTACGAACTTGCTTTTACTTTAATCCAAAGTTAAAGATTTTCTTTAACTTAGTCTTGGCTTGCCTTTTCTAGGTGGTAGTGAAGCCTCAACAACCTCTACCTCGATTGTGAGTGTCACAACCTTAATCGATTTAGTTAGTCTTGATCCTTGGATTACAAGTTTGGGTATTTGACGTTAATTCTTGCCTTTAGATCCTTTCTATATTGAAGCCTCAACAACCTTTATAGAGAGTGTCTTTTACGTGAGTCATATAAGGTTTTTGGAACTTCACCGTACGATTACCTTACTTTCGTATACCTTTGCATATCTCAACTCTGTCCTTATATCTTTAGTATATCTTGAATCTATTGCCACAGCTGGATTCCTGGATCTTTAGGATTGTTGTTTTCCCAATATTTGAAAAGCTCACATATTTACTTGCTTGATAATCTATAATTGGATTTCACCCCCCAAATCCCTGTGTTCGATACTTTGGAATTCTTGCTTAACTATATCGATCCGTACACTGCAGGTTCGCTTGCTTGATTTCTAGTTTTATAATTAAAGTTTATTTGCACGCACGCTAAGTGACGAACAAGTTTTTGGCGCCGTTGCCGGGGATTTGGTTTAGGCCGAATTCGGTTATCGGTTGTCAAGCTTGGGAGCTCTTCCCTTGTTATTTGATATCTTTTCAAGTGCATGCGCAGGTCTAGGAATAACAAAGATCTCTTACCTCTTGATCAAGAGCTTGAGAGGACTTTAAGGAGAAAGTGTAAGGAAAAGAAAATGGCTGAAGAAAGAGAACGTGATCTCCAATCGGAGTTAGCGGAGAAGGAAGCTCAACTCCAATGGAGTGAGAAGACTCGTAGGGAAGAAACAGATCGTCATCAAATGAAGGTTGATGATCTATCGGACATGATGTTCCAAATGAGGTTGGAAATAAACAACCTTAAGGAGAAAAAGAAAAGGAGGAGATCGGGAAGATCGGTTAGAGCCAACTCATCCAATGAGGATAGCGACTCCTCCATGCCACCGCTAGAGGAAATTGATCCCACGATCAATATGAATCCATTCTACCCACGGCCAGCTGCAAATCGCCGTGTTCCACCTAGGAACGCAAGGGTCGAACGTGTGGAAGAGGAGCCAAGAACTCTTGGCCAAAGGATGGATCCAACGCAGCAACCACGCCGTTTAGGTGTGAACTTTGATGCTGACGATGTACAAGGGTTTAGCTTCAACCCTCAAGTTATTACGATTGTTCGCCAAAACCAATTTGGTGGAACAAGTGCTAAATCTCCACACCAACATCTACAAAACTTTGAGATTATGATGGAGACGATGAAGCCGAAGAACGCGACTACCAACAACTATAAGCTCAAGCCTTTCTTCTTCTCCTTGAAGGGGAAGGCATTGTCTTGGTACCAAGCTCTTCCTAGTGGGAAACTAGACACGTGGGAAGATCTTTCCGCGGAGTTCCTCACTAAGTTCTTTCCGCCATCCAAAACGGCGGAGCTAAGAGGTAAGATTAACGCATTTTCCATGACATCTAACAAAAGTTTGTTTCAATCTTGAGAAAGATTTCAGGATTTGCTATTGGATTGCCCTCATCATGGCATATCCAAGCTTGCACTATTGGAGATATATTATAAGGGGCTGGATGTGGAGACACAATTCAAGCTCCAATCCCTCTCATGTGGTATATTCATGGACATGAGGGAAGATGACGCTTGGGACTTCATTGAGAAGCAAGCGCGAGTCATAGAGAAATATTCTCACCGGAAAGTGGAGGGGAATCGTGTGGAGCAAGGAGCAAAACTAACACACGAAGCTCAAAATCAAATTTTCTCCCTCAACAATGAGATTAAGGAGTTGAAGGAAGCTATCAAGACCAACTTTCCAAAGTAACAAGGAAAATATGTGGGTTATTTAGGCAACAACAATAACCACAACGGTGGTGAGAATACAAACCGCAACAACAACAACCGGAACAACAACCGGAATAATTGGAACAACAACAACAACAACCGGAACAACAATTGGAACAACAATAGGGGTTCAAACAACAACAATTGGCGCTCCAATCAACAAAACTCCGGTAATTCTTATCCTTCCAATTTGAATTCACTAACTCCACCTTCCTCTTCTTCCACTCCTTTGAAAAGCCAGGGGCAAACATCTAATGGTGGAAGCACTTCGGGGAAAGAGAAGCCAGATCCCATGTTGGAAACGATTTTGGGAAAGCTTCAAGGGGTTGGAGACCCGCATCATCAAGGTTGATGATCACATTTCTAAGGTTGATAAAGCCCAAAAGGTTTTAGAAAACAAATGTTCAGCCATGCGGAGGAAGTTCATAGGAAACAAGGGAAACTTCGAGGAAAAACGGAGGACAACCCAAAGGGAAGGGTGATGACAATCACAACTAGGAGCGGAGTCACAACTACCGACCCGCAGCCCAAGTTTGTAGAAGTCCCCGTTGAGAAAGAGAAAGAAAAGGGGAAGGAGAAGGAAAATGTCTACGTTCCTCCTCCAACTTACAAGCCTCCCCTACCGTTCCCGCAATCTAGAGCAAGAGCGCGTCTAGACAAGCAATTCGGTAAGTTTATAGAACTCATGAGCAAATTGCATATTAACATACCTTTCATTGATGCTATTGTAGGTATGCCGGCTTATGGCAAGTTCTTAAAGGAAATCCTCTCTAACGAGCGGAAGCTAGAGGATTTCAGTGAGGTTAAGATGAGTTCGGATTCTTCGGATCTCATCAAGACCATGAAAGAGAAGATGCCCCCAAAGCTAAAGGATCCGGGGTCATTTTGTATTCCCATAGGAGTGGGAGATGTCACATATGATGCATTATGTGACTTGGGAGCAAGTGTGAGCATCATACCACTTGCATTATGTAGGAAGATCGGTTTAGGCGACCCTAAACCGGTGAAGATGACGTTGTACATGGCGGATCGATCCATAACTCGTCCCGTCGGTATTGTTGAAGACGTCCCGGTCAAGCTAGGTAAGTTCTATGTTCCTATAGACTTTGTTGTGCTTGACATTCCTGCAGATAGTCCGGTCCCGATCATTCTCGGCAGACCGTTTATTGCAACATCCGGCTGCATAGTCGATTGCAAGAATGCTAGACTCGCCTTTGACATAGGAGAAGAGAAGGTAGAGTTCGTTCTTTCCACTCTAGTGAAGGAACCAATCTTTGATGAGGATATATTCAACATCCAAGATGAAGAAGGGTTGTCTAGAGAGGAGGTAAGTGCTATTCTTTTCAAAGATCCTTTGCAAAAGGTTATTACTATGAGTCTAATGAATGTAGGGGAAGAAGAGGAGTGCAATGAGGTAATTGAAGCCTTAGAAGCACAAGATGAAGTGTGTGAAGAGGAGTTTGAGAAACTCCACGACGAGGCAGAAAACGTACGGATCCACGGCCATACACTATATTCCACGGCCGTGGATTTCACCAACCAAAGCGTGGCTCACTCCAGAGGGTTACACGGCCGTGGAGGAGACAGAGCCACCGTATTTCCTTTCCACGCCCAAAATCACGGTCGTGGAGGATGTAGAGAAACCGTAATTTTGGCCGTGGACGAAGGCAATCGTACCTCTTCTTCAACTTCTCTTGATTCTTCTCCAACACCTTCTACTTCCTTAGACACTTCTAAGGAAGCATCGGAAGCTCCTCAAGAGCCATTGGAAACTCCTGCAGCTGTGGAGTTGAAACAACTTCCTACACATCTAAGGTACGCGTTCCTAGGACCTAACTCTACTTATCGGGTAATTGTTAGTTCCGATTTAACCATAGATGAACATAGTAAGCTTATGGTTGTCCTTAGGAAACATAGGAAAGCTTTAGGTTATACTATAGAGGACTTAGTAGGAATCAAACGTTCCCTATGCATGCATAAGATATTAATGGAAGAGGACTTTAGGACTTCAAGACAACCTCAAAGGAGGTTAAATCCGACCATGAAAGAGGTTGTCAAGAAGGAAATTCTTAAACTTCTTGATGTAGGTATCATCTACCCTATCTCCGATAGCAAGTGGGTGAGTCCGGTTCAAGTAGTTCCGAAGAAGGGAGGAATGACGGTGTTACGCTAAGATCGTGTGATGTGCACACAATAAGTCTTAAATTTATACTCGTTATATTTATCCTAACACCTAGCGAACCCGCAGTGTACGGGACGTTTGTAGAAAGGTAAGTATTCCGAGGTCGAACACAAAGACTAAGGTGAAATCGAGTCAAGCAATGATCAAAGATAGTGTGAATCTAGACGAAGATAAGATGAGGAACAAACAAAATGGAAAACGCAATGTTTTTGTTGGTTTTTATGGTGATCAAACAAAGATCACAAGACAAACAAGGAAATAAAACAACTAACAAATTAAGCTAGCAAACGAGTAAGTAACACAAAGCACAAGTATATGATCAAGAGAGAAAAGTAGATTCTAGAGGTCAAGATTTCCGGTTATGACATTGGACTCAAGGTTCTAAGGATTCTAAGGACAAGCTGCGGTGTTTGGGAAAGAATGTTCACTAATGGAAGCGATTACCGGGTAAGTCTCTCACTTCACTAATCCCGCATCAAACTCCTATTACGGGGCAGGTCTCAAGGGGTTAGAGTAAGGAATTCCGCACAAACTAGATGCTACTTAAGGGTAACCCTCTCCTTACCGGGTAAGTCTCGGAATAGGGAAATCTCAAGTAATAATCCTAGCACACTCGATCCAATAGCGGCTTATGAGGCTCAGTACTACCTAGCAATCATCATCTTAGGTATCTAAGGTCGGAAATCATCGGGTAGATCTCTTCCCTCACTTAGATTGGTAGCATTAGGTGATACTAAGCTAAATTAGGCTTGACAAACACTAGGATTTAACAAACAAGGACCCTAGCATTCAGATTTATCATTTGAAGAGCAACAGGAGAATAAATCGGGCTGTTCTACAGATAAATCGGCCGATTTATCTGATGAACTGGTCGATTTATTCTTTCTGTTGTGAGTTTCTTGCATATAAATCATCCTAAACCAACATATAAGTCCATCCTATCATCACCCAAGCCATAACCATCAAACCATCACTCTATAATCACAATAAACCAGCCAATAATATGCATATCAAGATCGAAAATCATCAAACAAGCATACATGGTGTTCATAGATGAATAATGAAAGATGAATAACAAAATCAATAAATCTCAGCAAAATCCAAGTTGTAGCAAGACTTACAAACTCTTAAATGAAGATCCAAAACGTTCCTAACAATACTTGCAAAAGTTCTTCAATCCAAGACTACAAAAGCAACTCAAAATCACTCACAACCTCACTATTCTCCTACAATGGTGTTCTTCTTCTTCCTTCAATCTTTGAGAGCTTTTCTTCTCCTCCAAATCTTCTACCAAATTCCATGAGCTGTGAATGAGAGTGTGGGAGAGGAGAGATCCTCAGCAACCACCTGCAGGACCACTTATATTCTCCACCAAGAGCAAGGACGGACAAGAGATCGTGGGACACGTGGCTTAAGCTGTCAAAGCCTCAAAAATCGACCTAGTAGGAGAAAATCGGCCGATTTAGCTACTAGTTAGTCCGATTTTCTTTAGCAGAAACATGCTATGATCGTCTAGCAATGAGTTTCTCCATTGCTTGCACCAGTAGTGGTCTTTGTGTCCTTTGTTTCTCCAATTATGCTCCTCCAATGCTTTGGATGTGTACCATCATGAGGCTTGGCCCTCTAATGTATCGGTTAATGTCCAAAAGACCCCCGAAATACCTACAAAGCAACGCACAAGTCCGTGTAGACGTCTATCTCGACAAAATACGTGAATTGAGTGCAAACGTCGCGAATTTGTGCTAAACCATGCATGAATGAGTGATGAGTCTATCTAAATGTTACGCTAAACCTAATTCATAAATCGTGTTATCAAAAATACCCCATACTTAAGGTTTGCTCGTCCCCGAGCAAATTCCCAACTATAGACTAAGTGATGACATGATTTATGTATGCAGAAAAATGGCAAAATCTTTTTGGGTTTGTGCTTCTAATATTGGATCACCTTCATAGTCATGTTTCATGGCAATGGACAAGCAATTATGTATCAAATAAATGAAAGCATGGAAAGACAATTACACTTAACTTGATAGCATGCAATGAAATGTAAAGATGAAGAAGTCAAGATGATCATGAACATATCCAATCTAAATCACTTAGTCTTACACACATGCAAGTAGGTCAAAAGGACTTGTAAAATAGAAGGCCAAGAAACGTTGTGATTAGGTGGGAATTTTCTAGGCTATGTGATGCTAATCCGGGAAAGGAACTAAACAACACAACTTCAAATTTTCTTATCAACTTCCCTCAAGTGTATATTTTTCTTCATTTTCTTTTCTTTCTTTTATTTTTGAGACAATGGCATTGGTGTGCAAAAGCCGAAACCTTGGCGATTAGCCATTCTCGGGCTTTTTCTATTTTTCGAGATGCATCCACACCGGGCACACATACCAAAACTCGTTAGGACTATTGGTTTAATTGACTTTGGCAAGGCACCAACACCCGATTATGTGAAGTGTACCGAGTTACTTGTCATTTAAGCCAATGTCCCCAAGCCTATATTTTTGGCTACACTTTCACAACAATTTCAGCATTTTATGCATGACATTCTTTTCATCAACAACTTCACCCCACACTTGCTTTTCACACAATAACACACTAGTATGCTCCTATTCCCGGATGGGTCAAAAGAGGTCAAATTTATCTCAATTGAGGTGCTCAAGCAACATGATCAAGATGAGAAGTAGAGGAAAATGAATTGCCTTAATCACTCCTAATTGATGTGCAAGAACTAGCATGCAATTTCGACTTTCAATACTCAATTAAATCAAGGCAAACATTCATGATCACAAATCATTCATGGTATTCAAGAGAAGTACTTCAAGTCCACATATACATTCATCAATTTAACACATGAGGCCATCCATAGCCAATCCACAAGACAAGGTTCAATCATTAGGGTCATATCCAAGCCTTAGAAGCACTAAAACTTTTTAAAATTTTCTGAATTTTTTTTGGATTTTTCGAAATATGTATGTACAATGCAAGATATAATGAAACATGTGACAAAATTAAACTATCCTAGATGCTAATCATGCAAGTGATCATGAAAACCCCACCCCATACTTAGAAACACATTGTCCCCAATGTGGAAACTAAATAAAGAAGTGAAAGAGAGTCCTCACAATGTAAAATTGGTGATGCTTTGGTATTTCGGTTCACATTGGATGATGATGGTGGATGATCGATCAAGGATGGTAGAGAGCTCTTGATGTTCATTGTGGTGTCGGAACCCGCGCTTGGCACCGCAAGCCGTCCAAGTTCCTCGTCCGCTCCACCCATGCTTGATTGGAGATCATCACTTTCCTTTATACAGAGGAAAAATTGCCCCATAGCCCAGGAAAATCGGCCGATTTTGTGCAGGAACAGTCCGATTTTTCTGGGTGATTTCCTTCTCGTCTATGTGCTTGGATCTTGTACCTTACATAGCTCCATGGGGTCTTCACATGACCTCCAACATCTCATAACTCATGACAATCAACAAGATCTAGCACCCAAAAACACAAAAGAAAAACAAAGCACACCAAGAGTGAGATTAAACAAAAGCAAGAAAAGAAAAGGAAAAACATGTACCAATGGGTTGCCTCCAATTAAGCGCTTCTTTAAGGTCATTAGCTTGACCAAATTCAGGAGCGTTTCAATCAAGGTGAAGTGGGGCAATCACTTCCACCGGGGCTTCCGGGATGTACTTCTTCAATCTATGCCCATTCACTTTGAAGTCACCACAATGATCTCCTCCTATCTCTACCGCTCCATGAGGAAAGATCTTCTTCACCACATATGGCCCGGTCCATCTTAATTTGAGCTTTCCGGGGAAGAAATGCAGCCTCGAGTTGAAGAGAAGGACAAGGTCGCCTTCACTCAACTCCTTTGGGATGATCCTCTTATCATGCCATCGCTTGGTTCTCTCCTTGTAGATCCGAGCATTCTCAAATGCATCCAACCGGATCTCCTCAAGGGCGTTCATGTCTAGCAACCGCTTTTCTCCGGCCTCTTTAAGATCAAAATTTAGCCACCTTATAGCCCAATATGCTCGATGCTCCATCTCTACCGGAAGGTGGCAAGACTTTCCATAGACCAACTTGTAAGGAGTGGTGCCAATTGGTGTTTTGAAGGCGGTCCTATATGCCAACAAGGCATCATCGAGCTTCATATCCCAATCTTTTCTCGTCCTTGATACCGTCTTCTCAAGAATGGCCTTGATCTCCCGGTTGGAGACCTCCACTTGGCCACTAGTTTGGGGATGGTAAGGTGTTGCCACCTTATGAGTCACCCCATACTTGGCCAAAAGTGCTCCAAAATTCCTATTGGTGAAGTGCTTCCCTCCATCGCTTATGATCACCCTAGGTGTTCCAAACCTAGGAAAGATCACTCGGTTGAAGAAACGTACCACAACCTTGGCATCATTTGTAGGAGAGGCGATTGCCTCCACCCATCTTGAAACATAGTCAACCGCCAATAGGATGTAGAGGTTGCCGCATGAAGAAGGGAATGGTCCCATGAAGTCCACACCCCACACATCAAATATCTCTACCTCTTGTATGTTGTTCAAGGGCATCTCATGTCTCCTTGAGATGTTGCCCGTCCTTTGGCAAGCATCACAAGCTACCACAAAGCTTTGCACATCCTTGAACAAACTTGGCCAAAAGAAACCCGATTGCAACACTTTAGCACATGTCTTGTGTGCACTAGCATGCCCTCCACATGGCAAGGAATGACAATGGCGGATCACACTCTCCACCTCATCTTCCGGTATGCATCTCCTAAATATTCCATCCGGCCCTCTTTTGAACAAAAGTGGCTCGCTCCAATAGTAATGCCTCACATCTTTGAAGAACTTCTTCCTTTGGGCATATGTCAAACCGGGAGGCACTTCCTCACACACTAAGTAATTCACAATGTCGGCATACCATGGCTCACTTCCCCTAGACACTTGGAACAAGCACTCCTCCACCATTTGCAATTGCTCATCCCGGAATGAGTCATCAATCGGGATGTCATCTCTCTCAATCTCTAAGGGAGGTAGTCTACTAAGGTGATCCGCCACGGAATTCTCGGATCCCTTCTTGTCCCGGATTTACAAATCGAACTCTTGAAGAAGAAGGATCCACCGAATCAACCTAGGCTTGGCATCTTTCTTTGTAAGGAGGTAACGGATCGCAGCATGGTCCGTATAAACAATGACCTTCGCTCCAACAAGGTATGACCGAAACTTCTCAAAGGCATACACTACCGCTAGCAACTCTTTCTTGGTTGTGGCATAGTTGAGTTGGGCATCATCTACCGTCTTGCTAGCATAATAAATGGCATGAGTTCGCCCATCTTTCCTTTGCCCCAAAACAGCCCCAACGGCTACATCGCTTGCATCACACATGATCTCAAACGGTAAACTCCAATCCGGAGGTTGCATTATAGGTGCGGAGATCAAAGCGTTCTTCAACCTACAAAAAACTTCAAGGCAATCTTTGGAGAAAAAAAATTCAACATCCTTCATTAGTAGGTTAGTAAGGGGCTTAGAAATTTTAGAGAAGTCTTGAATAAACCTCCGGTAAAAACCGGCATGCCCTAAGAAACTCCTTACCCCTTTCACCGAGGTAGGTGGTGGCAGCTTCTCTATCGTCTCAATCTTGGCCCTATCAACCTCAATTCCACGGTTAGACACCAAGTGTCCTAACACGATACCTTCACTCACCATGAAGTGGCATTTTTCCCAATTTAAGACAAGATTTGTCTCCTCATATCTTTGTAATACTAATGACAAGTTAGCCAAGCAATTATCAAAGGAAGAACCATAAACAGAGAAATCATCCATGAACACTTCCATGATATTTTCAATGTATTCCGAAAAATAGCCATCATACACCTTTGGAAGGTGGCGGGTGCGTTACACAACCCAAATGGCATTCTCCTATATGCAAAAGTTCCCCATGGACATGTAAATGTGGTTTTCTCTTGGTCATCGGGGTGGATAGGGATTTGGAAGAATCCACTATAGCCATCTAGGTAACAAAAATGGGAATGTTGAGCTAATCTCTCTAGCATTTGATCAATAAAGGGAAGGGGGAAGTGGTCTTTCCTAGAGGCCATGTTAAGCTTTCTATAATCAATACACATCCTCCATCCCGTAACCGTCCTAGTCGGGATTAGTTCATTGTTCTCATTGGTTACTACGGTCATCCCACCCTTCTTAGGTACTACATGAACGGGACTAACCCACTTACTATCCGAGATAGGGTAGATAATTCCCGCATCTAGCAACTTAATGATTTCCTTTTTGACTACCTCTTTCATTATGGGATTCAATCTTCTTTGATGTTCAATAGAGGGTTTATGATTATCTTCCATCATTATCCTATGCATGCACAAAGAGGGTTTGATGCCAACAAGATCATCAATGGTTTATCCTATTGCCTTTCTATGCAGTTTCAATTCATTCAACAATCTATTAAGCTCATCATCATTCAAAGATGCATTCACAATCACCGGATAAGTAGAATTTGAACCAAGGAAAGCATACTTTAAATGAGAAGGAAGAGGTTTAAGATCAAGTTGAGGAGGACCTTTTTCGGTTGGAGACGATCCATACAATGTAGGTTGAGATGATTGCAAAGCCATGGAAGCCTCCTTGAAGTCCCTTGATGATTGCTCACACTCAAGTGGTTGGTGCTGAAAAGACTCAGGAAAATCGACCCAGGAAGAAAAATCGGTCGATTTATCTGAAGGTGGGTCGATCTGAGTTTCTGTTTTGGCAAAACTGGCTGAAATTTCAGCACAAGTACAAAAATCGGCCGATTTTTGCCCTTCAGTCCGATTTTTCTAGCAGTTTTCCTCTTCTTCTAGCACTTCAAACCCAACACTTGGTAGCTCGTCCAATGCATTCAAGGTCTTGATTACTTCATTGTTACTCTCCTCAATTCCTTCTTCCATCAAGCTTGAGCTAAGAACTCTCTCAAGCGGATCCTTGAGCAAGATTGAGCTCACAACCTCTCTAGACTCCTCTTCTTCAACTATGTTGAATATATCCTCATCAAGGGTTGGCCCTTTCATTATTGTGGACAGCTTGAACTTGATGTTCTCTTTTCCAATGTTGAAGGAGAGAGTCCCATTCTTGCAATCCACTAGACATCCGGAAGTAGCTAGGAAAGGTCTCCCCAAGATGATAGGAACCGGATAGTCCGCCGGGATATCCAAGACAACGAAGTCTATGGGCACATAGAACTTCCCTAGTTGCACCGGAATGTCTTCCAAGATCCCAACCGGATGAGTGATTGAGCGGTCCGCCATGTAAAGGGTCATCTTGACTGGCTTTGGCTCTCCTAGACCAACCTTGTTGCAAAGTGCAAGCGGGATGATGCTTACACTTGCCCCAAGATCATATAGGGCGTCATACTTCACTTCTCCTACTCCGATTGGCACACAAAAGGATCCCGGATCCCTTAGCTTGGGAGGCATCTCCTCTTTCATCGTTTGAATCAACTCCGATGATCTCTTAGTCATCCTTATCTCACCATACTCCTCCAACTTCCTTTTGTTGGAGAGTATTTCCTTCAAGAACTTGCCATATGCCGGCATCCCTAAAATAGCATCCATGAACGGAATGTTAATATGCAATTTGGACATTAGTTCAAGGAACTTACCAAAATGATTGTCCAAGCGAGCTCTTGCTCGTGATTGAGGGAACAATTGTGGTGGCTTGTATGGAGGCGGTGCCACATAGGTTGGCTCTACATCTTTGCTCTTGCCTCCATCTCCTTGCAAAGTTTCTTCTTCATTCACCACTTGCTTCCCTTTAGCATTCTCCTTGGGCAAAGGATCCTTCATGCTTAACCCACTTCTTGTTGTAATAGCCAACACTTGGCCTCTTGGGTTTTCTTCGGTTCTTCCGGGAAGCTTCCCCGGATCTCTATGGGCTTCACCCGCCTTTTGGAAAACTTGTGCTTCCAAAACCTTTTGAGCCTTTGAGATAGAAGTCACCGTGCTCTCAAGACCACTCAACCTTCCAAGCAATTGCTCAAACATCATTTCGGTTCTATCCTTTGGAGGTTGAGTGAATCCGGGTGGAGGTTCTTGTGAAGCTCTTGGTGGTGGAGTTGTGCTTATAGAAGCGGGAGGGTTCAAGGCTCCATCCGGGTTAGAGTAAGAAAACCCGGGATGGTTATGGTTGGGCCGGTAATTGTTGAATTGCCGGTTGTTGTTGAAGTTCCTTGGGCCTTGGTAGTTGTTGTAGTTGCCCCTTCCCATGTAATTCACATCCTCCTCCTTGGAAGACAAGTTAGCTTGTGGAAGCATTTGAGGGGTTGCTTGGTTCTTCAAGGTTGTAGCACACAACTCCCTCAAGGACTTTAGCTCGTTGTTGATAGCGTCGAGCTTGAAGTTGCTCATGGTGACCTCACTCACCTCATATGCTCCCACCTTTCTCCCTTCACTCTTCCTATGGGAGTATTTCTCAATCACTAGAGCTTGCTTCTCTACAAACTCCCAAGCATCATCCACATGCTTCTCCATGAAAGTCCCACCGGAAAGGGAATGAAGCTTGAATTGGCTATCTTCATCAAGTCCCTTGAAGTAGATCTCCAATAGCTCAATTTTCGGTATGCCATGGTGTGGACAATCTAGGAGAAGGTCTTTGAATCTCTTCCAAGACTTGAACAAACTCTCTCTATCCTTCATCATGAAGGCATTGATCTTCCCTCTTAATTCGGTAGTCTTGGAAGGTGGGAAGAACTTAGTCAAAAACTCGGTTGTCATCTCCTCCCAAGTACCAACTCGCCCTTGTGGAATAGATTGATACCAAGCTAAGGCTTTATCCTTAAGAGAGAAGGAAAAAGCCCTAAGCTTATGGTTGTTGCTCTCCAATCTTGGCAGTCTAAGAGTCTCCATCAAAATCTCGTAGTTCATCAAATGTTGGTGAGGAGACTCTCCTTCCATCCCTCCAAATTGATTATGCCGGATCATTTGTAGAACTTGAGGGCGGAGCTCATAGTTGTGGGCTGCGGGATCTCCTAAGTTCACACCCGGACGGTGTGCTCTTTGTGCCGGATCCATACGTCTCCCTAGGGTTTGTGGCTCTTCAATGGCAATGGGCACAACCCTAACATTAGCCGCCGGCTGCGGTTGTTCCACCGGTGGTGGAGGAGGTGGAGGTTGTCGGCGATTAAGCTCTCCTTGAACAAGGGCTTGCCTAATCTCCTCAATCTCCGTCCTAGTTTCCTCTTGCCTCTCATTGGCAAGTCTCCTTTCTTCCTCCAAGAGCTCATCTCTTAGTCTTATTTGCTCTAAGGCTTCATCCAACTCAGCTTGGAGGTTTCTTCCGGCCATCTCTTTCTCTTTTCGGATGTTCTTGGATCTAGATCGAAGGGTTTTCTCCGGTTCGGGATCGAATGGAGCTAAATCCTTGCCACGAGATCATCGCATACACCTAAAGAGAGAGATGATGTCCTGAAAAGCAAAGACACACACCAAAGAGAGATCAAAAGCAACAAGAAAGATCTACACTATAAACAATCACGAAATGACTCAATCTAGACCTAGTCCCCGGCAACGGCGCCAAAAACTTGTTACGCTAAGATCGTGTGATGTGCACACAATAAGTCTTAAATTTATACTCGTTATATTTATCCTAACTCCTAGCGAACCCGCAGTGTACGGGACGTTTGTAGAAAGGTAAGTATTCCGAGGTCGAACACAAAAACAAAGGTGAAATCGAGTCAAGCAATGATCAAAGATAGTGTGAATCTAGACTAAGATAAGATGAGTAACAAAGAAAATCGAAAACGCAATGTTTTTGTTGGTTTTTATGGTGATCAAACAAAGATCACAAGTCAAACAAGGAAATAAAACAACCAACAAATTAAGCTAGCAAACGAGTAAGTAACACAAAGCACAAGTATATGATCAAGAGAGAAAAGTAGATTCTAGAGGTCAAGATTTCCGGTTATGGCATTGGACCCAAGGTTCTAAGGATTCTAAGGACAAGCTGTGGTGTTTGGGAAAGAATGTTCACTAATAGAAGCGATTACCGGGTAAGTCTCTCACTTCACTAATCCCGCATCAAACTCCTATTACCGGGTAGGTCTCAAGGGGTTAGAGTAAGGAATTCCGCACAAACTAGATGCTACTTAAGGGTAACCCTCTCATTACCGGGTAAGTCTCGGAATAGGGAAATCTCAAGTACTAATCCTAGCACACTCGATCCAATAGCGGCTTATGAGGCTCACTACTACCTAGCATTCATCATCTTAGGTATCTAAGGTCGGAAATCATCGGGTAGATCTCTTCCCTCACTTAGATTGGTAGCATTAGGTGATACTAAGCTAAATTAGGCTTGACAAACACTAGGATTTAACAAACAAGGACCCTAGCATTCAGATTTATCATTTAAAGAGCAACAGGAGAATAAATCGGGCTGTTCTACAGATAAATCGGCCGATTTATCTGATGAACTGGTCGATTTATTCTTTCTGTTGTGAGTTTCGTGCATATAAATCATCCTAAACCAACATATAAGTCCATCCTATCATCACCCAAGCCATAACCATCAATCCATCACTCTAGAATCACAATAAACTATCCAATAATATGCATATCAAGATCCAAAATCATCAAACAAGCATACATGGTGTTCATAGATGAATAATGAAAGATGAATAACAAAATCAATAAATCTCAGCAAAATCCAAGTTGTAGCAAGACTTACAAACTCTTAAATGAAGATCCAAAACGTTCCTAACAATACTTGCAAAAGTTCTTCAATCCAAGACTACAAAAGCAACTCAAAATCACTCACAACCTCACTATTCTCCTACAATGGTGTTCTTCTTCTTCCTTCAATCTTTGAGAGCTTTTCTTCTCCTCCAAATCTTCTACCAAATTCCATGAGCTGTGAATGAGAGTGTGGGAGAGGAGAGATCCTCAGCAACCACCTGCAGGACCACTTATATTCTCCACCAAGAGCAAGGACGGACAAGAGATTGTGGGACACGTGGCTTAAGCTGTCAAAGCCTCAAAAATCGACCTAGTAGGAGAAAATCGGCCGATTTAGCTGCTAGTTAGTCCGATTTTCTTCAGCAGAAACGTGCTATGATCGTCTAGCCATGAGTTGCTCCATTGCTTGCACCAATAGTGGTATTTGTGTCCTTTGTTTCTCCAATTATGCTCCTCCAATGCTTTGGATGTGTACCATCATGAGGCTTGGCCCTCTAATGTATCGGTTAATGTCCAAAAGACCCCCGAAATACCTACAAAGCAACGCATAAGTCCGTGTAGACGTCTATCTCGACAAAATACGTGAATTGAGTGCAAACGTCGCGAATTTGTGCTAAACCATGCATGAATGAGTGATGAGTCTATCTAAATGTTACACTAAACCTAAGTCATAAATCGTGTTATCAGACGGTCATCACCAACAAGAATAACGAACTCATTCCTCCGAACCGTAACAGGATGGCGGATGTGCATAGACTACCGCAAGCTAAACAACGCGACGAGGAAGGATCACTTCCCACTACCCTTCATCGATCAAATGCTTGAAAGGTTAGCGCAACATTCACACTTTTGCTATCTTGACGGTTATAGTGGTTTCTTTCAGATTCCGATACACCCGGATGATCAAGAGAAGACCACGTTCACATGCCCGTGGGGTACGTTTGCCTATAGGAGGATGCCGTTCGGGCTTTGCAACGCCCCAGCCACCTTTCAAAGGTGCATGATGGCCATCTTCTCCGAATATATAGAGGAAATCATGGAGGTTTTTATGGATGACTTCTCCGTTTATGGTTCCTCTTTTGACAATTGTCTTTCTAACCTTGCTCTTGTGTTACAAAGGTGTGAAGACACTAACCTAGTTCTTAATTTGGAGAAGTGTCAATGGTGAAGGAAGGCATTGTTTTAGGACACTTAATCTCTAGTAGAGGGATTGAAGTAGATAGAGCTAAAATAGAGACTATAGAAAAGCTTTCTCCCCCAACTTCGGTGAAAGGGATAAGAAGTTTTCTAGGACATGCTGGATTTTATAGACGCTTCATAAAAGACTTCTCTAAAATATCAAAACCGCTCACTAATCTGTTCATGAAGGATGCAGTTTTTGAGTTTTCGCAGGAATGCTTGGATGCGTTTAACATGATTCGGGAAGCTCTAATTTCAGCACCTATTATCCAACCTCCGGATTGGAATCTTCTCTTTGAGGTTATGTGCGATGCAAGTGACGTAGCTATAGGAGCTGTTCTTGGACAAAGAAAGGAAGGGCGAACCCATGCCATATACTACGCTAGCAAGACGCTAGATGAAGCGCAGCTCAACTACGCCACTACGGAAAAAGAATTTTTAGCCATTGTTTATGCAATTCACAAATTTCGCTCTTATCTTGTAGGTGCAAAGGTGATTGTATACACGGATCATGCTGCGATCCGGTATCTCCTTGCAAAGAAGGATGCGAAGCCAAGGCTAATTAGATGGATTCTTCTCCTACAAGAATTCGATCTAGAGATCCGCGACAAGAAGGGTTCGGAAAATTCTGTTGCGGATCATTTGAGTCGTCTAACACATCTAGAAGACGACCATCTACCTATAGATGACTCCTTCCCGGACGAACACTTACATATCATAGAGGAGTGCATCGACGTGATCTCCAAAGGTAACGAACCATGGTTTGTTGATTTTGTTAACTATTTGGTTTGTCAGGAGATACCGCCCGGATTATCCTACGCAGAAAGAAAGAAGTTCTTTAAGGATGTTCGGGAATACTTTTGGAATGAACCTCTCCTCTTTAAGAGAGGTCAAGATGGCATCATTCGGCGATGTGTGCTAGAAGATGAGATGCAAAGTGTCATCCGCCATTGCATTCACTACCATGTGGAGGACACGCTAGTTCGAACAAGACTAGCGCTAAGGTATTGCAATCTGGATTCTTTTGACCTACTTTATTTAGAGATGTGCAAACCTTTGTTTCCTGTTGCGATACTTGTCAAAGAACAGGAAATATCTCTAGGAGGAATGAGATGCCTCTCAATAACATCCAAGAGGTAGAGATTTTCGATGTTTGGGGAGTTGACTTTATGGGACCGTTCCCATCATCTTGTGGAAACCAATACATACTCTTGGCGGTGGATTACGTTTCTAGATGTGTGGAAGCAATTGCCTCTCCCACCAATGATGCCATGGTAGTGGTCAAGTTCTTTAACAAGACCACTTTCCCATGATTTGGGACACCAAGGACTATCATTAGTGATGGAGGTTCTTACTTCATTGCCCGGCGCTTTGAAGCTCTTCTAGCCAAGTATGGGGTTACTCATAAGATCGCCACCCCTTATCATCCACAAACTAGTGGACAAGTTGATATCTCAAACCGGGAGATCAAAGGAATCCTAGAGAAGACGGTTTCAAGGACAAGGAAGGATTGGCCCTTGAAGCTTAATGATGCATTGTGGGCGTACCGGACTGCGTATAAGACTCCCATAGGAACCACACCATACAACCTTGTGTATGGGAAGTCTTGTCACTTACCGGTAGAGTTGGAGCACAAGGCGTTTTGGGCCATCAAGTGGTTGAATTTCAGCATGAAGGAGGCGGGAGAGAAGCGTCTCTTGGACCTTAATGAGCTTGAAGAACCCCGCTTGAACGATTATGAAAGCGCTAAGATTTACAAAGAAAGAGCAAATCGTTGGCATGATAAGCATATCATTCCAAAGGACTTCAAAGAAGGAGATCAAGTTCTCCTCTTCAATTCAAGGCTTCGTCTCTTTCCAGGTAAGCTTAAATCTCGTTGGACCGGACCTTTTCTAATTAAACGTATTTTCCCCATGGTGCAGTTGATGTATGGGTTGAAGCGGGCGGAAGCTTTAAGGTGAACGGTCAACGACTCAAGAAGTATACTCCGGAACTCCAAGCTGAAGAGTTCGCGCCCACCGCACTCGAATTAGTGCGAATTTGGTCTAGCTACGGACCTTAAACAAAGCGCTTCTTGGGAGGCAACCCAAGGTATTGCATTTACGTTTTTGTTTTTTTGATTCATAGATTAGCTTAGTTTAGACGTTTTTGCTTTGTTTTGCCTTCGATACCTCCGGTATGTTCGTTTTTTTGGATGTAGGAATAGTGGGAAAAGAAAAGAGAAGAGTAAGTTTGAAGAAAAGTGACGAAACTTGGACTTTGGAGCATTACAGAGAGTTCCACGGCCTAAACCACGGTCGTGGAACCCTCTGAGACCGTAATTTGCAAAAGCCTTTGAAAAATCACCAAAACCACGGTTCCGTACATTTCCACGGCCGTGGAACCCCCCAACAGACCGTGATTTTCAAAAATTTTGACGGCCACTATATAAACCACGTTCTTCACAAAAACACAACATCCCAAAACCCATTCCACGCCCTAAACGCCGATTTGCCTTCCCTCACCTCAAATCTTCGTTCGTTAATCGTTTTTAACAATTCTTTGGCCAAAACAGAAGCAAATCCGATCACCAACAAGATCCAAGCAACAATTCGAGCGGCAATTCATCAAGGAAAGCAGAATTCGGATTTGAAAATCCGAAAACCTAGGTTTTTTTCGCTTTTCTCTATCTTTGTCGATTCGGTCTTGAAATTGCTAGATTTTTTAGGAATAACTGATTGGAATTGGAAGAGAATTAGTCTAGGACTAATGTTGTGAAAATTGGTGTGATTTTGCTGACTTTTGAGAAAAGTCGAGACAAACCACGGTTCCTGTAGCTTCCACGACCGTGGAACACCAAGAACAAACCGTGGTTTTTGCCAGAACATGGATTTTGTGAGGAGAGTGTCCGGTAGGAATAAGGACAAGAACAAAGATAAGGATAAGAGTAAAAAGAGGAAGGGCAACCCCTCTTCCTCTTCCTCCTCTAGAGCACCACCACCTTCATCCCCTTCACCTCCATCATCACCTTCATCACCATCACCACCTCACCCTAGGGTCCCTACCATTCACGAGGATCATCTCGACGCCTTAGAGAGGATCCACAAGAGGATGGTCATAGGACCTAGATACCTACTGTTGGAGGATTTAGAGCCTCTACATGTCATAGGGGACCTTACTTGGCTCTTGGATAGAGCCAGATTATTCATCTTCTCGGCTATTCGAGAAGATACTTATGAGGAGATTACGAGAGAGGTTGTGGTTTCTTTTGAGCACAGCCACGTTGATAGGACAATTTCTTTCCGGCTGATGGAAAGAAACTATGATTTCTCCATCCGGGAGTTTGGAGCCTTCTTTGGGTTTCACGAGACCTTCAATGGTCGTTTCCCCAGTGGCATATACGCCAAGGATTTCTGGGAAGAGATCGCGATGATCTATGCCAACGAGGACCGCTGGCAGCCAGTTGACACCAAGGCTAAGTTGATGTATCACTTAGCCTTGAAGATAGCTCACAGGGTACTTTTTGAGTGTCTCTTCCATAGGACGGAGACACCTCAGAAGATCAAGACAGATGAGCTCTTTCTTCTCTACTGTATGCTGTACAGTAGACCTGCTGACTGCGCCACCCTCTTAGCTGCTACCATGAGCAAGCTAAAGAAAAAGAGGGCTGACAACATTGGATACGGTGGGATAGTCACCCACCTTGCTAGGGCATTAGGGGTAGATTTCTCTGCTTGCACACGGATTGCCGCTGTACCCCTAGGACTTCAAGCCCTTATGACTAGAGGCCTCATCTTCTCAACCCATAGAGGTCCACCTTATGCTGCTATGCCGTTGGAGAGTAGAACAGGGAGAGGCATTGAGTGGCTCCCAGAGTATTCCATTACGGCTGGACGTCATAACTGGAAGGCGACGTTCGCTGCTATGCATGCAAACAGATTGGTAGCCCCTCCCTACGTTCCACCGCCACCAGTTGTAGAGGAGGAGATGGGAGGAGATGACTATGAGGGAGGAGGAGCTGAGCAGGACTTTGGTACATTCCCGGATCAGCCGGACGCAGCTCCTGACATGCCTAGACGTTCTCCACGTCCCACTAGAGCTTCAGGATTTCTTCTCGCCGTGCCAGTGTCAGCGAGAGACCCACTTGGATGGAGGCTCCTCCTGCGTGGTACGGAGCTCCACTACCATGGTCTACACAGCCGCCACCGCCACCAGCACCAACACCGTCAGATGCACCGGCATGGTACAGCCAACCGCCTGGCTGGTATGAGCAACTGCCAGAGTGGGCTACCGACCTTTCCACCAGAGTTGGAGCTTTGAAGATCCGCGTTGACGCTAGGGACGCACATATGGACGACCTTGACCACATGATGAGAGACGTCTACCGCCAGCAGTTCGGGCGGTACTATGATCCTAGCTTCTCACCATTTCCACCTCCACCGGCACCGCAGTGACGACCTTGAGGACCGACAGTTTAGCCGCTCCACCACCGTTTTGTGAGTTCTTTTTCTTTCTTTCTTTTCTTCTTTTTCTTTTCTTTGAACATTAGGGACAATGTTTGTTCCAAGTATGGCGTGGGGTGTGACTAATAGTTTGTAATAACTCTTACTCACTTTGTATGCTTCTATTGAGAGTATCTTGCATGTTTCGTTTTATTACTACACGTTTCATTATTGCATTGCATGAAAAAGAGTTTGAAAAACCCATAAAAATTGTAAAATTTTGAAAATTTTGTGCTTCTAAGGATAGAGATGATTTCTATGATAATCACCAGTTGTGAATTGAGTTTTGATGACAATCGCATGCTTAAACAAATAGTGAATTGAAAAGAAATTGAATGAGTTGATTATTCCTCTTTTGCAAATTTCATAATGTGATGAACGTTAATTAAATCATGTTGAGGAATTAAAGTTGAAATCACATAATAAGTTCTTATGCTTCTTTTTGAAATGATTAAGGCAATTCGATTTTCTTTCTTCTTTCTTTGATCATTTAGCCCCTCATTGAAATAATGACCTCCTTTACCTATCCGGGAACTTGGAGGAGTTGAATGAAAAAGGCATGTTTGATGTGTGAGGGCCATGAAAGCAATACTTTGCATTCAAAGGAATAGAAAGAAATTATAGGTTTGGGAAAGTCAATCATGATGATGAGTAACTCGGCACCATTCACATAGCCGGGTGTTTGTGTCTTGCCAAAGCCGGATTGAGCGATATTCCTAGCGGATTATGGTATGTGCGCTAAGGGTTTGAGGCATCTCATAAAAATTGAGAAACCAATCTCCTAGGCTTCGGTTTTTGTGCACCTCTATCCATAACTCCAAAAGTAAAGTCGAAAAATGAAAAGAAGAGAGTGGAGCTCTAAGTTGAAAGTGTTGCGGCAACCGCAAGAAAAGAAGAAAGGAGTAGTTATCCACTTTCCCGGATTCATGCACCACATTCCTTAAAGTTTTCCTCCCCTTTCCACATTCTAGACCTTGTTTGAAAGTCATTAAGAATAAAAGAATGTTATATGGCTTGGTGATCTAAATTGAAGTTTCTTATGATTGATTTTGATAATGTTTAAGGGTTATGATGTTTACATGGAATTTTGATTGCTTCATGAGCTTTCTTTACTCTTTACTCTTTGATTAAGTGTATGAAAGTCTTATAAACGAATGAAGCAAGATTTGAGAATGATCTATTGATTAGAAGGCACATTTATCCAAAAGTTTTGCTTTGAGAAGGTACACATATTTCATCCTAACTTGAGTTTTTAAAGCTTTTAAAGACCTTGCTTAGGGACAAGCAAGTGGCTAGTATGGGGTTATTTGTTAGCATGAAATATTGTGATAATTTAGGCACGTTTTCTAAGTGTATTTCATCCATATAGGTAGTCATTGATGAAGCATTGAAGTATTTGTGAGTTAGTTTATCTATTTTGTCGATATAGAGGTCTACATAAGCTTTGTGTTGTTTGTAGGCAATTAAGAGCTAAATCCGAACGGATTGAGAGAGAATGGAGTTTGATTGAGCATGTCCAAGGATTGAGGACGTCTCTAGGAGCTAAGGATGGTGCTAACTTGAAGAATAGCACAAGACTAAGGAAAATCACGAACTACCTCTAAACCACGCTCTAAAATACGGCCGTACTACATTCCACGTTCAAGTCCACGCCCGTGGAACATTAGCAAGAGAGGCGTGGTGCATTCCAGCAACTTACACGGCCGTGGAGGGTTGTGACAAACCGTGACCAACTTCCACGCTCTAAATTACGGTCGTGGAACCCTTCCACGATCGTGATCTTGGCGATCTTTTAACGCATACTTTGAAGCCACGATCTCCTACGCAATGGGCCGGGCCAATATTTTATCTTACACTATAAAAGGACGGAAGAAGAGAGATTCCGTCACCTTCGCTTACACGTTGCCTACGCTTATTGCATGTGCCTAGGGTTTCAAGATTGCCGTTGAGAGATTGCGTTTTGCTATTGAGATTTCGGGTTGACGGAAGGAGTGAAGATTTGGAAGACTTGTTCGTAAGACGATTACGCTTCATCTTTAGGTTTGATTAGAAGGCGGATTGACATCCCGTTCTTCGTTCTTATCTAAGATTGTGATTGCTTGTGTTATTCCGAATCTATTGACACCATTGTTCTTGATTTGTGGATTTGAGATTGATTTGAAGTTTATTAAAGATTTTCGGAAGTTTTCATCTTTCATTCTTTTAAATCTTGAATTTGATATCAATATGACTGTTGTTGGGTAAAACCCTTTAGCAATTCTAAGGTGAAGGGTTGATAGTTGTGGCTTAGATGATGATAGATCGATCGTAAACATATTGGACCCTGAGAGTTAGAGAGAATCGCCGACGAACCTAATCCACGGTCTGTTCTTGAGCTTCCACGGCAGTGGAATTCAAGAACTAACCGTAATTTTGTGTCAGTTTACGAACTTGCTTTTACTTTAATCCAAAGTTAAAGATTTGCTTTAACTTAGTCTTGGCTTACCTTTTCTAGGTGGTAGTGAAGCCTCAACAACCTCTACCTCGATTGTGAGTGTCACAACCTTAATCGATTTAGTTAGTCTTGATCCTTGGATTACAAGTTTGGGTATTTGACGTTAATTCTTGCCTTTAGATCCTTTCTATATTGAAGCCTCACCAACCTTTATAGAGAGTGTCTTTTAGGTGAGTCATATAAGGTTTTTGGAACTTCACCGTACGATTACCTTACTTTTGTATACCTTTGCATATCTCAACTCTGTCCTTATATCTTTAGTATATCTTGAATCGATTGCCACAGCTGGATTCCCGGATCTTTAGGATTGTTGTTTTCCCAATATTTGAAAAGCTCACATATTTACTTGCTTGATAATCTATAATTGGATTTAACCCCCCAAATCCTTGTGTTCGATACTCTGGAATTCTTGCTTAACTATATCGATCCGTACACTGCGGGTTCGCTTGCTTGATTTCTAGTTTTATAATTAAAGCTTATTTGCACGCACGCTAAGTGGCGAACAGCCCTCACACATCAAACATGCCAAATAATCAACTCCTCCAAATTCCCGGATAGGTAAGGGAGGTCATTATTTCATTGAGGGGCTAAATGATCAAAGAAAGAAGAAAGAAAATTGAATTGCCTTAATCATCTCAACAAGAAGTATAGGAACTTATTATGTGATTTCAACCTTATTTCTCAATATGATTTAGGTAACAATCTTCACATTATGAAACTTGCAAAAGAGGGATAATTAACACATTCAATTTCTTTTCAATTCATTGTTTGTTTAAGCATACAAATGTCATTCAAAACTCAATTCCCAAGTAGTGATTATCATAGAAATCATCTTAATTCCTAGAAGCACAAAAATTGTCAAAATTTTTCGATTTTTATGGGTTTTTCAAAGGCTTTTTCATGCAATGCAATAATGAAACGTGTAACAATAGAATGAAACATGCAAGGTATTCTCGATCATAGCAAGCAAAAGTGAGTAAGAGTTATTACAAACGATTAGTCACACCCCACCCCATACTTGGAACAAACATTGTCCCTAATGTTCAAAAAGAAAATAAAGAAAAGAAAGAAAGAAAATGAACTCACAAGACGGTGGTGGAGTGGCTAGAACGGTAGGCCATCAATCATCCTCACTGAGGTGCCGGTGGAGGTGGAAACGGGAAGAAGCCGGGATCGTAGTTCCGCCCAAACTGCTGGCGGTAAATATCTCTCATCATGAGATCATGTGCCTCGGCTCGTGCATCCCTAGCATCCGCACGGATCTCCAAAGCTCCGACTCTACTAGAGAGGTCGGTGGCCCACTCCGGCAGCTGCTCGTACCAACCCGGCGGCTGGCTATACCACGCTGGTGCGTCTGACAGTGCTGGTGTAGGTGGTGGCTAGGCATGCCAAGGTGGTGGAGCTCCCATCCAGTCCGGTTGTGTGCTATACCATGCTGGAGGATCCGCCATCCATGTCGGTCTCTCGCTCACGCTGGCACGGCGAGAGGAAGACCCTGAAGCTCTAGCGGGACGGGGATAGTGTCTAGGAAGGTCAGGAACTGCATCCGGCTGATCCGGAAAGGTACCAAAATCATGCTCACCTCCTCCTCCCTCATACTCATCACCTCCTCTCGTCTCCTCCTCCTCTACAACTGGTGGCTCAGGGGGAACGTAGGGAGGTGCATCTAATCTGTTCGCATGCATAGCAGCGAACGTCTCCTTCCAATTATGGCGTCCTGCCATAATGAAATACTCTGGAACCCATACAACCCCTCTACCTGTCCTACCCTCCCAAGGCATGGCAACTGTAGGTGGACCTCTATGTCTAGGAAAGAGAATGCCTCTAGTCATGAGGCTCTGAAGTCCTAGGGGTCTAGCTGCAATCCTGGTGCATACGGAGAAGTCAATGTGCAACTGCCTAGCAAGGTGGGTGACCATCCCACCGTATCCAATGTTGCCGGCCCTCTTGTTCTTTAGCTTGCTCATAGTAGAAGCCAAGAGGGAGGCACAGTCAGCTGGCCTACCGTACAACATACAGTAAAGAAGAAACAACTCGTCAGTCTTGATCTTCTAAGGTGTCTCCGTCCTAGGGAAGAGACACTCAGAAAGCACTCTATGGGCAATCTTCAAGGCTAAGTGATAAATCAACCTAGCCTTGGTATCAGCAGGCTGCCAGCGGTCCTCGCTGGCGTATATCATAGCTATCTCCTCCCACAAATCCTTGGCATACATGCCACTAGGGAATCGACCATTGAAGGTATCGTAGAACCCAAAGAAGGCTCCAAACTCTCTAATCGAGAACTCATAGTTCCTTTCCATCAGCCGGAAAGAAACCGTCCTGTCTACGTGACTATGCTCAAACGAGACAACAAACTCCCTAGTGATCTCCTCATATGCATCTTCCCGAAAAGCGGAAAAGATGATCAATCCGGCTCTATCTAATAGCCAAGTAAGATCCCCTACCACATGCAGCGGCTCTAGGTCCTCAAGTAGTAAATATCTCCGTCCTATGACCGCTCTATTCTCGATCCCTTCTAAGGCATCGAGATGGTCCTCATGGATCTTAGGGATCCTAGGGGAAGGTGGTGATGGTGGTGATGGTGGTGAGGGGGCTCAGCAGGTGGTGCTCTAGAGGAGGAAGAAGTGTTTCCTTTCCTTTTCTTATTTCTATCAGACATTCTCCTTACAAAATCCATTTTCTGTCAAAAACCACGGTCTGTTCTTCAAGTTCCACGGCCGTGGAATGCCTAGAGACCGTGATTCGGTTCGTAATTTCTCAAAACTCAGTAGATTCACACCAAACTCAACAACAAGCAACCCTAGACTAATTTCAGTCCAATTTCAATCAGTTCTCCTAGAAATTCTAGCAAAAACTGAGCCAAATTGATAAAGAGAAGGAAGGAATGAAAAACCTAGGTTTTCGGATTTTGAAATCCGAATTCCGTCTTCTCCGGTGAATTGCCGCTCGAGTCGTTGCTTGGATCTTGTAGGTGACGGAATTTGCTTCACTTTTGGTCAAAGAATCGTTAAAAACGATTAACGAACGGGAATTTGAGGGAGAGGGTAGTGATTTGGCGTTTTGGGCATGAAATTTTGGAATTGTGGTGTTATTTGTGAAGGAAGGTGGTTTATATAGTGGCCGTAAAAATTTTCGAAAACCACGGTCTATCGGGGGTTTCCACGGCCGTGGAAATGTACGGACCCGTGGTTTTTGTGATTTTTCTCAGGCTTTTGCAAATTACGGTCACTGTAGTTGTCACGGCCGTGGTTTTGGCCGTGGAACTCTCTGTAATGTGCCAAAGTCCAAGTTTCGTCAATTTTCTTCAAACCTTTCCTTCTCTTTTCCTTTTCCACTGATCCTACATCCAAAAACATGAACATACCGGAAGGTATCGAAGGCAAAACAAAACAAAAACGTCTAAACTACTCTAAACTATGAATCAAAAACAAAAAACGTAAGTGCAATACCTTGGGTTGCCTTCCAAGAAGCGCTTTGTTTAAGGTCCGTAGCTAGACCAAATTCGCACTTATTCGAGTGCGGTAGGCGCGAACTCTTCAGCTTGGAGTTCCGGCGAATACTTCTTGAGTCGTTGGCGGTTCACCTTAAAGCTTCCGCTCTTTTCACCCCATACTTCAACTGCGCCATGGGGAAAAACACGTTTGATTAGATAAGGTCCAGTCCAACGAGATTTAAGCTTACCTAGAAAGAGACGAAGCCTTGAATTGAATAGGAGAATTTGATCCCCTTCTTTGAGGTCCTTTGGGATGATATGCTTATCATGCCAACGCTTCGCTCTTTCTTTGTAAATCTTGGCGTTTTCGTAGGCATTCAAGCGAAGTTATTCAAGCTTGTTGAGATCCAAGAGACGTTTCTCTCCCGCTTCCTTCATGCTAAAGTTCAACCACTTTATTGCCCAATACGCCTTATGTTCCAACTCTACCGGCAAGTGACAAGACTTCCCATACACAAGGTTGTATGGTGTTGTTCCGATGGGAGTCTTGTATGCAGTCCGGTATGCTCATAATGCATCATCTAGCTTCAAAGACCAATCCTTCCTTGTCCTTGAAACCGTCTTCTCTAAGTTTCCCTTAATCTCCCGGTTAGAGATCTCCACTTGTCAGCTAGTTTGTGGATGATAAGGGGTGGCAATCTTGTGAGTCACCCCATACTTAGCCAATAGAGCTTCAAATCGTCGGGCAATGAAGTGAGAACCTCCATCACTAATGATAGTCCGTGGTGTCCCAAATCGTGGGAAAATGGTCTTGTTGAAGAATTTAACCACAACCATGGCATCATTAGTGGGAGAAGCAATTGCTTCAACCCATCTCGAAACATAATCAACGGCTAAAAGTATGTATTGGTTTCCACATGATGATGGGAAAGCTCCCATGAAATCTACTCCCCAAACGTCAAAGATCTTCACCTCTTGAATGTTGTTAAGAGGCATCTCGTTTCTTATAGATATGTTCCCTGTTCTTTGACAAGCATCGCAGCAGGAAACAAAGGTTTGCACATCTTTAAATAGAGTAGGCCAAAAGAAACCAGATTGCAATACCTTAGCGCTAATCTTGTTCGAACTAGCGTGTCCTCCACAAGGTAGTGAATGACAATGACGGATGACACTTTGCATCTCATCTTCCGGCACACATCGTCGAATAATGCCGTCCGGACCTCTCTTAAAGAGGAGAGGTTCATTCCAAAAGTATTCCTGAACATCCTTAAAGAACTTCTTTCTTTGTGCGTAGGATAATCCGGGCGGTAATTCCTGACAAACCAAATAGTTAACAAAATCAGCAAACCATGGTTCGTTACCTTTGGCGATCGTATCGATGCACTCCTCTATGATGTGTAATTGCTTGTCCGGAAAGGAGTCATCTATAGGTAGGTGGTCGTCTTCTAGATGTGGTAGACGACTCAAATGATCCGCAACAGAATTTTCCGAACCTTTCTTGTCGCGGATCTCTAGATCGAATTCTTGTAGGAGAAGAATCCATCTAATTAGTCTTGGCTTCACATCTTTCTTTGCAAGAAAATACCGGGTCGCAACATGATCCGTGTATACAATCACCTTTGCACCTACAAGATAAGAGCGAAATTTGTCAAATGCATATACGATTTCTAAGAATTCTTTTTCTGTAGTGGCGTAGTTGAGCTGCGCTTCATCTAGCGTGCGTCTTGCTAGCGTAGTAGATAGCATGGGTTAGTCCTTCCTTTCTTTGCCCAAGCACAGCCCCTATGGCTACGTCACTTACGTCACACATAACCTCAAATGGAAGATTCCAATTTGGAGGTTGAATAATCGGGGATGAGATTAGAGCTTCCCGAATCATATTAAACGCATCTAAACATTCAAGTGAAAAATCAAAAACTGCATCCTTCATCAATAGATTAGTAAGTGGTTTTGATATTTTGGAGAAATCCTTTATGAAACGTCTATAGAATCCAGCATGTCCTAGAAAACTTCTTATCCCTTTCACCGAAGTTGGGGGAGGAAGCTTTTCTATAGTCTCTTTCTTAGCCTTATCCACTTCAATCCCTCTACTAGAGATCAAGTGTCCTAATACAATGCCCTCTTTCACTATAAATTGACACTTCTCCTAATTAAGAACTAGGTTAGTGTCTTCACACCTTTGTAACACAAGAGCAAGGTTAGAAAGACAATTATCAAAGGAGGAACCGCAAACGGAGAAATCATCCATGAAAACCTCCATGATCTCCTCTATATACTCCGAGAAGATAGCCATCATGCACCTTTGAAAGGTGGCTGGGGCGTTGCAAAGCTCAAACGGCATTCTCCTATAAGCAAACGTTCCGCACGGACATGTGAATGTGGTCTTCTCTTGATCGTCCGGATGTATCGGGATCTGAAAGAAACCACTATAACCGTCAAGATAGCAAAAGTGTGAATGTTGTGCTAACCTTTCAAGCATTTGATCGATGAAGGGTAGTAGGAAGTGATCCTTCCTCGTCGCATTGTTTAACTTGCGGTAGTCTATGCACATCCGATATCCTGTTATGGTTCGTGTAGGGATAAGTTCATTGTTTTTGTTGGTGATGACCGTCATTCCTCCCTTCTTCGGAACTACCTGTACGGGACTCACCCACTTGCTATCGGAGATAGGTTAGATGATACCTGCATCAAGTAGTTTAAGAATTTCCTTCTTGACAACCTCCTTCATGGTCGGGTTTAACCGCCTTTGAGGTTGTCGCGAAGTTCTATAGTCCTCTTCCATTAAGATCTTATGCATGCATAATGAAGGTTTGATTCCTACTAGATCCTCTATAGTATATTCTAAGGCTTTCCTATGTTTCTTAAGAACAACCATAAGCTTACTATGTCCATCTATGCTCAGATCGGAACTAACAATTATCGGAAAGGTAGAATTAGGTCCTAGAAACGCGTACCTTAGATGTGTAGGGAGTGGTTTCAATTCCATCACCATAGGAGTCTCCAATGGCTCTTGAGGAGTATCCGATGATACCTTAGAAGTATCTAAGGAAGTAGAAGATGTTGGAGAAGAATCAAGATAAGTCGTGGAAGAAACACAATTTCCTTCAGATTCACCCAGAATTACGGCACCCCTGCCTTCTCCACGGCCGTGGTTTTGGTCGTGGAAATAATTTACGGTTCCTCTGCTTTCTCCACGGCCGTGGTTTTGGCCGTGTAACTTACTAGAATGCTCTATGCTTGTGTTGGTGAATTCCACGGCCGTGGAATAGGCTGTCTGACCGTGGATTCGTACGTTTTCTGACTCATCGTGGAGTTTCTCAAATTCTTCTTCATACACTTCTTTTTGCTTCTCTAAGGCTTCAATTGCCTCATTGCACTCCTCTTCTTCCCCTATATCCATAATGCTCATAGAAAGAACTTTTTGCAAGGGATCTTTGAAGAGAACAGAACTTACCTCCTCTCTAGATAGCTCTTCGTCATGGATATTGAATATATCCTCATCGAAGGCTGGTTCCTTCACTAAAGTGAAAAGGACGAACTCTACCTTTTCTTCTCCTATGTCAAAGGCGAGTCTAGCATTCTTGCAATCGACTATACAGCCGGATGTGGCAAGAAACGGTCTTCCGAGTATGATCGGGACCGGAATATCTACAGGAATGTCAAGCACAACAAAATCTATAGGAACATAGAACTTACCAAGCTTGACCGGGACATCTTCAACAATTCCGACGGGACGAGTTATGGATCGATCCGCCATGTATAACGTCATCTTCACCGGTTTAGGTTCACCTAAACCGATCTTCTTGCATAAGGCAAGCGGAATGATGCTCACACTTGCTCCCAAATCACATAATGCATCATATGTGACATCTCCCACTCCTATAGGAATACAAAATGACCCCGGATCCTTCAGCTTTGGGGGCATCTTCTCTTTCATGGTCTTGATGAGATCCGATGAATCCGAACTCATCTTAACCTCTCCAAAATCCTCTAATTTCCGTTTGTTAGAGAGAATTTCCTTTATGAACTTTCCATAAGCAGGCATACCTACAATTGCATCAATGAAAGGTATATTAATATGCAGTTTGCTCATGAGTTCAATAAACTTACCGAATTGCTTGTCTAGACGTGCTCTTGCTCTAGATTGCGGAAACGGTAGAGGAGGTTTGAAAGCTGGAGGAGGAACGTAGATGTCCTCCTTTTCCTTCCCCTTTTCTTTCTCCTTTTCGACGGGAACTTCTACAAACTTAGGCTGCGGGTCGATGGTGGTTGCTCCGCTCCTAGTTGTGATAGCCATTACCCTTCCCTTTGGGTTGTCCTCTATCTTTCCTGGAAGTTTTCCTTGATTTCTAGGAACTTCCTCAGCATGGAAAAACATTTGGTTTTCTAAAACCTTTTGGGCTTTATCAACTTTAGTAATGTGATCGTCGACCTTAACGATGTGATTCTCCAATCCTTGGAGCTTCCCCAAAATTGTTTCCAACATGGGATCGGGCTTCTCTTTCCCCGAATTGCTTCCGCTATTAGATGCTTGTTCTTGGCTTTTCAAAGGAATAGAGGAAGAAGAAGGTGGAGTTAGTGAATTTCCTGAATTGGGATGAGAATTACAGGAATTTTGTTGTTGGTTGGACCGTCAATTGTTGTTGTTCGAACCCCTATTGTTGTTCCAGCCGTTATTCCGGTTGTTGTTGTTGTTCCAATTGTTCCGGTTGTTGTTGTTGTTCCAATTGTTCCGGTTGTTGTTCCGGTTTGTATTCTCATTCCCATTGTTGTTTCCCAAATAACCAACATCTTTTCCTTTTTGCTTTGGAAAGTTGGTTTTGATAGCTTCCTTCAACTCTTTAATCTCGGTGTTGAGAGAAAAGATTTGAGTTTGAGCCTCTTGTGTTAGTTTTGCTCCTAGCTCCACATGGTGCTTCTATTTTCCGGTGAGAATACTTTTATATGACTAGGGCTTGCTTCTCAATGAAGTCCCAAGCATCATCTTCCCTCATGTCCATGAATATGCCACATGAAAGGGATTGGAGCTTGAATTGTGTTTCCACATCCAGCCCCTTGTAGTATATCTCCAACAATCCCAGCTTTGAAATGCCATGGTGTGGGCAATCCAATAATAAATCTTGAAATCTTTCCCAAGATTGAAACAAACTTTCGTTAGATCTCATGGAAAACGCATTAATCTTACCTCTCAACTCCGCCGTTTTGGATGGCGGAAAGAATTTGGTTAGGAACTCCGCAGAAAGATCCTCCCACGTATTAAGTCTTCCGTTCGGAAGAGCTTGATACCAAGATAAAGCCTTCCCTTTCAAAGTGAAGAAGAATGGCTTGATCTTGTAATTGTTAGTAGTTGCATTTATCGGCTTCATTGTCTCCATCATAATCTCAAAATTTTGTAAGTGTTGATGTGGAGATTCGGCACTCGTTCCTCCAAACTGATTTTGGCGAATGAGGGTAATAACTTGCAGGTTGAAGTTAAACCCTTGCATATCATCAGCATCAAAGTTCACACCTAAACGGCGTGGTTGCTGAATTGGATCCATCCTTTGGCCAAGAGTTCTTGGCTCTTCATCTACACGGGTGGCCCTTGCATTCCCAGCCGGAACACGTCGATTCGCCGCCGGTCTTGGAATAAATGGTTCACATTGATCATCGGATCAATGTCCTCTAGTGGTGGCATGGAAGAGTCGCTATCCTCGCCGGATGAATGGGTTCTAACTGATCTTGAGGATCTCCTTGAGGATTTCCTACTCTTCTTTCTCTTAAGATCGCTCATTTCCATCCTTATTTGGAATATCATATCCGTTAGATCATCAAATTTTGATTGATGACGATCTATTTCCTCCTTGTGAGTCTTCTCACTCCATTGGAGTTGAGCTTCTTTTTCCGCCAACTCCGTTTGGTAATCTCGTTCTGCTTCTTTAGCCATCTTTCTTTCTTTGAGCTACTTCCTCAAATTCTTCTCAAGTTCTTGATCAAGAGGTAAGAGGTCCGTGTTGTTCCTAGACCTGCGCATATATCTAAAAGAACCTGGAAATATCACTTCACAAGAGATATCAAATAACAAGAGCTAAGCTCCCAAGCTTGACAACCGGAAACCGAATTTGGCCTAGAACAAATCCCCGGCAACGGCGCTAAAAACTTGTTCGCCACTTAGCGTGCGTGAAATCAAGCTTTAATTTATGAAACTAGAATAAAATCAAGCGAACCCGCAGTGTACGGATCGGCGTAGATTAGCAAGTATTCCAGAGTATCGAACACAGGGATTTGGGGGGTTAAATCGAGTTATAGATTGTCAAGCAAGTAAATGAATAAGCTTTGCAAATATTGGGGAAAACAGCAACCCTAAAGATCCAGGAATCCAGTCGTGGCAATCGATTCAAGATATACTAAAGATATAAAGACAGAGTAGAGGTTTGCAAAGATATACGAATGTAAGGTGATGTACAGTGAAGTTCCAAAACCCTATATGACTCACCTAAAGACACTCTCTATAAAGGTTGTTGAGGCTTCAGTATAGAAAGGTTCTAAAGGTAAGAATTAATCTCAAATACCCAAACTTGTAACCCAAGGATCAAGACTAACTAAACCGATTAAGGTTGTGATACTCGAAATCGAAGTAGAGGTTGTTGAGGCTTCACTACTACCTAGAAAAGGCAAGCCAAGACTAAGTTAAAGCAAATCTTTAACTTTGGATTAAAGTAAAAGCAAGGTTCGTAACTGACACAAAATTACGGGTGGATCTTGAGTTCCACGGCCGTGGAATCTCAAGAAAAGACCGTGGTTTTGGGGCGTCGGCGAGATCTCTCTAACTCTTAGGGTCTAATCAGTTTACGATCGATCTATCATCATCTAAGCCACAACTATCAACCCTTCACCTTAGAATTGCTAAAGGGTTTTAGCCAACAATAGTCATTATGATATCAAATTCAAGATTAAGAAGAATGAAAGATGAAAACCTTCGAAAACCTTCAATAAACTTCAAATAAATCTCGAATCCACAAATAGGAATGATAATGTAATTCAGATTTGGAATAAACACAAACCAATAACTCTCCTTGATAAGAACGAAGAACGGGATGTCAATCCGTCTTCTAATCAAACCTAGGAATCAAAGGCGCAACTTCTGCCACGAACAATCTTCCAAATCTTCACTCCTTCCTTAAAGCCTTTCCATTAATTCGGAAATCTCAATAGGGCTAGGCGCGGTCTAAACGGAGGTCTAAGCGGCGGTCTAAGCGATCGTAAGCGCCGGGTACCGAATTCTCCCTTCTTTAGTCCTTTTATAGGGCAATATAAAATATCTCTCTCCGGCCCATATGTGTAATATTGTGTCCATATTATGTTCGTCAAAAGATCGCCTAAATCACGGTTCCTTAGGATTCCACGGCCGTGATTTAGAGCGTGGAATTGGATTACGGTTCCTCACAACTTCCATGACCGTACTTTACACCGTGTAACTCTCTGGAATGCTCCACGCTCATGTTGCCCAAATTCCACGGCCGTGGTTTAGAGCGTGATCTTAATTACGGTCGTAATTTAGAGCGTGGAAGCATAGATTGCTCGTAACTCCTTTTGTTTCGTGCCATTCCTCATCCTACCATCTTCCTTAGCTTCTTTGTGGTGTCCTCAATCCTTGGATATGCTCAATTCATCTCAATCCTCTCTTAATTTGTTCGGAATTAGCTCTTATTCGCCTACAATCAACACAAGGCTTATGTAGACCTCTATATCGATAATATAAATGAACGAGCTAACAATTACCTCAATGCTTTATCAATGAACACCATAATGGATGAAAAAATCTAGAAAACGTGCCTAAAATATCACAATATTTCATGCTAACAGGTGTGAGATGCATGCGTTTGAAGGACATTTCTATGCCGAGGATACAATGGTCTAGACGAGGAATTGACGAGGCTACATGGGAGACTGAGGATAGTATCTAGAGGAACCATCTAGAGTTTTACGCCGAAATAGATGCACCTGTAGGAACCACGAGTAGATCTTAGTGCTATCTTGGTGAGTGTATGTTATGCTATGTGTTTGTGTGATATGTGGTGCTTTCGTGCTAGCTGTGATATATGCATATGATCTTTTAGATCTTGTTTGCTAGCGCGAGTTAGGTATAGTTAGAGATGGTTCCTTCCTCCATGCTATTGTGTGTGTTTAGGGTTAGTTGGAGATGATTCATTCCTCCATGCTATTGTTGATGGACATAGTGTTTAGGATTAGCTGGAGATGTGTTATGTGTACGTTTTGGCTGGAGACGACTTTCCTCCATGCTAGTGTGATGTGGTTAGTGTTTGGCTAGAGATGATTTTCCTCTATGCCTTGTTTAGAGTATGTGATAGTGTTGCTGGAGTGATGGTTTCTCCATGCTGTGTTTTGAGGATATAGAATGTTATAGGTTGCGATTTTCGAGCGGAGAGGTGATGCCTCCAAGAGAGAGAGTTATACCTCGACATATGGGTCCGAGAGGATTTGGGATCATGCAAGTTTCGGGAAGAAACTTGTTTTTAGGGGAGTGTGATGTAAGAGACTTAGTCTTTAGGAGATGAGTTGTGCTGAGTGTAGACTGAGCCGCCCCCGCGGGTTCTGTGAGCCGCACCTATGCATCAGGAGGGACGCCCCTGCGCCTTGCAGATCTGCCCCTGCGGGTTTGTGCGGCTGCAGCCGTCTTTGTTGACTCTTGATGAAGCTTTCGGCTAGCTTCCTTTATAAGCCTTCCATTGCTTCTTGATGAAGGGTTCTTCATCCCTCCAGCCTTCTTCTTCCTCACGTTCGTCTTCTTCTCTCAATTTCTTCATTGGATCTTCTTCTTGTTTTCTTGAGTTGTGAGTGGAAAGTTTGTGGCTTTGATCTTGGATGATGATGAGCATGATGTTAGATGTTGTTGCTGAGGTGTTGTAGTGTCTGTGGTTGTGGTGAAGGTTCTGCTTAGGTTTCCTGTGTGGTAAGCCAACTGAAAACTCCACCTTGTTTATAATGTTTTACAGGTGTTGATGGTAGAAGATTTAACACAAATATAGTAGTTTGATACACTAAAAATGTATTGATTATATTCTAGATGCTTGGTTGGTTTGAATTCAGTGTAAGACTTATCGAAGATTTCAAGGGCCTTGACATGGACTTCAAGAGCCTTGAAATATTTTTCAAGGACACAAGGAAGATAATGACAATCTTAAAGGCCTTGAAGAAATATAGTTGCACGAAACAAGGATTCAAATTATAAAGAAGATTTTCCAAGAACGATTTGTTTAACAGAAAGATTTTGGTGAAGATCTTTTCAACGTAAGATTAGAAGATCTTTTCAGAAGATTTTCTAAAACCAAAAAGCTTAAGGATTTCTTCTCGTTCAGTTCAACAGAAAACAAGAAGATTAAGGAGCTGAGGATTCAACGTGTTCTCAGGAGTTAAAGATCTATAACGTCTACCTCTTCTCTAAACAAGAAGGGATCTTCATGGAGAAGAAGATTCATGTTCAAACGGTCATCTTTCCCAACGGCTAGAAGACCGCTCCATAGAAGAGTATAAATGAAGAAGATGACTGAAGAAGAAGACACACAAGTAGATACGGAAATAGCTTTACGTCTTCGATTCATTGTTTTTTCTTTCTCTCCTTCTAAAAAGCTTTATTTCCTTAGAGAGAGTAAAACACAAGAGCTTCATTGGAAGATCTAAACAGTGTTATACTAGAGTGTGTGTTACTCTGCGAAGTAACTAGGCTATTATAGCTAGGCGAGAGTTGGAGCTAGATCGTAGCGTTGGCTACAGTGAGAGAAGAAGGGGATTTCTTCTAGTTTGTATCTAAGACTCTTTGGAGCTGATAATAGGTAGTTAGATCCTAAGGTTATACCCTTGGACGGAGAGTAGGCTATTTAGAGCCGAACTTTGTAAACATATCCTCGTGTCAATATTTTACATTCCGCACTATATCTCGCTATTGTGACTAACTTTGTTTTGCAGGAGTACGAAGTCAAGGCCCTTGAATGTTGTTTCAAAGCCCTTGAAATCAAAGTTTCACAAAGAGCACAAATTGACATCAAGGCCCTTGAAAGGAGTTTCAAGGCCTTGAGATTGGGTTTGTGAAAAGTTCCCATACTCTATTCAACCCCCCTTCTAGAGTATCTTTTAACCTTTTATTTAACCTACCGGTTCTTCAATTTATATCAGAGCTAGACTCATGTATATTGATTTAACCATCAATGAGACTAATCATGAATCCTGTAGGTGATGGTGGATTTGCTCAAGGAAGATCCTCATCTCGACCACCACTCTTCTGTGGCAACCACTTTGCACATTGGAGAGCACTCATGCTTATGTTCATTATTGACCAGGACATGGAGCTTTGTAGCATCATTCAAAATGGACCTAAAGTTCTAATGACAACGGTTGAAGATGTCCAAGTCCCAAAGAAGGAAGCTGAATTCACACAGGCTGACCTGGACAGTGTGTCAAAGAATTACAAAGCAATGAACCTACTATACTGCGGTTTAGATGCAAATGAATTCAACCGCATCTCATCATGCAAGAGTGCAAAAGAAATATGGGACAAGCTTGTGGTCACATACGACGGAACAAGTCAAGTCAAGGAAACAAAGATTAACATCTTCATCAGAGAATACGAGCTATTCAAGATGAATTCAAATGAAATAGTCAAAGAAATGTTCACCAGATTCACTAAGATCGTGAACAACTTGGACTCACTAGGAAAGATCTTCACAAATGAAGATAAAGTTAGGAAGATTCTAAGGAGCCTACCTAAAGCTAAGTGGGGACCAAAGATGACTGCTATCGAAGAAGCTCAGAATCTCACAACTCTTCCTCTTGATGACTGTCACGCTCAAGATGTGTGTGCACGCAATAAGCCTTAAATTTATACTCGTTATATTTCTCCTAGCTCCTAGCGAACCCGCAGTGTATGGGACGTTTTGTAGTAGGGATAGTATTCCAAGGTTGAACACAAAGACTGAGGTGAGATTGATTCGATTAGTGATTAAGTTTAGTGAAGATCTAGGCTTAAGAAAAGAGAAAGAAATAAAGAAATGAAAATCTCAATATATTTTTTGGTAGGTTTTTGGGTGATCAATCAAGGATCACAAATCATGCGAAATAAACAACCAACTAAGCTAACAAATCAACACAAACAAACAAGCTAAACACGAGATATGAATCAAGGAGAGAAAAGCGGATTCTAGGGGTTGGAAATTCCGGTTATGACATAGGACTCAAGCTATCTAATCATTCCTCGGATTAACTATAATATGTTGGGAGTTAGTGTTTCTAGATTGGGATCAATCACCGGGTAGGTCTCATGGTCCACTAGTCCGTTCCTAAGGTCTCATTACCGGGTAAGTCTCAAAGAACCTAAGGAATGGAATTCTACACAAACCGGATTGTCACCTAGGGATCTAACCTATCCTCACCGGGTAAGTCTCGGAAGGGCAAGTCCTAAACAACTATCCTAGCACACTTAGTCCAATGGCGGCTTATGAGGCTCACCACTACCTAGAGTTTATCATCTTTGAAATCTAAGAGTAAGAATCACCGGGTAGGTCTCTTCTAGTACTTAGTTGCTAACACTAGGTCACCCTAGGATAGATTTAGCTCAACAAACACTAGGGTTTCAACATCTTAACATTCTAGAACTTAGACTCATCAAATCAAACAAATCAGACAAACCACGGGCTGTTCTGCACTTCCACGGCCGTGGACTGGCAGGAACAAACCGTGGACTCCAACAAAGGTTTCGTTCTAGTAAATGAATCATCCATAGGCAAATCTAAGTCCATCCTATCATAGTCCAAGCCATAACCATCTTTTCCTTACCCTAGAATCGCATCTATTTAGCCTACAACATACATCATCTCAATCGAAATCATCAAACATAAAATCATAGCTTCCATTTGCAAGATAATGAAGAGAAAGAGGTGAACAAGTGAAACAAGTAAAACCAAGCCGAAAGTAAGATTAGAAAGACTCACAACCCTTCAAAAGAAGGTTTAATCGATTCTTATGTAACGTCCTAAATTTTTTCGCGCGTTTTCGGTTTTTTTTTTTCCCGATTTTTATCGATATTTTTATTAGCTCAAATAATTTAACAAGTAATTGTACTTTGTAATT
>BSUD01000002.1:30775680-30805189 GCA_033239045.1 Fagopyrum esculentum | reverse complement strand
TATATATATATATATATATATATATATATATATATATATATATATATATATATATATATATATATATATATATATATTTCCGTACTTTATTTTACGGAAAATTTCGAAAGGAGTTTCCGATCCGAAAATTTCGTTCTGGTATGTTAACGAGTTATGTTCATTACCATCTTCGCAATTTATTTTAGTTATTTATTTATTTATTTATTATTTTGCCCTTCCTCTTCTCTTTCCACGTGAGGAGCCTTCCCCTTCAGTTCTTTTTGTTTAACCCTAGCCGCACCCCTTCATCTCTTTCTTCAGCCTCCGCCGCACCTCCATGGCGGTTCTTCCCTCAGTCTCACCGGACCTCCTTTTGTCCTTCTCCTCGCAGTCCATCGCTCCCACCGTCCTTCCCCTAGTGTTGTCGTCTTCTTCAAGCAGTCAGGGGATCCAGAGTAGCGGCCTTGTCTTCTTCAAGTCGTCGAGGGGTCCGGTGGAATGGTCGCGATCTTCTCGCACCAGCTTCAATCGCGCCACCAGGAGGATGTTGTTGTCCCGCCACCAGGAGTGAGTTGTTGTCGCCGCCGCTCCTCCCCTTCTCTTCCCTTACCTCCTCTCAGTCCAGTCGCGGATCCAGCAGTTGGACGCGCCCAAAAGCCGCTTCGCCGCCCTTCCCTGCGAGGACGCTCAAGCCACCGTTGGAAGGCTTGTGCTGCCGCCGGCCTGCATCGCCGCACCACCAAGAACCCTTGCTGTCAACCCTGCACCAAGAGGGTTGCGAGAGCCGACCGTGAGGAGGCTCCACTGTACGCCGCCTATTGCCGCCCTGCTTCCGTCGGGTTTCCGCCACAAAGCCCGCCTCCAGTCCAACCGCTTGTGAATGCCGGCGCTCCATGTTGGCCATTGTTTCCGGCGCCGGCCTTGTCCGTTGTTTTCTTATTCCTCCTGCAGATCCAAGTGATCCAGTGGGTAAGTTTTCCGGTTGTGTACTTGTTTGGATCAGTCCGGGAGGCTGTTGTGAGGTAGATTATTGTGGGTTGTTTTGTAAGGATCGTTATATGTTCCGATTGTTGTGATTAGTGATGAAATTGTCGGTGTAAATCCTAATTCAGAATTTAGGGATTTTGGCGGTTAATTGTTTGATTATGTATATAGTGTATGGATGTGATTACGTTGTAGGTTCTGGAGTGTCATTAGGTTGGTTGTAATCGAAGTGGATGGTATGAACTTTGGGATGGTGTGTTTGGAGATATGATTTAGTGTTACTAGGAGTGTTTGTAGGTTTTGTATTTAATTTGGGAACAATTGTTGTTTGGTGAAATTCATAATGGATGAGATTGTAGGTTAAGGAAATGTTGGGTTGGTTATATACTTAGTCGTTATGTTATAATATGGTAAAGATGACGTGTATGATAGAAGCAAAGGCTTGTAGGTTGTGACACCTTGGGGGATAAAACTCCGATCGGTTAGTGACCTTGGGATGAAATAGGGTGGGATGCAAGATCCTTTGTAGATGAAAGGATCGGGTTTAGTATGAAGTATATTCATGAAGACAATGTTGGGTTTTAGAACGGTTTAGTTTTAATAAGTATTATTCTAGTGTTTGTCATCATGTTTTTGGTGTTGATGTAGGTCGTTGTACCTCCATAGAACTATTAGAGTTTCGGATTTTTAAAGTAGATCCGCCTTTATTGGAAAAGGATTAGTTTAGTGCGTTTTTGAATAGTGATGGTTAACCTAGAAGGTTAAGACTTCTAGAGTTTGGATATGTATTGATCTAGGTTTCCTTTTGTAATCAGGCTTTTGAGATCCTATTCAGACGGGATCAAGGAATATTGTTGTTGAGACTTGACTTGATAGAGGTAAGTCTTCGGACTTACTTAGCTCGTATTCTTTGTATTAGTTTCAATGCGTGTTTGGTGGTGTGTGTTTATTGTTTATGTGTGTGTTTATTGCTTATGTTATAACATCTAAACCGGTAATAGGACCACCGACTTTATATGTTTATATTTGGCCCAAGTGTATGATAACGGGCGGTGACCGCTTGTCCAATCCAAAATGGGATGACTGGGAGGTGCCTTGCGACCAGCCCATCGGGTGATGCTGATCCGCATCAAGTACAAACCCGTATGGTGAAAGGGGACAAGGGCGAGATCTTTAAGATTCTCGTGTCACAAAAGAAGTTGAATTAGAACGGGTAATAATAAAAAGATAATAAACCGGATTGTGTGTTTTGGAACATGTTGTGTGTTTATGATGCCTTATGTGTGTGTGTGTGACAATACCATGATTCTAATGCCTTGAATGCTAGCTAACGGTTTTATACCGATATTGTTGTAGTTGCCTTGCAGGTTAGGGGCGCGGCCGAGAGATCCGGAAGAGTGGGCAGCCGGGGTCCGTACATTTTAGGATGGGTTTTGGGGGTTGTTTTTATGTATTGTTTAGGGTATTATGTATGTCGCGTGTATGGCGGTTGCCTTTAGCGTTGTATCTCGGCTGAAGTCTTTCATTGTTTTCTTTTGGGGTTCATATCATTGCATTAAAATGAATTTCGGTTTTGCCTTTATTTGTGTCTTGTTGTAAGATCTAGTGAAATTGTTGTCAGGCTAAGGGTCGGGACCCATTGTGAGGTCCTAACCCGTAGCGCTCCGAATCCCGTGGATTCGGGGTGTTACAAAGTGGTATCAGAGCCCTAGGTTGACAACAATGGCACTTGAAATCTTCTAAAGGCCGAATGAGGAATAAACAAAACCTACACGGGTTCTGACTTTTTGTTTTCAAAATCACATGCATGAGTCGGGGTAGAATGTACGGACCACCACTCCTTCCGCGGATCTCGGCAGCTTAGTTTATTGGATTTTGATATATACATGTATATATATATTTATGTATATATGTATAGTATAGGTGGATTGTAATTGCACGATGGACGTGATTATACGTATAGTATATATGTGGACTATAATATATGCTTTGGACCTTGTTGCGTTGTAATGAATTATCGGATGTGTTATATTCGTTGTTATGTGGACATAGGACATATATAAGTTTATATACGGACTCTTATATATAGTAGTATATAGTATGGGACCTTATAGTTAGGATGACGGAAAGAAAACATCACCTTTAAGACGACGTTGTTGGTTTGGGATAGCGTTCATATGTGGATGAGTACGGTCAAGTATCAAGTTGAGCATTTCGTGCTAACGAACACCATGGCGGTTATTGGATTCTTGTAAAAAGGTGTCAAAGAGAAGGATTAGAGACTACATAAACGACGGACGAACAAGTGGAAGGAAAAACTCGAAACAACTTAAAAAGAAATCGAGATGGAAGCAATGCAAAGGAGTAACATTAAGTGTAGAAGTTGTTCTAAAGAAGCCATGATTGAACGACAACGAGACCAATAGAGATAATAGACTTAAGTTCTTCAAAAGGACACGTGGACAATTAAAGCTGCGAATCGAGGAAGAGATGGGTACATTCTAGCAAGGTTAAAGGTAGTATCCCAATTAAGATGTGAAGTTTTCTTTAGGCGCTTCTAAGCATTGGAGTCAAGATGAGAAGAGTGATCGAACCATTTAGGAAAGATTTAAGAAACTGTAAGTTAAGCTTACGAGGTAGCAATAAGTGAAGTGTCAACATTACGAGAGTTATGAGGAGAAGGGCATGGTGATTCACGTGGAGTTGACCGATTTCCATTATGATGATAAGACTAAGAAACGCCAAGAAGGAGGAAGTGTGTATAAATGATGACCCCAATAAGACAAACCGAAGATCTTTGGTCGAGAAATTTAAGATACCAACCAAGAGGAACGCGAGTGCATGCTAACTAAGGTTATAATATTTGGGAAGGTGCTCTTGAAAGACCTCAAGGAAGAATGGTTAAGTCTATGAAAGGGAGTTATATGAAACAACAAGGCAAAGAAGATAGAGTTACCTTACACAAGGAGAAGGAAGCATGAAGCGTAGATCGAGCTAACAGAGTTCAAGGTAGAGTACCCCAATGAGGGTAGCCTTCATGCGAATGTAACATGGATGTAACATGGAAAGTGAAGCAGAATGATAAGTCGTTGACCTTGCAGAAGGTCACCTATAAGCTGACCGGTGACAACCAAGAACGCACATGTGCGGGTTGTCTATGGATGAGTGTAGATGAGAAAAGTAGACAAGACTATGACATGAAGGATTAATAACAAGACCTTGGAGTATTTCTGGTGGTTTGGTGTGAGTAGTGAGAAAGGATGTCAACTTAAGCACAATTGTCTTAATCAATATTATTGAATGGGATCAAAGCAAGTGACAGTGATAGACCTCCCAGTGAGGGGTTGTAATCACCCCTTATAGCGACCTTCTTAGGTCTTGAGATTGACATATGGAAGAACAACATGGATTGAAACCTTATAAGGTTTGAGCATGATAAGGGATCGAGTGGATCAGAAGAAGATGAGGTTTTCTTGGTTGTGGTACGTAGACGGGAGTATACGAGAGGGTGCATGGTAGGTTTGTACTAATGAAACGGATGTTATGGTTTCAGGAGTAAAGCAGAGACAAAGTTTTCCGGACTCTCACACATAAGCTATGATAGTGATGACATTAAACGGGGAACTTGGATTGTAGTAACGCTATAAGCTTTGAGCTTATAACATTAGCTTGAGAAGTAACGGGTAAGATATTTCAGCGGTTGGGAGATAGAGAACTTTGCTCAGCAATCTCCACAAAGCATACTAGTACAGTTGTGAAGATTGTTCATGGAATACCAAGAGATGCTTAAGGTGACCAACGACAGTAAGAGAAGACCGATGTTTTGAAAGTTGTTGTTGATATGAGATGTACAAGGAGTACATGAAAGGTTGAGGTTAGAGCCTCTATGGTCGGTTTGACGTTACATAAGAAAATGAAGTATAAATTTCTACTCCTACTTGAAGAAATGATGTCTATAGTGAAAGCTTATGTTAAATACGAAGAGCTCCTTCCATATGCTGAGATGTCATGGGAATCGAAGAAGATAAGATCAGTTGTTTCGAAGCACGGTTAAGTCCTGCAGTTTGGACCCTTACGGATGCATATAAGTGAGAAACCTTAGAAGATTTTTACAATCATGACATCAAAGGGGGAGAATGAGATTAAGATAAAGGAATATTTAAATAAGGCGACAAGAGTCAGAAAACTCGAGCAAGTCTCTCGAGTTCAAGAGATGAAGGATCTCGGAAAGAGGACGGTGAATATTGTAGCTAAGGATGGAACAATACACGTGTTTAAAGGACGTCACCCCACAGCTCAGGTTAGATCAGTAGTACCATGACCACCTGTCAAGTGGTAAGACAAGGTTGTATTAGTTATTACGTTATGTGACGAAAGGGGAAAAGAAAATAAAATAAATAATAAAAAAAAAGACCGAGACATCACGGATTCCAATACGTCAAAATGTGGATTTTTCCACTAAGATCAAGCGTGACTCGATTCCGATGTCTAAGGTGCCGTATGGAATGACACGTGTGAAAATACATGAGTTGTGGATGCAAGGGAAGGAGCAATTGCAAGAACTTTTCGAAAAGAGTTCATTAGAATTAGTGAAATGCTATGGAGAAACTCCGAATGTTATCTTCAACTCTTGGTTTCAAGTTTATATTGAAATATATCTTAAACTCTTGATTTGAAGTTCTTATGGAGAACACCAGTTTACGAAATGAGAGGTGGTTATCTCCGTCGTACATCGATTACAATGAGCCGAGCAAGATAACAATGAAGAATAAGTATCCCTCACCACGGATAGAGGATCTAACCGACCGGTTGCCAGGGGCGGTAGTCTCTTCTAAGAATGATTTAAGGTCTGATTGTCACCAATTGAGAATTCGAGATTGAATATTGTAAATACGGCATTCCGGACAGACCATGGCCACTACAAGTCGTAGTGATTCCATATGGGCTTACTAATGCCCCGGATAAGATGCTTTGGTCTACTCTCGAAGAAGAGAGAAGCTATATGACAAGTTGTCTCAGGAATTCAACCCCGAAGGATGTGAAAGAAGTTGCGGGCTTTCTTGGATGTGCCGGTCATTCCCAAATTTATGGAGAGATCCTCCTAAGTAATAGCATCAATGGCTAACCTACTTTGGAAGACAAATGAGTTTTGAAAATGGACAAGGGTCAAAAGAGTTGTTAAGAGTTAATAAAAGAGTCGTGGGATAATTGTTTTGAGTTACCTTGAGGTATGATGGATTTTGTGTTGTACAAGGGATTCTTCAAGGCAAGGTCTAGGTTTAGGACTGATGTAAAAGTGGGAAGTAACAACATACATGCCTTGTTAGTAGAAGTAGTGGGAAGTAAAGTATTCCCTTCCTTATTGGGAACTTGCAAAAGAATTTAGGAAACGTAACATCAAAGTTTGGTTTGACAAGAACCAAAGCCCAAGGTGTTACTGGGAAGATTCGATCTTCTTTGATAGAGACACGCAAAGGAGAAGCATAGTGGAAATACTGCATTGAGAAAGACCCGATAAGGAAGTTGAGTTTCCGGGAGTAGAGGTGTTTACCCAGTGTTTCATGCGTGTCAATCGAGAGAGTGCGTACATTACTCGAGACATATTATTAGTCATGAGGATCTAGAGGCAGACGAGGAACCGATGAAACTGACTGGAATACGGAGGATAGTGACTGGAATATAGAGGATAGTGACTTCGGTCGAGTTTTACACTGAGCTAGTAGCATTGTAAGAATCGACAGGATAGACCTAGTGTTCCCTTGGTTGAGTTTTGTGCATGTGTGATGTTGTGTATAGTTTGTGCTATGTGTGGGATTTTGCTTTATGACTTGAATTATCTTGTAGTGGGAGTTGAGTGGATGATGTGTTAGATGGGAAGGTTTAAGTCTTCTTAGTTGAGAGTTCATACCTCGGCCTTAGGGACCGAGAAGTTCGACGCACAGCAAGTTTCGGGACAAAACTTGTTTTTAGGGGGATTTAATGTAACATCCCAAATTTTTTCGCGCGTTTTCGGTTTTATTTTTTCCCGATTTTTATCGATATTTTTATTAGCTCAAATAATTTTACAAGTAATTGTACTTTGTAATTTAAATTTTACGAGAATGATTTTTTTTATCATAAACTATATTTACGAGTATATATATATATATATATATATATATATATATATATATATATATATATATATATATATATATATATATATATATTTCCGTACTTTATTTTACGGAAAATTTCGAAAGGAGTTTCCGATCCGAAAATTTCGTTCTGGTATGTTAACGAGTTATGTTAATTACCATCTTCGCAATTTATTTTAGTTATTTATTTATTTATTTATTATTTTGCCCTTCCTCTTCTCTTTCCACGTGAGGAGCCTTCCCCTTAAGTTCTTTTTGTTTAACCCTAGCCGCACCCCTTCATCTCTTTCTTCAGCCTCCGCCGCACCTCCATGGCGGTTCTTCCCTCAGTCTCGCCGGACCTCCTTTCGTCCTTCTCCTCGCAGTCCATCGCTCCCACCGTCCTTCCCCTAGTGTTGTCGTCTTCTTCAAGCAGTCAGGGGATCCAGAGTAGCGGTCTTGTCTTCTTCAAGTCGTCGAGGGGTCCGGTGGAATGGTCGCGATCTTCTCGCACCAGCTTCTATCGCGCCACCAGGAGGATGTTGTTGTCCCGCCACCAGGAGTGAGTTGTTGTCGCCGCCGCTCCTCCCCTTCTCTTCCCTTACCTCCTCTCAGTCCAGTCGCGGATCCAACAGTTGGACGCGCCCAAAAGCCGCTTCGCCGCCCTTCCCTGCGAGGACGCTCAAGCCACCGTTGGAAGGCTCATGCTGCCGCCGGCCTGCATCGCCGCACCACCAAGAACCCTTGCTGTCAACCCTGCACCAATAGGGTTGCGAGAGCCGACCGTGAGGAGGCTCCACTGTACGCCGCCTATTGCCGCCCTGCTTCCGTCGGGTTTCCGCCACAAAGCCCGCCTCCAGTCCAACCGCTTGTGAATGCCGGCGCTCCATGTTGGCCACTGTTTCCGGCGCCGGCCTTGTCCGTTGATTTCTTATTCCTCCTGCAGATCCAAGTGATCCAGTGGGTAAGTTTTCCGGTTGTGTACTTGTTTGGATCAGTCCGGGAGGCTGTTGTGAGGTAGATTATTGTGGGTTGTTTTGTAAGGATCGTTATATGTTCCGATTGTTGTGATTAGTGATGAAATTGTCGGTGTAAATCCTAATTCAGAATTTAGGGATTTTGGTGGTTAATTGTTTGATTATGTATATAGTGTATGGATGTGATTACGTTGTAGGTTCTGGAGTGTCATTAGGTTGGTTGTAATCGAAGTGGATGGTATGAACTTTGGGATGGTGTGTTTGGAGATATGATTTAGTGTTACTAGGAGTGTTTGTAGGTTTTGTATTTAATTTGGGAACAATTGTTGTTTGGTGAAATTCATAATGGATGAGATTGTAGGTTAAGGAAATGTTGGGTTGGTTATATACTTAGTCGTTATGTTATAATATGGTAAGGATGACGTGTATGATAGAAGCAAAGGCTTGTAGGTTGTGACACCTTGGGGGATAAAACTCCGATCGGTTAGTGACCTTGGGATGAAATAGGGTGGGATGCAAGATCCTTTGTAGATGAAAGGATCGGGTTTAGTATGAAGTATATTCATGGAGACAATGTTGGGTTATAGAACGGTTTAGTTTTAATAAGTATTATTCTAGTGTTTGTCATCATGTTTTTGGTGTTGATGTAGGTCGTTGTACCTCCATAGAACTATTAGAGTTTCGGATTTTTAAAGTAGATCCGCCTTTATTGGAAAAGGATTAGTTTAGTGCGTTTTTGAATAGTGATGGTTAACCTAGAAGGTTAAGACTTCTAGAGTTTGGATATGTATTGATCTAGGTTTCCTTTTGTAATCAGGCTTTTGAGATCCTATTCAGACGGGATCAAGGAATATTGTTGTTGAGACTTGACTTGATAGAGGTAAGTCTTCGGACTTACTTAGCTCGTATTCTTTGTATTAGTTTCAATGCGTGTTTGGTGGTGTGTGTTTATTGTTTATGTGTGTGTTTATTGCTTATGTTATAACATCTAAACCGGTAATAGGACCACCGACTTTATATGTTTATATTTGGCCCAAGTGTATGATAACGGGCGGTGACCGCTTGTCCAATCCAAAATGGGATGACTGGGAGGTGCCTTGCGACCAGCCCATCGGGTGATGCTGATCCGCATCAAGTACAAACCCGTATGGTGAAAGGGGACAAGGGCGAGATCTTTAAGATTCTCGTGTCACAAAAGAAGTTGAACTAGAACGGGTAATAATAAAAAGATAATAAACCGGATTGTGTGTTTTGGAACATGTTGTGTGTTTATGATGCCTTATGTGTGTGTGTGTGCCAATACCATGATTCTAATGCCTTGAATGCTAGCTAACGGTTTTATACCGATATTGTTGTAGTTGCCTTGCAGGTTAGGGGCGCGGCCGAGAGATCCGTAAGAGAGGGCAGCCGGGGTCCGTACATTTTAGGATGGGTTTTGGGGGTTGTTTTTATGTATTGTTTAGGGTATTATGTATGTCGCGTGTATGGCGGTTGCCTTTAGCGTTGTATCTCGGCTGAAGTCTTTCATTGTTTTCTTTTGGGGTTCATATCATTGTATTAAAATGAATTTCGGTTTTGCCTTTATTTGTTTCTTGTTGTAAGATCCAGTGAAATTGTTGTCAGGCTAAGGGTCGGGACCCATTGTGAGGTCCTAACCCGTAGCGCTACGAATCCCGTGGATTCGGGGTGTTACATCTTACAACTCTAGAAATCGATTCCGAAAATCTTCACTACAAAACTTATCTAAGACTAGCAATGGTGTGTTCTTCTCTTCTTCTCCAATGGAGCTTCTTCCTCCTAGCTTCCTCTTGAGAGAATATTCTTGTTGAGAGTGTGGTGGAGAGTGTGGATTTGATTGGATGATAGGGGATTGTAAGATGCCCTCTCTCAGCCTTGCAGGACCACTTTTATACTAAAACCTTGCTAGAGTCGGCCATGAGATCGTGGCACAGTTGTCACAACCGTCTGGCAAAAACCACGGTCCATTTCCACGGCCGTGGAAGTGCAAGTGACCGTGGTTTGGGTGCCTCAGCTTGCTTTGGATCATTGAGTCACGATTTGGTGCATGGCTTGCACCAACAAGGTCCCATGGGTCTTCCTTAGCCTCTAGCTTGTATCCCAATGAGTCCGAAGGTGTGTTGTCTCGAAGAACGATCCTCTAATGTATCGATTAAGCTCTCAATTCTCCCAAAATATCTACAAAGCAATACAAGAGTCCGTGTAGACGTTTATCTCGACAAAATATGTGAATTGGGTGCAAACGTCGTGAACTAGTGCTAAACCATGCATGAATGAGTAGATAAACTATCTAAATGAGTGCCTAATCCTAAGTCATAAATCATGTTATCAATGACCTCCTTGGAAAACTCATCACACATGAAATGATTCTTGGTGAAGAAGATGGAGAGCTCCCATCCAACTCCAAGAATTTGACATCAAAATCAAGAAGAGATGAATTACCTTCTGACGAAGAGGATAGTGATGACGATGATGAAGAAGATGCTATTGCCATGATTTCTAAGGGCCTCACAAGAATTCTCAAGATAAAGAAACAATATGGTAATAGAGAATATTCACGAGTATCAAAACCCCGAGGTAAGTTTTCTAAGTCTACTAAAAAAACGAGAGTATTGACTTGTTTTGAATGTGGTGAAACAAATCATCTTGTGAAGGATTGTCCACAAAAGAAGAGGGACCAACTTCAAGAAAAATGATCGAAAAAAGAAAGCTATGGTTGTTTCATGGAGTGATTCAGAATCATCAAATGAATCAGAAGACGAAAAAGAACAAGCAAACTTGTGTCTCATGGCCGATCATGAAGAAGATTTAAATCTGTATGTTGACAATGTGGTAAGTACAACTATGTCTCGACCTGAATCTGACTTGAAACAATTCCTTAAAGATATTATCATATGTGATAAGGAACATAGAATAAGGATAAATTCTTTAAATAAAAAGCTAATTGAACAAGAAAAACCACTAAGTGAAATGACTCTCGAGATTGAAAATCTCAACATAGAAAAATTGACCTTGATGACAATATCAAGGCCTTGGAATCAGAAAATATGATTCTCAAGAACAACCACTCCTCTCTTCATCGAAACTATATTGATCTAGAGAAAGAAAAAGTTGATCTAACTTTAATGTGTCAAGACCAGAAAGCTGCACTTGTTAAGTTTACTCGTTCAAAAGCTAATCTCGAGAGAATGATGGGTGAACAACAGTCCTCCCTTAACAAAAATGGTATAGGTTATCATAGGAGTTTTCCTTGAAAACCTACCACCACTTTTGTCAAGGCCAAATGAAGTATTCATATGCCTACTTGCTTCTACTGTTGTAAAAAGGGTCATGTTAAATCTATATGTCCTTATAGAAGAAATTATCCTTATATCATTATAAACAACTATCCTTTATGTTTAAAGAAATAGGTCAAACAAATCTGGGTTCCTAAAGGTACTTGATAGCATGAATTATTGTCTATATTTTGGGACTTGTTTAGACGTTTTATCTTCAATAATCCGCATGTTTGAATGTGTATTATGTGATTATATTGTCATTTCATCTACCTTTGCGAGAATCGAGGTCTACACCAAGTTTCGTTGTAATCGTAGGTAAATTGGCACATTTTGGACTAAAATGGAGCAAAAGGAGCTAAGGAGTCATTGGAACTACATTCAGTAGCTTAAGGAAGAATCCAGGAATCATGGAATTGGATTAGAGATTCACTTTGGACCAGATTTGAGAGATTTCACATTCAGTCGTGATTCACCTCGGTTGACTACAGAGTCACCTCGACCGAGGTGATCCAGAGGAGCCGACTCGACCGAGGCAAACACCTGGGACGCGGCAAGGATATTTTATTCTTGGCTGAGATCTTTTATCTTTGGAAAGAGGATCTTATATTTTTGGGCTGGGTTCTTGGAAGGAAGAAGATAATTTAGCCCATATATTTTACCTATTTTTATGGGAAAAGATCTTTCTAAGATATCTTATCTTTGGAGGGTAATTTTCCTATAAAAAGGGTTGGATTTTCCACAAATCCTATCGTGTTATACCATCCGCTAGACACCGTTTAGGGCTGCATATCTCGCTTACAACCGTTTTACCACACCATAGTTGGGAGATTTGAAGAACCTTTTTGAAGGTTGAAGGAAGAAAGTTTTGTAGCTTTTATAGCTTGTGAAGAGTTTTGTAAGATTCCCTTAGATTCCCTTCATTGTTGATTGTCTTTGTTGGATTTAGATCCAAGGAACGCTTTGTTTGTGATATTTGATTCAGCTATTGAAGTCTTTTCATTAAATTTTTCTTGTTCAAATATTCTCTTTCCTTCCTTATATTTGATTATCGCTTTCATGATGATGAGTGGCTAATTTCCTTGTGTGATTCTAGGGTGATTGGCTGAAGGTTGTGGGAAAAACAATGATAGAATAATCTTAATCACAGTAGGACCCTGAAAATTCGAGTCTTTTTCCTTAACTCTAAGCATCTCGTTCAGTCGATGAACATCTTAGCCGGGGTGGAATTCTTCTGACCGAGGTGACCTTTTCTGATCGAAACCGAGAGTTAAGTGTTAGAGATTGCCAAATCCTATTCTTATTATACCTTTCCTGGTTCAATGCAATCTTAGGATGAGACTTACCCGGTGATTCCTTTGTTTGTTTACCTAAGATCATAAGTATAGGTAATAAAGGTTTATCCTTTATTGGGGTTTGAGTGTGCTTTCATTCCATCTTTGTGAGTTAGCCTGAGACTTACCCGGTAAAGGTTGATTCTATTCCCTTAGTTGGAGCGTTAGTTTGAGGTTATAGTTCTTTTCCTTAATTCCTTGAGACTTACCCGGTAATAGGAATTACATTTTGGGATTAGTGAGTAGTGAGACTTACCCGGTGATCTATTCCACTTTAGTAACACCTTCCCTTGGCAAAATTTCAGCTTTGTCCGCTTATCTTTAGATCTTGAGTTGGAACCACAACTAGATGCTTTAATCCCTAGAATTTGCATATTTCTTTTTTTGACTTTTTATCATCTTTTATTGCTTTAATCGCTCTTGTGGTTATTAGTTGCATTGACTACCTATATTGGTTTTGTTTCATCAAGTCCCTGAGATCGACACCCCGGAATTTCTTGCTTTTTACTACGATTGACCCGTACACTGCGGGTTCGCATCCTTGCTTTAAGCTTACATCTAGGGTTATAAATTTAAAGCTTGCACACACCGTTTGGAGCGAACAAGTTTTTGGCGCCGTTGCCGGGGACTTGGTCTAGGCCGAGCCGGTTACGGTTGGCTTTCGGAGCACTTCCTCCTGTTTCTACTAACCATTCTACTTGAGTGTCTTTCGCAGGTTCTTTTTCTTAGGTTTATGCGAAGAACCCGCGCTGGGAAGGAAATTGTTCCATACGATCCCGAACCACAAAAGACATACAAAAGACGCTTGAAAGAAGCGAAGATGGCCAACCAAGACGATCGCGATCTTGAGCCCGAACTGAAGGAGGCGTTAGAACAACTACGCATCAGCCAAGAAGAACTGAGACTGGAGAAAGAAGAAACTCGCGCAAGGACTGAGGCGATCGAAGCAGATATGGCAACTTTACAAGACCAGTATCTACCTCGAACGAACCCAGATCCTCGACCGAGGCAAGACCCTGCTCCAGACCCTTGACCGAGGCAGGTCCCAGTACTTGTTGCCCCGGCCGATGTACTTCCACCTCGGATGCCAGTCCAAGGCGCTCTTTTTGCAGGAATCCCGCAAACCCTAGGGCAGAGGATGGACCCCAATCAACAACTGAGGCGTCCAGGAGTCAACCTAGGAGATCCAGCGGACCATGATTACGAACTTAGCCCGCAAGTTCTTTCCATGATTCGCCAATGCCAGTTTGGAGGACTAGAGAAGGAATCTCCGCATCAACATCTACAAAACTATGAGATCTTGATGGAGACCTTGAGACCTTCAAGAATTGAAAACAATAATTACAAGCTAAGACCTTTTTACTTTTCTTTAAAAGATAGAGCTCTTACTTGGTATCAATCTCTTCCTCCAGGAAAAATTAGCACTTGGGAGGAAATGACGACGGAGTTCTTGACTAAATTATTTCCCACTCTAAAACCGCTGAAATGAGAGGGAAGATCAATGCATTCATCATGAAGGACAAGGAGAGCTTGTCCAAGTCTTGGGAGAGGTTTAAAGATATTCTTTTGGATTGCCCACATCATGAGATTCCAAAGATAGAGTTGTTGGAGATATACTTCAAGGGACTGGACGGAAGCACTCAGTTCAACCTTCAACTACTATCCGCCGGCACGTTCATGGACGTGCCGATTGACGAAGCTTGGGAGTTCATAGAAAAGCAAGCTTTGCACATGGAGAAGTACTCCCACCAAGGAGCTGAAGGTGGAGTCAAAAGAGTCAACTTTCAAGAGGACCAATCAAATAATCAACTCATCTCTTTGAAGAATGATCTTAAACAATTGAAGGAACTCTTAGTTTCTCAAACAAAGAAAGAAGATCAAGGATCAAGGAACAACAATGGATACCGTAACTACAACAACGGTTCCCGGAACAACAATTACAATAACAATAGAGGATCCAACAACAACAATTGGAGGGCAAACAACCAAAATTCGGGTAACCCTTACTCTAACTCCAATTCGAATGATTCCTCTAATCCTTTCCTCTCTTCCTCTTCTTCTTCTACTCCATTAAAGAGCCAGGAGCCAGGATCAAGCTCATTGATAACATGAATTATATTCTATATTTTGGGGTTTGTTTGGACGTTTTATCTTCAATAATCTGCATGTTCGTATGTATATTATGTGATATTATTACCATTTCATCTACCTTTGCGGGAATCGAGGTCTACACCTAGTTTTGTTGTAATCGTAGGTGAAATGACACGTTTTGCATCAAAATGGAGCAAAAGGAGCTATGGAGTCATTGGAGCTACATTCAGGAACATAAGGAAACATCCAGGAAGCATAGCCATGGATTAAAGATTCACTTTGTTCCATATTTGAGAGATTTCACATTCAGTTGTGATTCACCTCGGTTGACTACAGAGTCACCTCGACCGAGGTGATCCAGGGAAGTCGACTCGACCGAGGCGAACATCTGGGACGCGGCAAGAATATTTTATTCTTGGCTGAGATCTTTTATCTTTGGAAAGAGATCTTATATTTTTGGGCTTGCCTCCTAGAAGGAAGAAGATATGCTAGATCATATATTTTACCTATTTTTATGGGAAGAGATCTTTCTAAGATATCTTATCTTGGGAGAGTAATTTTCCTATAAAAAGGGTCGGATTTCCCACAAACCCATATGATGCTATACCACCAATCAGGGTTTATACACCGCAGCAGCCATACTCCAGTTGGGAGATTTGAAGAACCTTTTTGAAGGTTGAAGGAAGAAAGTCTATAGCTTTTATAGCTTTTGAAGGGTTTTTGTAAGATTATCTGAGATTCCCTTCCTTGTTGTTTGCCTTGTTGGATTTCTATCCAAGGAACGCTTTGTTATGATAATTGATTCAGCTATTGAAGTCTTTTCATTAAATTCTTCTTGTTCAAATATTCACATTCTTCCCATATATTTGATTAATACTTTCATGATAATGAGTGGCTAATCTCTTTGTGTGATTCTACGGTGATTGGCTGAAGGTTGTGGGAAAAACAATGATAGAATGATCTTAATCACAGTAGGACCTTGAAAGTTCGAGTCTTTAACCTTAACCCTAAGCATCTCGCTCAGTCGATGAACATCTCGGCCGGGGTGGAATTCGTTTGACCGAGGTGACTTATCTGATCCGAAAGTGAGAGTTAAGTTTTAGAGTTTGCCAAATCCTATTCTTATTACACCTTTCCTGGTTCAATGCAAGTTTAGGATGAGACTTACCCGGTAATTCCTTAGTTTGTTTACCTAAGATCATAAGTGTAGGTAATAAAGGTTTATCCTTTATTGGGGTTTGAGTGTGCTTTCATCCCATCTTTGTGAGTTAGCCTAAGACTTACTCGGTAAAGGTTAATTCTATTCCCTTAGATGGTGTGTTAGTTTGAGGTTATAGTTCTTTATCTTAATTTCTTGAGACTTACCCGGTAATAGGAGTTACGGTTTTTGATTAGTGAGTAGTGAGACTTACCTGGTGATCTATTCCACTTTAGTAACACCTTCCCTATGCAAAACCTTCAGCTTTGTCCGCTTATCTTTAGATCTTGAGTTGGAACCACAACTAGATGTTTTAATCCCTAGAATTGCATACTTCCTTTATTGACTGTTATCATCTTTGATTGTTTTAATTGCTTTGTGGTTAGTAATTACTAAAGCTTACCGTAATTGGACTTTGTTTCACTAAGTCCCTGTGATCGACCCCTGGAATTCCTTGCTTTTTACTACGATTGACCCGTACACCGCGGGTTCACATCCTTGTTTTAATCTTACGTGTAGGGTTATAAATTTAAAGCTTCCACACACCGTTTGGAGCGAACACATTTTTGGCGCCGTTGCCGGGGACTTGGTCTAGACCGAGCCGGTTCCGGTTTGCTTTTGGGGCACTTGCCCCCATGTCTACTAACCACTCTACTTGAGTGACTTTTGCAGGTTCTTTCTTAGGTTTATGCGAAGAACCCGCACTGGGAAGGAAATCGTTCCTTACGATCCCGAACCAGAAAAGACATACAAACGACGCTTAAGAGAAGCGAAGATGTCCAACCAAGACAATCGCGATCTTGAGGCCGAGTTGAAAGACGAGCTAGAGCAGCTACGCCTCAGCAGGGAAGAGCTAAGGCAAGAGAAAGAAGAAACTCGCACCAGGACTGAAGCGATCGAAGCAGATATGACAGCCTTATGAGACCAATATCAACTTCGACCGAAGGAAGATCCAGTTCCCGATGCTGGATCGATGCAGGTCCCAGTCGCTGACCCTCGACTGAGGCCGGTTCCAGTACCTGACGCCCCGGCCGAGGTACTTCCACCTCAGATGCCAATCCGAGGCGCTCTTTTTGCAGGAATCCCGCAAACCCTAGATCAAAGGATGGACCCTAACCAACAACTGAGGCGTCCAAGAGTTAACCTAGGAGATCTAGCGGACCATGACTATGAACTTCGACCGCAAGTTCTATCCATGATTCGCCAATGCCAGTTCGGAGGGTTAGAGAAGGAATCACCACATCAACATCTTCAAAACTATGAGTTCTTGATGGAGACCTTGAGACCCTCAAGGATTGAAAATAACAACTACAAGCTAAGACCTTTTTACTTTTCTTTAAAATATAAAGCTCTTACTTGGTATCAATCTCTTCCTCCAAGAAAAATCAGTACATGGGAGGAGATGACCACGGAATTCTTGACCAAATTCTTTCCCCCCTCAAAGACCGCTGAAATGAGAGGGAAGATCAATGCTTTCATTATGAAGGACAAGGAGAGCTTGTCCAAGTCATGGGAGTGGTTCAAGGACATTCTTTTGGATTGCCCACATCATGGGATTCCAAAGATAGTGTTATTGGAGATATACTTCAAGGGACTGGACGGAAGCACCCAGTTCAACCTCCAACTACTCTCCGCCGGTACCTTTATGGACATGGCGATTGACAAAGCTTGGGACTTCATCGAGAAGCAAGCTTTGCATATGGAGAAGTACACCCATCAAGGAGCTGAAGGTGGAGTTAAAAGAGTTAACTTCCAAGAAACTCAGCCAAACAACAATCAACTCACGTCTTTGAAGAATGACATGAAGCAATTGAAGGAACTCTTGGTTGCTCAAACCAAGAAGGAAGATCAAGGACAAAGGAATAACAATAATGGATACCGTAACAACAACAACGGTTCCCGGAACAACAACTACAACAACAACAATAGAGGATTCAATAGCAACAATTGGAGGACGAACAACCAAAATTCTGGTAACAATCATTCAAACTCCAATTCTAACGATTCCTCTAATCCTTTCCTCTCTTCCCCTTCTTCTTCTTCTACTCCATTAAAGAGCCAGGGGCAAGGATCAAGTTCGTCTCAGTCGGAAAAGAAAGACGTAGTGTTGGAGGCTATCTTGATCAAGCTTAGCGCTATGGTGACTTCTATGACTTTATTTTCGAAGGCCCAAAAGGCCTTTGAACAACAACTTGCTAGTAGGGCAAATGAAGCGCCAAGAGATCCAGGGAAGCTTCCAGCAAGGACGGAAAGCAACCCTAAGGGCCAGATCATGGCCATAACTACGAGGAGTGGACTGAAAACTGCAGATCCAGTGCCTCGGTCGGTGCCAGTACCGACGAAGACCACCTCGGTCCAAGTGCAGTCGAAGAACACTTCGGCCGAGATGCCAACCGAGGTGGAGCCACAGAAAGCGGAGGGGAAAACTGAAGTTTATATTCCACCTCCTGCATACAAACCACCACTTCCATTCCCCCAGTCAAGGGCCAGAGCACATCTAGACAAGCACTTTGGTAAGTTCCTTGACTTGATGAATAAACTACACATTAACATTCCTTTCCTTGATGGTATTCTAGGAATGCCTGCCTATGGGAAGTTCTTGAAGGAGATCCTATCAAGGAAGAGGAAACTGGAAGACTTTGGTGAAGTAAGGATGACATCTAAATCCTCGGAGCTTATTCAAATTATGAAGGAGAAGATGCCACCTAAATTGAGAGATCCCGGCTCATTTTGCATTCCCATTCAAATTGGGGATGTCACTTGTGAAACCCTTTGTGATCTAGGAGCCAGCGTGAGCATCATTCCGCTAGAGCTATGTGTGAAGATCGGACTTGGAGAACCCAAGCCGGTCAAGATTCGATTATACATGGCGGATTGCTCCATCACCCATCCCGTAGGCATTTTGGAAGACGTTCCGGTCTAGTTAGGTAACTTCTATTTGCCAATAGACTTTGTTGTACTTGACATTCCCGCAGATTATCCTGTTCCTATTATTCTCGGGAGGCCATTTCTAGCAACTTCGGGTTGCAACGTGGATTGTAAGAAAGCCAAGTTGAAATTCAACATTTGTAGCGATGAAGTGGAGTTCGCATTACTTGCAGCCATGAAAGGAGAACAGCTTAGTGATGATATCTTCAACATCTACGATGAAGAAGAATCAAGGGAATTTGTGAGCTCTATCCTTATTAACGATCCACTCGAAAGAGTTATTAGTTTCAGTTTAATGGAGGAAGGTATAGATGCTTCTTGTGATGCAGATATACGGAGCTTAAAAGAACTGGAAGAAGATCCAGGAGCTAAAACTGAGAAGTTAATCCAGGAGACGAAGATCTCCAGTTTCGGTCCCAGTTGTAGTACCTCGACCGAGGCACTTTCTGGACTGAGCGAGGCGACTGAAGAACATCTCGGTCAACGCCTCTGCGCCTCGACCGAGGTCGATGGCGAGATGATGTCAACTGAGATTGCCGAGAATAACAAACTTCTTACTCCCTTCTCTGACATTCATCCTCAGTTGGTGGAACATTCTATCCACCAACTTTCTGATAATAAAGGACCTTGGTATGCTGATATTGTGAATTATCTTGTTTGTCAGGAAATACCGCCTGTATTGACGTATTCTCAAAAGAAAAGATTCTTCAAGGAGGTACGCCATTACTACTGGGATGAGCCGCTGCTATTCAAGCACGGACCGGATGGGATGCTTCGAAGATGCATTCCGGAAGATGAAGTTAATGGTGTCATACGGCATTGTCACTCACTTCCTTGTGGAGGACATGCTAGCACCGATAAGACATGCGCTAAGGTATTACGTTCCGGTGTCTTTTGGCCTACATTATTTAAGGATGTGCAATCGTTTGTTGTCTCTTGTGACACATGCCAAAGAATAGGAAATTTATCAAGAAGGAACGAAATGCCACTCAATAACATTCAAGAGGTGGAAATATTTGATGTGTGGGGGATAGACTTCATGGGACCTTTCCTATCCTCCGCAGGAAACCTCTATATTCTTTTTGCAGTTGATTACATTTCTAGATGGGTTGAAGCCATCACTTCTCCCACTAATGACGCCAAGGTGGTTGTGAAGTTCTTAAACAGAACTATCTTTCCACGTTTTGGAACTCCACGCATCATCATCAGCGATGGAAGAACGCATTTCATCAACCGGAAATTCAAGGCACTTCTATCGAAGTATGGGGTAACCCACAAGGTATCAACCCCTTATCACCCTCAAACTAGTGGACATGTCGAGGTCTCGAATAGAGAAATCAAAGTAATTTTAGAAAAGACCGTTTCTAGGACGAGGAAGGATTGGTCCATGAAATTGGACGATGCTCTTTGGGCCTACAGGACCGCATTTAAGACTCCCATAGGTACCACCCCTTATAATTTGGTATATGGGAAGTCTTGCCATTTGCCCGTTGAGTTAGAACACAAAGCATATTGGGCGATCAAATGGTTGAACTTCTACATTAAGGAGGCCGGCGAGAAGCGGCTATTAGATATCAACGAGCTGGAGGAGCTGCATTTAAACGCTTATGAGAATGCCAAAATCTATAAGGAGAGGACGAAGAAATGGCATGACAAGCGTATCATCCCTAAGGAGCTTAACGAAGGAGACTTAGTTCTACTCTTTAACTCCTGCCTCCGCCTCTTTCCAGGTAAGTTGAAATCTAGATGGACCGGACCTTATGTTGTGAAACATGTTTTTCCTCATGGTGCAGTTGAGATATGGGGCAAAACGAGCGGAAGCTTCAAGATCAATGGTCATAGACTTAAGAAATACAAACCGGAAGTTCCGGTTGAGGAGGTTGCACCAATATACCTCGTTTGAGACGCATTATGGTCCAGCTAGCGACCTTAAACCAAGCGCTTCTTGGGAGGCAACCCAAGGTATTGCTTTCTTTTTCCTTTTTCTAGTCTAGCTTAGATAGTTTTGCTTTTGCTTTGCTTTGTTTTGTTTTTGGCGTTCTAGACAAACAACAGGTGACATCTAAGGAAGGAGTACAAACCAGGAGCATAACTGGAAGGACATAAGTTCGAGAATTTGAGAAGACAAAGTTTGACTGAGACACATCTCGGTTGCTGTCAGAGCACCTCGACCGAGATGATTCTTGAGCAACCGAGGCGACTAGGGTTTCTGAAGAACCACCTCGGTCTGTACCACCTCGGTCCAGTCGAGACCACCTCGACCGAGGTGACAGCAGTTCCTGAAAGGGTATAAAAGGGGTGAAATTTCTCTCTCCTCACTTTACCCAACCCTCCTCGACCGCGGCAGCCCTTTCACCTCGCCTCTTCAATTCTCGCTCGTTTTCGAAGATTTTCGCTTCCAAACTGCGATTAAAGCGTAGAGGATCCCAGTGCAAGCGTAGATCTGCGAAGAAATCGAACTGAAACGGCCGAACGAGGTAAAATAGAACAAAACCCTAACCTCGTTGATTTTGCTTCGATTTGGGCTTGGATTGCCCCACATTTGCTGAAGAACAGATTAAGTACCCCATAGGAACCGGTTGTAGTGATTTTGGGGGAAAAGAACTGGATTTTTGAGGAAATTAGATTACGCAGTTTTTGCCTCGGTCCAGTCGTGCTATGCCTCGGCCGAGGTGTTCTTCAGTGTTGTCAAACCGACCGAGGTGATCTGACAGCGATAGTTTGAAAATGAGTTCTGATAGATGTCTTGCCATTAGGGATAGATCCTCCACTTCCCCTTCTTCCTCTTCTTCCCGACCTTATCGACCGGTGATCCACGAGCGACGCCGGGTTGATTACAACCGTATAGCAGCCCGTCCAGTGATAGCACCTCGTTTCCTGGACGTGTCAGCCTTTGACTGTCTCCATGTGGATGGAGACCTTAGACGTATGATATCGACGGTAGGATTGGATCAGTTTACTGAGATCCGTGCACCTGCCTATTTGGAGCCCACCCGAGAGTTTATTAGCTCCTTCACCTACCTCCCCACCGAGCGTTCTGTGAAGTACCGGTTGATGAACCGGAACTTCATAGTTCCATTAGAGTACAGGAGGGACATTTTTGGTTTCCCAGCCCCGACTACTGTAGATTTCCCTTCCCGGACTGTAGCTAGGGAGTTTTTGGGACAGATTGCTCACGTGGTTGAGCACGCAGACAGGTGGCGCCCTGGAGACTCTAGGGAGAAGGTTATTTTTCACCTAGCTTTTAGGTTAGCCCACCGCATTTTCAGCGAGACACTTCTGGCGCGTACTGAGACGCCCCAGAAGGTCCGACAGGGGGAGCTTTTTAGCCTATACTGCATGGTGACTGGGGGGATCCCAGACTTTGGCTTGATGTTGGCAAAGGACCTGCACAAGATCTAGGCCAAGGCGAACGGGGACATCTGCTGCGGAGGGATTGTGACCCACATCGCCAGCTATCACGATATGGATCTCAGCGCTGCACTATGGTGGCGGCTGCCAAGCCGCTAGGGCTGCAGGAGATGATTACTCGGTGGATTCTGGTTCCCCGAGGACTGACTACGCCATATGTGGTGATGCCATGGGAGCTGACTGCACCGTAGGGGATCAGATGGTCAACCCAGTTTACAGTATATGACCCTCATTACTGGCAGACCGCTTGGGCCCCACTGATGGAGGATTATAGAGAGGCAGCAGCTACACCAGCTGAGGAGGAGGAGGAGGAGGTAGATGAGGAGACTGCTGATGACAGGGATGATGGAGTTCCGATGGATACAGGGACAGATACTGCCGGGACGAGTGCGCCGGTTATTGATCTAGATGATGATGATACTGAGCCTGCACCTGCTGCATCACCATTAAGACCTGCTAGGCGTAGGGCACGCCGACATAGAGATCCAGAGGCTCACCGTCGGATCGATGATCTGACGGATCAGATGATAGACTCTTATGATGCCCTTACTGTGGACATGCATGAGAGATTTGCTGCCCAGCACCGACAGATTGACAGCTGGACTCATCAGATGCTAGAGGGACAACACTATCAGCGCATGATGATGGAGATCCAATTTTAGCAGACTATGGGTTATCCATTTGACCCATCCCAGTATCCGTACATGCCACCACCACCACCACCGGATCAGGATTATTGAGAGCTGCATGATTTTCTTTCTTATTTTTATGCAGTTCAGCTTTATATCCGGTGAGTATTTTATTTCCTTAGACTTATTTCGACCCACTGGGACAGTGGTCCCAAGTACGAGGTATTTGTGTATTATTTGACTCATGGATGTATGACTTGACCTTCTATGATATTTATGCTTCATTCTGCTTCTATGTGTTTATCTGAGACTGCATGCATACATACAGGTTATTTGATCGAGAAAAACGTCGAAACTGAAAAAAAAAACTGGTTTTTAAAAAAAAATTTTTGACCTCGACCGGGGCAGTTCTGGCCGAACGAGGTGTTTCACCTCGGTTGACCTAAGAACACCTCGACCGAGGTGGGTTAACTGAGAGTTTTCGAAACGATTTTTGTGCTTCTTATTTGGATATGATCTCAGTGAAGATCTTGCTTACTGACTAGTTTTAAAATCTTTATGTGCTTGAAAGGTTTTATAATATGTTAAGTTGCTAAATGCTTTGTTTGAAATTTTTTGCATGTTTAATACTTTGTTTTTATCCAAATTATGTTGAATTTGAAGGTTGACACCGCAAGATAAGTTCTCTCACGTTCTTCCTGGAAAGACCAAGGCAATTCATTCTTCTCTCTTCTTCTTCTTGATCATGCTTAGCCCCTCATATACATTTTTGCCTCCCTTTACCTATCCGGGAAATTGGAAGCAAGCAAAGTGGTGAAAGCAAGTGAAGTTAAAGTTGAGAAGTTGGCTGGAAGTGAAAGTGTTAGAAAGAAATAAATAGGCTTGGGGAAGTCAATCATGATGATGAGTAACTCGGCACCATTCACATAGCCGGGTGTTTGTGTCTTGCCAAAGTCGGATTGAGTGATATTCCTAACGGGTCATGGTATGTGCATCAAGGGTTTGATGCATCTCAAGAAATTGATGATTGTTGATTTCCTAGGCTTCGGTTATTATGCACCTCTGTCCATGCATCCCAAAAAGTAAAGTAAAAAGAAAAAGTGTGAAATAAGCAAAGCTTATTGGTGGAAGATGTTGCAAGTCAAAGTGAAAGTGAAGGTTGTGGGAAAAACAATGATAGAATGATCTTAATCACAATAGGACCCTGAAAGTTCGAGTCTTTAACCTTAACCCTAAGCATCTCGCTCAGTCGATGAACATCTCGGCCGGGGTGGAATTTGGCTGAACGAGGTGACTTATCTGATCCGAAACTGAGAGTTAAGTGTTAGAGTTTGCCAAATCCTATTCTTATTATACCTTTCCTAGTTCAATGCAAACCTACGATGAGACTTACCCGGTAATTCCTTAGTTTGTTTACCTAAGATCATAAGTGTAGGTAATAAAGGTTTATCCTTTATTGGGGTTTGAGTGTGCTTTCATCCCATCTTTGTGAGTTAGCCTAAGACTTACCCGGTAAAGGTTGATTCTATTCCCTTAGATGGTGTGTTAGTTTGAGGTTATAGTTCTTTATCATAATTCCTTGAGACTTACCCGGTAATAGGAGTTACGGTTTTGGATTAGTGAGTAGTGAGACTTACCCGGTGATCTATTCCACTTTAGTAACAACTTCCCTATGCAAAAACCTCATCTTTGTCCGCTAATCTTTAGATCTTGAGTTGGAACCACAACTAGATGCTTTAATCCCTAGAATTGCATACTTCCTTTATTGAATGTTATCATCTTTGATTGTTTTAATTGCTTTGTGGTTAGTAATTACGAAAGCTTACCGTAATTGGACTTTGTCTCACTAAGTCCCTATGATCGACCCCTGGAATTCCTTGCTTTTTACTACGATTGACCCGTAAACTGCGGGTTCGCATCCTTGTTTTAAGCTTACGTCTAGGGTTATAAATTTAAAGCTTGCACAAACCGTTTGGAGCGAACACTCATCCTAGCCAGAGAAGAAAGATGCGGTGCTGGAGGCTATCTTGATCAAGCTTAATGCTATGGAGACATCCATGACTTCATTTTCGAAGGCACAAAAAGCCTTAGAGCAAAAATGCTTCAATAAGGCGAATGAAGCGCCAAGAGATCCAAGGAAGCTTCCAGCAAGGATGGAAAGCAACCTTAAGGGCCAGATCATGGCCATAACGACGAGGAGTGGACTGAAGACTGCAGATCCAGTGCCTCGGTCGATGCCAGTACAGACGAAGACCACCTCGGTCCAGGTGCAGTCGAAGAACACTTCGGCCGAGATGCCAACCGAGGTGGAGCCACAAAAAGCGGGGGAGAAAACTGAAGTTTATATTCCACCTCCTACATATAAACCTCCACTTCCATTCCCTCAGTCAAGGGCCAGAGCACATCTAGACAAGCATTTTGGTAAGTTCCTTGACTCGATGAATAAACTACACATTAATATTCCTTTCCTTGATGCTATTCTAGGGATGCCCACCTATGGGAAATTCTTGAAAGAGATTTTGTCAAGGAAGAGCAAGATGGAAGACTTTGGTGAAGTTAGGATGACATCTAAATCCTCGGAGCTTATTCAAAATCATGAAGGAAAAGATGCCACCTAAATTAAGAGATCCCGGCGCGTTTTACATTCCAATTCAAGTTGGGGATGTCACTTGTGAAGCCCTATGTGATCTAGGAGCCAACGTGAGCATCATCCCGCTGGAACTATGTGTGAAGATCGGACTTATAGAGCCCAAACCGGGTAAGATTCGGTTATACATGGCGGACCGCTCCATCACCCATCCCGTGGGCATTTTGGAAGACGTTCCGGTCAAGTTAGGTAACTTCTACTTACCTATAGACTTTGTTGTACTTGACATTCCCGCAGATTATCCTGTTCCTATCATTCTCGGTAGGCCATTTCTAGCAACTTCGGGTTGCAATGTGGATTGTAAGAACGCCAAACTGAAGTTCAATATTGGCGGAGATGAAGTGGAGTTTGCATTGCTTGCTGCAATGAAAGGAGAGCAGCTAGGAGATGATATCTTCAACATCTATGATGAAGAAGAATCAAGAGAATTGGTGAGCTCTATTCTTATTAACGATCCACTTGAAAGGGTTATTAGTTTTAGTATAATGGAGGAAGGTATAGATGCTTCTTGTGATGCAGATATACGGAGATTAAAGGCACTGGAAGAAGATCCAGGAGCTAAAACTCAAAGACTAATCCAGGAGACGAAGATCTCCAGTTTTGGTTCCAGTTATAGTACCTCGACCGAGGCACTTCCTGGACCAAGCGAGGCGACCGAAGAACATCTCGGTCAACGCCTCTTCACCTCGACCGAGGTCGAAAGCGAGATGATGTCAACTAAGACTACTGAAAATAACAAACTTCTTACTCCCTTCTCTAACATTCATCCTCAGTTGGTGGAACATTCTTTCCACCAAATTTCTGATAATAAAGGACCTTGGCATGCTGATATTGTTAAGTATCTTGTTTGCCAGGAAATACCACCCGGATTGACGTACGCTCAAAGGAAGAAATTCTTCAAAGACGTGCGCCAATACTACTGGGATGAGCCGCTGCTATTCAAGCGCGGGCCGGATGGGATGCTTAGGAGATGCATTCCGGAAGATGAGGTTAATAGCGTCATACGAAATTGTCACTCACTTCCTTGTGGAGGGCATGCTAGCGCCAACAAAACATGCGCTAAGGTATTACATTCCGGTTTCTTTTGGCCCACATTATTTAAGGATGTGAAAACGTTTGTTGTCTCTTGTGATGCATGCCAAAGAACAGGGAACTTATCCAAAAGGAATTGGATGCCACTCAATAACATACAAGAGGTTGAGATTTTTGATGTATGGGGAGTAGATTTCATGGGACCTTTCCCATCATCAAGAGGAAACCTCTATATTCTTCTAGCCGTTGATTACGTTTCTAGGTGGGTTGAAGCCATTGCTTCTCCCACTAACGACGCCATGGTGGTTGTGAAATTCTTTAATAAGACTATCTTTCCACGTTTTGGGATTCCACGCATCATCATCAGCGATGGAGGGACACATTTCATCAACCGGAAGTTTAAGGCACTTCTATCGAAGTATGGAGTGACCCACAAGGTAACAACACCTTATCACCGTCAAACTAGTGGACAGATCGAGATCTCGATTAGAGAAATTAAAGCAATCTAAAAAGACCGTCTCTAGGACGAGGAAGGGTTGGTCCATGAAGTTGGACGATGCTCTTTGGGCCTACAGGACCGCTTTCAAGACTCCCATTGGTACCACCCCTTATAATTTGGTATATGGGAAATCTTGTCATTTGCCCGTTGAGTTAGAACACAAATCGTATTGGGCGATCAAATGGTTGAACTTCGACATCAAGGAAGCCGGTGAGAAGCGGCTATTGGATATCAATGAGCTGGAGGAGCTGCGTTTGAACGCTTATGAGAATGCCAAGATCTATAAAGAAAGGAAGAAGAAATGGCATGACAAGCGTATCATTCCTAAGGAGCTTAAAGAAGGAGACTTAAGGGGGTGTATTCAATCGAGACTTTTAAAGATTTTGACGGATTCATACTAATTATAGGATTTGCAAATTCCGTGGGAAATTTTAATTCTATATAGAGTCAATACAGATTCTGTGGAAATCTTATGTGTTGGGGGAATATTTCTATGGATTTTAGGTAGTTATAAAAGTAATGAAGAATCCTACAAAATCAATGAAATAATAGATTCTTTTAAAATCCACAAATTTTTAAATACCATAGTAATTTTATGGAAAATTTTAAATCCTAATTGAATACCTACAGATTTGTATGGACTTTTAAAAATCTATATTCAATACCCATACACTTTTAAACTCCAAAAAATTCCTATAGACTCTTAATTGAATACACCCCCCTTAGTTCTACTCTTCACCTCCCGCCTCCGCCTCTTTCCACGTAAGTTGAAATCTAGATGGATCGGACCTTATGTTGTGAAACATGTTTTCCCTCATGGTGCAGTTGAGATTTGGGGAGAAACAAGTGGAAGCTTCAAGGTCAACGGTCATAGACTTAAGAAATACAAACCGGAAGTTCCGGTTGAGAAGGTTGCACCGCTATACCTCGCATAAGAGATGCCGTACGGTCCAGCTAGCGACCTTAAATCAAGTGCTTCTTGGGAGGCAACCCAAGGTATTGCTTTCTTTTCGATTTTTCTTGTCTAGCTTAGATAGTGATGCGCTCTTCGTCCGTTGAACGCAAGGATCCGCCGGTGATGTTCCTCCGTCGATTTCTTTTGTGTATTTTCAATTTATAAGGATATGCCAAGCAAGGAATCGTCCAGCCTCGCACCTTGGATCTCCTTGGCTCGAGTTCTTATTTCCTCGGAATCTCACTTTGGAAATTAGACCTCCTTTGTCCTCCTATTGCGGTGATCACGACTTTCTTCCTCGTCCGAGTCATCGTGTCAACTACGGTCCCGGTTTCTGTTCTGGTCTCTATCTCGGCGTCTATCTTGGTTTCTGCTCCCATGACTATTCACACTCCTACTCCTATCCCGGCCTCTACATGGTCCCTGGTTACTTCCTCCTTGACTTTGTTCAGGTGGGACGGGAGGTTGTCTCCTTAGAAGTTCGACGAATTGGGCTTCAAGGCGGTCAATACGTGTGTCGGCTTGATTGATCCCATTACCATTGACGGATGCCATCCTGCTGTTGGACTACAAAACAATCAAAGAAACAAACAAAACCAAGTGTCCAAAGGTATAACAAAAACAAATGTTCAAATGCAAAACCGAAAATAATAAAAATGCCAGTTTCGTAACCGAAACGGTGTCGGATGGCTAAAAAAGCCCTTAGGTCACGGAAAAGCGGTGAGTTGGACTCGGAGGCCCGTTTCCCTTCTCGGAAAGGTATAGCAATTGTAATTCTGAGTTCGGACGCCATTTTTCCGCAAAACCGCAAAACCGGCCGTTTTTCACCTTTTCGAGATTGTTCGCCTATCACAAAAAGAACAAACTCAAAGGCAAAGGTTAGAGACAAAAACGTTCTCTCTCTCTCTCCTCTCTCAAGTGTATTTCTCCTCACACTCACTCAAGTGTTTGATAGTGTTTGGATTCGCACAACTCCCCTTTTCCTTTGCTTCGAGGCAAAGCTCTCCCTCACCTTTTCCAAAGCCTTAGGCAATGCTCTCCACACAAAGATTTCTCTTGGTAACAAAATTATGTCAATTTTTTTTCAAGGTAGTGCACAAGGTAAACAAGGTATTCACGATGCAATATAACTTCAGAAAAGCAAACACAAAGGGCAACACAAGCAACAACAAATACGAGCCTTCCGGCGAGTATTTACTTAGTCCCGACAAGTAGTTAGTCAAAGCAATAACAAGCGTTTTCCCCAAAAACGTGTGGGTTGTGTTTTGGAATGGCTAGAACACTCAGAACAACTTTGATAACAAATTTCAAGAATAACTTTGATAACAAAAAAAATTTCGAGAACAACTTTGATAACTGAAGAACACTCAAACAACTTTCTTTTTTTTTTTCAGAACAACTTTCTTTTCTTTTCTTTTGTTTCGTTCGTTTTTTTT
>BSUD01000002.1:30569250-30775360 GCA_033239045.1 Fagopyrum esculentum | reverse complement strand
GTTTTTTTTTTTTAATAAAAGGTCAACAAGATCTCTCTAAAGGCTCACAAGAAAGAAGATTGTAAACACAAAATTTTGGGGAACTACTCAAAATTGCAAAAACTAAAAACAAGTTTAGGTAAGAAATTCGTACCCCGAAAGCTTGAGGAACTCGCACCGTTGGGCTCTGATACCACTTGATGCGCTCTTCGTCCGTTGAACGCAAGGATCCGCCGGTGATGTTCCTCCGTCGATTTCTTTTGTGTATTTTTGATTTATATGGATATGCCAAGTAAGGAATCGTCCAGCCTCGCACCTTGGATCTCCTTGGCTCGAGTTCTTCTTTCCTTAGAATCTCACTTCGGAAATTAAACCTCCTTTGTCCTCCTAGCCTTGCACCATAAGGACACCACTCAGCCTCTCACCTTGTGGGTTTCGAAACCTTGGCCTCTCACCTTAGTCTCTAGGTTTGTTTTGCTTTAAAGTGAAAACACAACTTCGATTGAACTCAACTCTATATCCCCCTTAAAAACGTGGGTAGGAGATGGCCTTATATGGCTGAAAAATTCAGCACCAACTCCCCACAATAATAGCTTACAAGTAGTTCAAGAGTCGGATACTAAATGAAGGAAAGCCTAGGGTCTTTCAACCAACAACTTCAAGCAATAAATTGCTTAAAAACCATACATATGGCCGGCCACATTAGAGCTCCAAGGTTCAAAAACGTGGTTGAAAGAAACCCAGCTAAAGTGGTTTTAAACCATGAAATAAAGTCAAGCATGACCACATAAAATAAAACAAAAGGTTACATCTAGGTTTAAAGTGATCCGGCATCCTCAATCGCCTCAAGTATGTTCACCAAGTGATAGTCATGAACGTCCTTAAATGTCGGAGCTCTGAAAGGATGGTAGGTCATCGTGGTTTGGCCTAGCATGCGGGCTCTAGCTCAAGTGAGAGGTGGTGCTAATCTTGGTGCGGTCACATCAGTCTCGTTGCTTAAGTCCGGTGGGCTCACATCAGATAGTTTGCTTTTGCTTTGATCTGTTTTGTTTTTGGCGTCCTAGATAGATAACAGGTGACATCTAAGGAAGGAATACAACCCAGGAGCACAACTGGAAGGATAGAAGTTCGAGAATTTGAGAAGACGGAGTTCAACTGAGACACATCTCGGTTGCTGTCAAAGCACCTCGACCGAGATGATTCTTGAGCAACTTTTCGCTCCAAACGGTGTGTGCAAGCTTTAAATTTATAACCCTAGATGTAAGCTTAAAACAAGGATGCGAACCCGCAGTGTACGGGTCAATCGTAGTAAAAGCAAGGAATTCCAGGGGTACGGTCGATCATAGGGACTTAGTGAAACAAAGCAGGTAACGGTAAGCGATGTAATTACTAACCACAAAAGCCATTATAGCAATCAAAGATGATAAAAAGTCAATAAGGGGAATATGCAATTCTAGGGATTAAAGCATCTAGTTGTGGTTCCAACTCAAGATCTCAAAGTAAATCGGACAAAGCTGAGGTTTTGCATAGGGAAGGTGTTACCAAAGTGCAATAGATCACCGAGTAAGTCTCACTACTCACTAATCCCAAACCGTAATTCCTATTACCGGGTAAGTCTCAAGGAATTAAGGAAAAGAATTATAACCTCAAACAACACACCACCTAAGGGAATAGAATCAACCTTTACCGGGTAAGTCTCAGGTTAACTCACAAAGATGGGATGAAGGCACACTCAAACCCCAATAAAGGATAAACCTTTATTACCTACACTTATGATCTTAGGTAAACAAACAAAGGAATTACCGGGTAAGTCTCATCCTAAGATTGCATTGAACCAGGAAAGGTATAATAAGAATAGGATTTGGCAAACTCTAACACTTAACTCTCAGTTTCGGATCAGATAAGTCACCTCGGTCAGAAGAATTCCACCCCCGCCGAGATGTTCATCGACTGAGCGAGATGCTTAGGGTTAAGGATAATGACTAGAACTTTTAGGGTCCTACTGTGATTAAGATTATTCTATCATTGTTTTTCCCACAACCTTCAGCCAATCACCCTAGAATCACACAAGGAAATTAGCCACTAATCATCATGAACGTGATAATCAAATATAAGGAAGGAAAGAGAATATTTGAACAAGAAGAATTTAATGGAAAGACTTCAATAACTGAATCAAATATCACAAACAAAGCGTTCCTTGGATCGGAACGTTGAGGATGGGAACACCGTTAAATTCTTGAAAAACAAGTGGGTGATTGACCAGCCGCTAATCAAACTCCTTGAGAACAGAAGTAATATTGATGACAATGAAGTAGTCAACAATTACATCATAGAGAACAAATGGAATACCCAGAAACTGGATATGGAGTTAGGCAATCTACTCCCACAAGAGGTTATGTCCGCAATTAAATCATATCAACTCCCGAAATCATTTATTCGAGATCGTCTCTATTGGGCTGCCTCGGATAAGGGATCGTACAATACAAAATCAGCCATGGACCTAATCCACAAAAATAAAGAGATTATTACTGATTCAAATAACTGGATCTGGGAAATGGACATCATGCCCAAAGTTAAAAACTTCATCTGGAAACTATTCATAGATGGGCTCCCAACCAAGAAAAATCTAGAAAAACAAAGGGTATCAGTGCCCATGCATTGTACTCTTTGTAATCACCCATATGAATCAGCAAAGCATTTGTTCTTCAATTGTCCTTTAACTTTTGAGAACCTACATAATTCTATTATCAAGACCGAGCTCCAGCAGGCAAACTATTCTAACCAAAAAGTGTCAAGTATGGTCAACTATGTTAAAAGTAAACTAGATGATAATCAATTGGTCCAACTAGCAGTTACGTGGTGGAATGTTTGGACTGAACGTAACCAAGATATCTTTAATAATAAGAAATCTCTAAATATTAAGGAACGAGTACAAGACCAAATAAGGTGTTGGAAGGATGCGAATAAAAGAAAGAACCAAACAAAACAAAAAGTGGTCATAAATAATAGAAAAACTAGAAATATCAAATAGCTAAGACCTGAATATGGATTTGTCAAGTTAAATTTTGATGGATCTAAACGCGAGTCCGGGGAGTCAGCCTTCGGGTTCATTTTAAGAAAAGAACATGCATCAACCATCTCCCTAGGCTACGGACAGTGTGGAAACACATCGGTCCTTCATGCTGAAGCATGCGCGCTAAGGGAGGGGCTGCTCCGAGCATGTGATCTGGAAATTAATAAACTTGAGATTGAAGGAGATAATCTTACAATCATCAATTCCATTAAGCGAATCTGGAAACCCCCATGGGAAATAGATCTCATTATTTCTGATATCACTAATATTTTGGTTAGTTTCCAGCAGGTTAAGATACAATACGTTTTCAGGGAAGTCAACAATGTTGCCGATAAGCTCGTAGATTTGGGACACGACTACCCGCTAGGTTGCACTTCGATCCCTTCTCAGGTGGTGGATTTCATCCGCAAGGATGCTCTAGGTTAGAGAGTTTCGAGAAGATGATCCAATCTAATCGCTTACCATATAGTATCAAAAAAAAAAGTGTTCCTTGGATCGAAATCCAATAAAGACAATCAACAATTAAGGGAATCTAAGGGAATCTTACAAAACCCTTCACAAAGCTATAAAAGCTCTAAACTTTCTTCCTTCAATCTTCCTTCAACCTTCAAAACGGTTCTTCAAATCTCCCAACTATGGTGTCGTAAAACGGTTGTAAGCGGGATATGCAGCCCTAAACGGTGTCTAGCAGATGGTATACCACGTGTTGGATTTGTGGAAAATCTAACCCTTTTTATAGGAAAATTACCCTCCAAAGATAAGATATCTTAGAAAGATCTTTTCCCATAAAAATAAGTAAAATATATGGGCTAAATTATCTTCTTCCTTCCAGGAACCCAGCCCAAAAATATAAGATCCTCTTTCCAAAGATAAAAGATCTCAGCCAAGAATAAAATATGCTTGCCGCGTCTCAGGTGTTCGCCTCGGTCGAGTCGGCTCCTCTAGATCACCTCGGTCGAGGTGAATTTGTAGTCAACCGAGGTGAATCACAACTGAATGTGAAATCTCTCAAATCTGGTCCAAAGTGAATCTCTAATCCAATTCAATGATTCCTGGATTCTTCCTTAAGCTCCTGAATGTAGCTCCAATCACTCCTTAGCTCCTTTTGCTCCATTTTAGTCCAAAACGTGCCATTTTACCTACGATTACAACGAAACTTGGTGTAGACCTCGATTCTCGCAAAGGTAGATGAAAAGACAATATAATCACATAATATACATTCAAACATACAGATTATTGAAGATAAAGCGTCTAAACAAATCCCAAAATATAGACAATAATTCATGTTATCAAAATACCCCATACTTAGCCCTTGCTTGTCCCCAAGCAAGTTCCGAATCTTGAATACAAGATAGAATGGATTATAAGTCATAAAGATCAATGAAAAAAGTCTTTCAAAACATTTTAATGGTGTGCTACAATCATAGATCACTCTAAGAGAATACTTCATGGAATTTAAAATCAAAATATGATCAAAACATTTTATAAATATAAGAAAGTTGTTCATCTTTGCATAAAATCATAGAATGCATAATAAATCATAATTATCGAAATTAATCATGTATAATTCAGTTTAAACCACTAAGTCAATTAACAAGCTCGAGGTCTCAAGGTCTTTTCAAGAGAGGTCAAGAAACGTGTGAGGGTGGGATGTATATCGGGAATGTGGTGATAGAATCCGCGAAAAGGATCTTTACTTCACTTCCTTGGAATTTCAACATCTTCCACTAATAAGCTTTGCTTATTCACTTTTTTTACTTTACTTTTTGGGATGCATGGGCAGAGGTGCACAATAACGAAAGCCTAGGAGATTAGCAATCATCAATTTCTCGAGATGCCTCAAACCCTTGATGCACATACCATGACCCGTTAGGAATATCGCTCAATCCGACTTTGGCAAGACACAAACACCCGGCTATGTGAATGGTGCCGAGTTACTCATCATCATGATTGACTTCCCCAAACCTATTGTGTTTCTTTCTAACTTTCAGCCAATATCTCAACTTTTCTTTCACTTGCTTTTCACTTGCTTTCTTCCAAATTCCCGGATAGGTAAAGGGAGGCAAATATGTATATGAGGGGCTAAGCATGATCAAGAAGAAGAAGAGAGAAGAGAATGAATCGCCTTAATCATCCCAGGAAGAAAGTGAGAGAACTCATCATGTGGTGTCAACCTTCAAATTCAACATAATTTGGATAAAAACAAAGTATTAAACATGCCAAAAATTTCAAACAAAGCATTTAGCAACTTAAACATATCATATAACCTTTCAAACATATAAAGATTTCAAAACCAGCCAGCAAACAAAATCTTCCTTGAGGTCATATCCAGATAAGAAGCATAAAAATTAATTTCAAAATTCTTTCTAGTTAAAACGCCTCGGTCGAGATGTTCTAAGTCAACCGAGATGAAGTTCCTCGTTTGGCCAGAATCGCTTCGGTCGAGGTCAAATTTTTTTTCTAAAATAGTTTTTGACGTTTTGCTCAATCAAATAACCTGTATGCATGCATGTAGTCTCAGATAAACACATAGAGTAGAATAAAGCATAAATATCCATTGAGTCAAGTCATACATCCACATAAGTCAAATAGTACATCCAAATACCCCATACTTGGGACACATTGTCCCAATGGGTCAAATAAAGAATAGAATACTCACTGGACATAGCTGAACTGCATAAAGAAATAAGAAACAGCTCCAGACAAGACTGTCTCGGTTGGCGAAGAACATCTCGGTCGAGGTCTGTGACTGAACCCGAGATGTGTCTCAGTCAAGCTCCGTCCTCTCAATTTCTCGAACTCCTGTCCTTCCTGTGTAGCTCTTGAGTTGTAATCCTTCCTTAGAAAGTACCTGGTTTCGATCTAGGATGCCAAAAACAAAGCAAAGCAAAGCAAAAGCAAACTATCTAAACTAAACTAGGAAAGAGAAAGGGAAAGGAAAGCAATACCTTGGGTTACCTCCCAAGAAGCGCTTGATTTAAGGTCGCTAGCTGGACCTTACGGCATCTCTATGCGAGGTATAGCGGTGCAACCTCCTCAACCGGAGCTTCCGGTTTGTATTTCTTAAGTCTATGACCGTTGACCTTGAAGCTTCCACTCGTTTCTCCCCAAATCTCAACTGCACCATGAGGGAAAACATGTTTCACAACATAAGGTCCGGTCCATCTAGATTCCAACTTACCTGGAAAGAGGCGGAGGCGGGAGTTGAAGTGTAGAACTAAGTCTCCTTTATTAAGCTCCTTAGGAATGATACGCTTGTCATGCCATTTCTTTGTCCTTTCTTTATAGATCTTGGCATTCTCATAAGCGTTCAAACGCAGCTCCTCCAGCTCATTGATATCCAATAGCCGCTTCTCACCGGGTTCCTTGATGTCGAAGTTCAACCATTTGATCGCCCAATACGCTTTGTGTTCTAACTCAACGGGCAAATGACAAGATTTCCCATATACCAAATTATAAGGGGTGGTACCAATGGGAGTCTTGAAAGCGGTCCTGTAGGCCCAAAGAGCGTCGTCCAACTTCATGGACCAATCCTTCCTCGTCCTAGAGACGGTCTTTTCCAAGATTGCTTTAATTTCTCAATTCGAGATCTCGACCTATTCACTAGTTTGAGGGTGATAAGGTGTTGCTACCTTGTGGGTCACCCCATACTTCGATAGAAGTGCCTTAAACTTCCGATTGATGAAATGCGTCCCTCCATCGCTGATGATGATGCGTGGAGTCCCAAAAAGTGGAAAGATAGTCTTATTAAAGAATTTCACAACCACCATGGCGTCATTAGTGGGAGAAGCAATGGCTTCAACCCACCTAGAGACGTAATCAACGGCTAGAAGAATATAGATATTTCCTCCGGATGATGGGAAAGGTCCCATGAAATCTACTCCCCATACATCAAAAATCTCAACCTCTTGTATGTTATTGAGTGGCATCTCATTCCTTCTGGATAAGTTCCTTGTTCTTTGGCATGCATCACAAGAGACAACAAACGTTTGTACATCCTTAAATAATGTGGGCCAAAAGAAACCGGAACATAATACCTTAGCGCATGTCTTGTTCGCGCTAGCATCCCCTCCACAAGGAAGTGAGTGACAATGCTGTATGACGCTATTAACCTCATCTTCCGGAATGCATCTCCTAAGCATCCCATCCGGGCCGCGCTTGAATAGCAGCGGCTCATCCCAGTAGTATTGGCGTACGTCTTTGAAGAATTTCTTCCTTTGAGCGTACGTCAATCCGGGTGGTATTTCCTGGCAAACAAGATAATTAACAATATCAGCATACCGAGGTCCTTTATTATCAGAAATTTGGTGGAGAGAATGTTTCACCAACTGAGGATGAATGTCAGAGAAGGGAGTAAGAAGTTTGTTATTTTCAGTAGTCTCAGTTGACATCATCTCGCTTTCGACCTCAGTCGAGGTAAAGAGGCGTTGACCGAGATATTCTTCAGTCGCCTCGCTTGGTCCAGGAAGTGCCTCGATTGAGGTACTGCAACTGGAACCGAAACTGGAGATCTTCGTCTCCTGGATTAGTCTTTCAGTTTTAGCTCCTGGATCTTCTTCCAGTGCCTTTAAGCTCCGTATATCTGCATCACAAGAAGCATCTATACCTTCCTTCATTAAACTAAAACTAATAACCCTTTCAAGTGGATTGTTAATAAGGATAGAGCTCACCAATTCTCTTGATTCTTCTTCATCATAGATGTTGAAGATATCATCTCCTAGCTGCTCTCCCTTCATTTTAGCGAGCAATGCAAACTCCACTTCATCTCCGCCAATAATGAATTTTAGTTTGGCGTTCTTACAATCCACATTGCAACCCGAAGTTGCTAGAAATGGCCTCCCGAGAATGATAGGAACAGGATAATCTGCGGGAATGTCAAGCATAACAAAGTCTATAGGTAAATAGAAGTTACCTAACTTGACCGGAACGTCTTCCAAAATGCCCACGGGATGGGTGATGGAGCGGTCCGCCATGTATAACCGTATCTTCACCGGCTTGGTCTCTCCAAGTCCGATCTTCACACATAGCTCCAGCGGGATGATGCTCACGCTGGCTCCTAGATCACATAGGGCTTCACAAGTGACATCCCCAACTTGAATGAGAATGCAAAACGAGCCGGGATTTCTCAATTTAGGTAGCATCTTCTCCTTCATGATTTGAATAAGCTCCGAGGATTTAGATGTCATCCTAACTTCACCAAAGTCTTCCAGCTTCCTCTTCCTTGATAGAATCTCATTCAAGAATTTCCCATAGGCGGGCATCCCTAAGATAGCATCAAGAAAAGGAATATTAATGTGTAGTTTGTTCATCAAGTCAAGGAACTTACCAAAATGCTTATCTAGATGTGCTCTGGCCCTTGACTGGGAGAATGGAAGTGGTGGTTTATATGCAGGAGGTGGAATATAAACTTCAGTTTTCTCCTCCTCTTTCTGTGGTTCCATCTCGGTTGGCATCTCGGCCGAAGTGTTCTTTGACTACACCTGGACCGAGGTGGTCTTCGTCTGTACTAGCATCGACCGACGCACTGGATCTGCAGTCTTCAGTCCACTCCTCGTCGTTATGGCCATAATCTGGCCCTTGGGATTGCTTTCCATCCTTGCTGGAAGCTTCCTTGGATCTCTTGGCGCTTCATTCGCCTTATTGAAGAATTGTTGCTCTAAGGCTTTTTGTGCCTTCGAAAATGAAGTCATGGATGTCTCCATAGCATAAGCTTGATCAAGATAGCCTCTAGCACCGCATCTTTCTTCTCCGGCTGGGATGAGCTTGATCCTGGCTCCTGGCTCTTTAATGGAGTAGAAGAAGAAGAGGAAGAGAGGAAAGGCTTAGAGGAATCATTCGAATTTGAGTTAGAGTAAGGGTTACCCGAATTTTGGTTGTTTGCCCTCCAATTATTGTTGTTGGATCCTCTATTGTTGTTGTAGTTGTTGTTCCGGGAACCGTTGTTGTTGTTACGGTATCCATTGTTGTTCCTTGATCCTTGATCTTCTTTCTTTGTTTGAGCAACTAAGAGTTCCTTCAATTGTTTCACATTATTCTTTAAAGAGATGAGTTGATTATTTGATTGGTCCTCTTGAAAGTTGACTCTTTTAACTCCACATTCAGCTCCTTGGTGGGAGTACTTCTCCATGTGCAAAGCTTGCTTTTCTATGAACTCCCAAGCTTCGTCAATCGGCATGTCCATGAACGTGCCGGCGGATAGTAGTTGAAGGCTGAACTGGGTGCTTCCGTCCAGTCCCTTGAAGTATATCTCCAACAACTCTATCTTTGGAATCCCATGATGTGGGCAATTCAAAAGAATATCTTTAAATCTCTCTCATGACTTGGACAAGCTCTCTTTGTCCTTCATGATGAATGCATTAATCTTCCCTCTCATTTCAGCGGTTTTAAAGGGGGGAAAGAATTTAGTCAAGAACTCCGTAGTCATTTCCTCCCAAGTGCTGATTTTTCCTGGAGGAAGAGATTGATACCAAGTAAGAGCTCCATCTTTTAAAGAAAAGTAAAAAGGTCTTAGCTTGTAATTGTTGTTTTTTATTCGTGAAGGTCTCAAGGTCTCCATCAAGATCTCATAGTTTTGTAGATGTTGATGCGGAGATTCCTTATCTAGCCCTCCAAACTAGCATTGGCGAATCATGGAAAGAACTTGCGGTCGAATTTCGTAATCACGGTCCGCTGGATCTCCTAGGTTGATTCCGGGACGCCTCAGTTGTTGATTGGGGTCCATCCTCTACCCTAGGGTTTGCGGGATTCCTGCAAAAAGAGCACCTCAGAGTGGTATCCGAGGTGAAAGTATATCAGCCGGGGCGACAGGTACTGGGACCTGCCTCGGTCGAGGGTCTGGAGCAGGGTCTTGCCTCGGTCGAGGATCTGGGTTCGGTCGAGTAGATACTGGTCTCGTAAAGCTTCCATATCTGCTTCGATCGCCTCAGTCCTTGCGCGAGTTTCTTCCTTCTCCAGTCTCAGTTCTTCTTTCCTGAGGCGTAGTTGTTCCAACGCCTCCTTCAATTCGGCTTCAAGATCGCGATCGTCTTGGTTGGCCATCTTCGCTTCTTTCAAGCGTCTTTTATATGTCTTTTATGGTTCGGGATCGTAAGGAACGATTTCCTTCCCAGTGCGGGTTCTTCGCATAAACCTAAGAAAAAGAACCTGCGAAAGTCACTCAAGTAGAGTGGTTAGTAGAAACAGAGGCAAGCGCCCCGAAAGCAAACCGCAACCGGCTCGGTCTAGACCAAATCCCCGGCAACGGCGCCAAAAACTTGTTCGCTCCAAACGGTGTGTGCAAGCTTTAAATTTATAACCCTAGATGTAAGCTTAAAACAAGGATGTGAACCCGCAGTGTACGGGTCAATCGTAGTAAAAGCAAAGAATTCCAAGGGTCGATCACAGGGACTTAGTGAAACAAAGCAGATAACGGTAAGCAATGTAATTACTAACCACAAAAGCGATTATAGCAATCAAAGATGATAAAAATTCAATAAAGGGAATATGCAATTCTAGGGATTAAAGCATCTAGTTGTGGTTCCAACTCAAGGGAAGGTGTTACTAAAGTGGAATAGATCACCGGGTAAGTTTCACTACTCACTAATCCCAAACCGTAACTTTAATTACCGGGTAAGTCTCAAGGAATTAAGGAAAAGAACTATAACCTCAAACCAACACACCACCTAAGGGAATAGAATCAACCTTTACCGGGTAAGTCTCAGGCTAACTCACAAAGACGGGATGAAGGCACACTCAAACCCCAATAAAGGATAAACCTTTATTACCTACACTTATGATCTTAGGTAAACAAACAAAGGAATTACCGGGTAAGTCTCATCCTAAGATTGCATTGAACCAGGAAAGGTATAATAAGAATAGGATTTGGCAAACTCTAACACTTAACTCTCAGTTTCGGATCAGATAAGTCACCTTGGTTAGAAGAATTCCACCCCGGCCGAGATGTTCATCGACTGAGCGAGATGCTTAGGGTTAAGGATAAAGACTCGAACTTTCAGGGTCCTACTGTGATTAAGATTATTCTATTATTGTTTTTCCCACAACCTTCATCCAATCACCCTAGAATCACACAAGGAAATTAGCCACTCATCATCATGAAAGCGATAATCAAATATAAGGAAGGAAAGAGAATATTTGAACAAGAAGAATTTAATGGAATGACTTCAATAACTGAATCAAATATCACAAACAAAGCGTTCCTTGGATCGAAATCCAATAAAGACAATCAACAATGAAGGGAATCTAAGGGAATCTTACAAAACCCTTCACAAAGCTATAAAAGCTATAAACTTTCTTACTTCAATCTTCCTTCAACCTTCAAAAAGGTTCTTCAAATCTCACAACTATGGTGTGGTAAAACGGCTGTAAGCGGGATATGCAGCCCTAACCGGTGTCTAGCAGATGGTATAGCACGTGTTGGATTTGTGGAAAATCCAACCCTTTTTATAGGAAAGTTACCCTCCAAAGATAAGATATCTTAGAAAGATCTTTTCCCATAAAAATAAGTAAAATATATGGGCCAAATTATCTTTTTCCTTTCAGGAACCCAACCCAAAAATATAAGATCCTCTTTCCAAAGATAAAAGATCTCAGCCAAGAATAAAATATCCTTGCCGCGTCCCAGGTGTTCGCCTAGGTCGAGTCGGCTCCTCTGGATCACCTCGGTCGAGGTGACTCTGTAGTCAACCGAGGTGAATCAAAACTGAATGTGAAATCTCTCAAATCTGGTCCAAAGTGAATCTCTAATCCAATTCAATGATTCGAGGATTCTTCCTTAAGCTCCTGAATGTAGCTCCAATGACTCCTTAGCTCCTTTTGCTCCATTTTAGTCCAAAACGTGCCATTTTACCAACGATTACAACGAAACTTGGTGTAGACCTCGATTCTCGTAAAGGTAGATGAAAATACAATATAATCACATAATATACATTCAAACATGCAGATTATTGAAGATAAAACGTCTAAACAAGTCCCAAAATATAGACAATAATTCATGCTATCAGCAACCGAGGCGACTAGGGTTTCTGAAGATCCATCTCGGTCCGTACCACCTCGGTCCAGTCGAGACCACCTCGACCGAGGTGACAGCAGTTCCAAAAAAGGGTATAAAAGGGGGCTGAGATTTCTCTCTCCTCTTTTTACCTTCTCCTCGACCACGACACGTCTTTCGCCTTGCTTCGCCAATCTTCGCTCGTTTTCGACGATTCTAGCTTCCAAACCGCTAAGAAAGGGTAGAGGATCATAGTGCAAGTACAAATATGCGAGAAAAACAAACCGAATCGACCAAATCTATGTAAAATCGGAAAAACCCTAACCTCGCTCTTTTCCACTGTTTTCCTTCAAATTGGACTTTGGTTGCCCCCTACATTTGCTGAAAAACAGATTAAGTACCCCATAGGAACCTGTTGTAGTGATTTTGGGGGAAAAGAACTGGATTTTTAAGGAAATCAGTCGCGCAGTTTTTCGCCTCGGTCTAGTCGGCCTGTGCCTCGGCCGAGGTGTTCTATAGAGTTGTCAGGCCGACCGAGGTGGTCTAACAGGTTACAGAAAGATGAGTTCAGATAAACAGCTAGTCTTGAGGGACATATCCTCTCCTTCCCCTTCTTCTTCCTCTAGACGTACTAGACCGGTGATCCACGAGAGACACCAGGTCGACTATGACCGCATCGCGGCCCGTCCAGTGATTCCACCTTGCTTCCTGGACATTTCAGCCTTTGATTGCCTCCACGTTGATGACGACTTGAGGCGTATGATTTCTGCTGTGGGGCTAGATTAGTTCATTGAGATCCGCGCTCCTGCTTACTTAGAGCCGACTCTGGAGTTTGTCAGCTCCTTCACCTACCTTCCTACAAAGCGGGCCGTGAAGTACCGGTTGATGAACCGGAATTATTTAGTTCCTCTAGACCATTGGCGGGATATCTTTGGTTTCCCGGCCCCGACTGCTGCTGATTATCCCTCCCGAGCTGTAGCTAGAGAGTTCCGGGGACAGATTGCTCACGTAGTTAGCATGCAGACAGATGGAGACTTGGAGATTCCAGGGAGAAGATTATATTCCATCTCGCTTTTAGATTAGCTAACAGGATTTTTAGTGTGACCCTTCTGGCGCGTACTGAGACGCCCCAAAAGGTCACACAGGGGGAGCTGTTTAGCCTATACTACATGGTGACTGGAGGGATTCCAGACTTTGGATTGATGCTGGCAGAGGATCTACATAAGATCAAGGCCAAGGCGTAGGGGGACATCTGTTGTGGAGGCATTGTGACTCACATAGCGAGTTACCAGGATATGGACCTCAACGCATGTACCATGGTGGCGGCTACCAAGCCGCTAGGACTTCAGGAGATGATTACTCGGAGGATACTGGTTCCCCGAGGACTCACTACGCCGTACGTAGCTATGCCATGGGAGCCGACTACACCGCAGGGGATCAGATGGTCAGCTCAGTTCTATGTGTTTGATCCACACTATTGGCAGGGTGCGTGGATCCTATTTATAGAGGATGCTAGAGATGAAGCAACTACACTAACTGAGGAGGATGAGGTTGAGGAGGCTGCTGCTGATGATGATGATGATAGGGATGGTGGAGTTCCTATGGACACAAGTACAGATACAGTAGGGACGAGTGCGCTGGTCATCGATTTAGATGATGACGAGACTGAGACCGAGCCGGCTGCAGCACCAGCACGACCTGCTAGGCATAGGGGACGCTGACATAGGGATCCAGATGCCCACTGACGGATCGATGACCTCACCGATCAGATGATAGACTCCTATTGTGCCTTGACTGTAGACATCCAGGAAAGATTTGACGCCCAACACCGACAGCTCGACCGCTGGACTCATCAGATGCTAGAGGGCCAGCACTATCAGTGCCGGATGATGGAGATCCAATTTCAGCAGTCCATGGGTTATCCATTTAACCCATCTCAGTACCCATATGTGCCACCACCACCACCACCGGACCAGGATTATTGAGAGCTAGCAAGATTTTCTTTATTTATTTATTATGCGGCTCGACTATGTCCGGTGAGTATTTTATTTCTTTAGACATATTTGACCCATTGGGACAATGTGTCCCAAGTATGGGGTATTTGGATGTACTATTTGACTTATGTGAATGTATGACTTAACTCGATGGATATTTATGCTTTATTCTGCTCTATGTGTTTATCTGAGACTACATGCATGCATACAGGTTATTTGATTGAGAAAAACGTCAAAAACTGGTTGAGAAAAAAAAAATTTTTTACCTCGACCGAAGTGATTCTGGCCAAACAAGGTACTTCACCTCGGTTGACTTAGAACATTTCGACCGAGACGTTTTAAGTGGAAAGAATTTCGAAATTAATTTTTGTGCTTCTTATCTGGATATGACCTCAGTGAAGATTTTGTTTGCTGACTAGTTTTGAAATCTTTATATGCTTGAAAGGTTTTATGATATGTTTAAGTTGCTAAATGCTTTGTTTGAAATTTTTGACATGTTTAAGACTTTGTTTTTTATCCAAACTATGTTGAATTTGAAGGTTAACACCACATGATGAGTTCTCTCACTTTCTTCCTGGAATGATTAAGGCAATTCATTCTCTTCTCTCTTCTTCTTCTTGATCATGCTTAGCCCCTCATATACATATTTGCCTCCCTTTACCTATCCGGGAATTTGGAAGCAAGCAAGTGAAAAGCAAGTGAAAGAAAAGTTGAGATGTTGGCTGAAAGTTAGAAAGAAAGACAATAGGTTTGGGGAAGTCAATCATGATGATGAGTAACTCGGCACCATTCACATAGCCGGGTGTTTGTGTCTTGCCAAAGTCGGATTGAGTGATATTCTTAACGGGTCATGGTATGTGCATCAAGGGTTTGAGGCATCTCGAGAAATTGATGATTGCTAATCTCCTAGGCTTCGGTTATTGTGCACCTCTGTCCATGCATCCCAAAAAGTTAAGTAAAAAGTAAGTAAGCAAAGCTTATTGGTGGAAGATGTGAAATTCAAAGCAAGTGAAGTAAAGATCCTTTTTCCGGATTCTAGCACCACATTCCCTATATACATCCCACCCTCACACGTTTCTTGACCTTTATTTTGGAAAGACCTTGAGACCTCGAGCTTGTTTATTGACTTAGTGGTTTAAACCGGATTATGCATGATTAATTTCAATGATTATGATTTATTATGCATTCTATGATTTTATGCAAAGATGAACAACTTTCCTATATTTATAAAATGTTTTGATCTTATTTCGATTTTAAATTCCATGAAGTATTCTCTTAGAGTGATCTATGATTGTAGCACACCATTAAAATGTTTTGAAAGACTTTTTCATTGATCTTTATGACTTATAATCCATTCTATCTCGTATTCTAGATTCAGAACTTGCTTGGGGACAAGCAAGGGCTAAGTATGGGGTATTTTGATAGCATGAATTATTGTCTATATTTTGGGACTTGTTTAGACGTTTTATCTTCAATAATCTGCATGTTTGAATGTGTATTATGTGGTTATATTGTCATTTCATCTACCTTTGCGAGAATCGAGGTCTACACCAAGTTTCGTTGTAATCGTAGGTAAAATGGAGCAAAAGGAGCTAAGGAGTCATTGGAGCTACATTCAGTAGCTTAAAGAAGAATCCAGGAATCATGGAATTGGATTAGAGATTCACTTTGGACTAGATTTGAGAGATTTCACATTCAGTCGTGATTCACCTCGGTTGACTACAGGGTCACCTCGACCGAGGTGATCCAGAGGAGCCGACTCGACCGAGGCGAACACCTGGGACGCTGCAAGGATATTTTATTCTTGGCTAAGATCTTTTATCTTTGGAAAGAGGATCTTATATTTTTGGGCTGGGTTCTTGGAAGGAAGAAGATAATTTAGCCCATATATTTTACCTATTTTTTATAGGAAAAGATCTTTCTAAGATATCTTATCTTTGGAGGGTAATTTTCCTATAAAAAGGGTTGGATTTTCCACAAATCCGATCGTGCTATACCATCTGCTAGACACCGTTTAGGGATGCATATCCCGCTTACAGCCGTTTTACCACACCATAGTTGGGAGATTTGAAGAACCTTTTTGAAGGTTGAAGGAAGAAAGTTTTGTAGCTTTTATAGCTTGTGAAGGGTTTTGTAAGATTCTCTTAGATTCCCTTCATTGTTGATTGTCTTTGTTGGATTTAGATCGAAGGAACGCTTTGTTTGTGATATTTGATTCAGCTATTGAAGTCTTTTCATTAAATTCTTCTTGTTCAAATATTCTCTTTCCTTCCTTATATTTGATTATCGCTTTCATGATGATGAGTGACTAATTTCCTTGTGTGATTCTAGGGTGATTGGCTGAAGGTTGTTGGAAAAACAATGATAGAATAATCTTAATCACATTCGGACCCTGAAAGTTCGAGTCTTTATCCTTAACCCTAAGCATCTCGATCAGTCGATGAACATCTCGGCCGGGGTGGAATTCTTCTGACCGAGGTGACCTTTTCTGATCGAAACCGAGAGTTAAGTGTTAGAGATTTCCAAATCCTATTCTTATTATACCTTTCCTGCTTTAGTGCAATCTTAGGATGAGACTTACCCGGTGATTCCTTTGTTTGTTTACCTAAGATCAAAAGTATAGGTAATAAAGGTTTATCCTTTATTGGGGTTTGAGTGTGCTTTCATTCCATCTTTGTGAGTTAGCCTGGGACTTACCCGGTAAAGGTTGATTCTATTCCCTTAGTTGGAGCGTTAGTTTGAGGTTATAGTTCTTTTCCTTAATTCCTTGAGACTTACCGGGTAATAGGAGTTATGGTTTGGGATTAGCGAGTAGTGAGACTTATCCGGTGATCTATTCCACTTTAGTAACACCTTCCCTATGCAAAAATCTCAGCTTGTCCGCCGTACTTTGCGATCTTGAGTCGGAACCACAACTAGATGCTTTAATCCCTATAATTTCATATTTCCTTTATTGACTTTTTATCATCTTTGATTGCTTGGATCGTTTTTGTGGTTAGTTGCGACATTAGCTTACCTATTCCGACTTTGTTTCACTAAGTCCTTGTGATCGACCCCTGGAATTCCTTGCTTTTACTACGATTGACCCGCACACTGCGGGTTCGCATCCTTGTTTGAATCTTACATCTAGGGTTATAAATTTAAAGCTTGCACACACCGTTTGGAGCGAACAGTACTAGATCACCAAACATGATCGAACCTGAATATGAACCAAAATATGCCATTTGGTCAACCCGGAAAGGTTGATGTTTGTTGTTTTGCAAGATATCACCAAAGTAAAGGAGCACAAATTGTAACGCCCCAAATTTTGGCGCGTTTGTGTTTTTTCTTATTTATTTTCGGCTTTTATCGGTATTTTAATAGCTGAACCGTATTTACGAGTATTTTTACGTCGTAAATTAAATTCTACGAGTATATATATATATATATATATATATATATATATATATATATATATATATATATATATGTGTGTGTGTGTGTGTGTGTGTGTGTGTGTGTGTGTTTGTGTGTGTGTGTGTTTGTATATATATACATCGTTATATTTTATTTTCCGTGTTGAAATTATTATATAATGGCGTAAATAATTTATGAGAATGGTTTCTATATCGCAAAGTATATTTTTATGATTTTATTTACTAGTTGATCCATATATACTTTCCGTATTTCACTTCTCAGAAAAAAGTTCATAAAAATTTCCCGTTCCGAAAATCCGGTTCCGAGTGTTTTTATCGGGTTTATTTTAAGTCCCGATTTTCTATTTTATTTTATTTGATTTTTATTTTATTTTTCTTTCCCCCTTTTTTCTTTTTCCCCTCTTTTCTTCCCAGCTGCTGAGAGCAGCGACCTCGCCTATGCCGCCCACCTATCCAGCCTTGCGTTCGACCCCTCGCCCTCCCCTTGTCTCTTACTCTCTCGCTTCCCTTCACGCCTCCTCTTCGGCTTCTCGTCTCATTATTCGCTCAGACTCAACCTCACACCTTTGTTCTTTTCCTCCTCACATCTTTGCAACCACGGGAAGTGCACTGAGCCAAGAGTTTCCGGAGACGATCCCAACAGGATGGCCACAACACTGGGCAAAGGAGCCTCCGCTACCGCCGCCTTGACCTAGCCGGATTGGAGACAACCACCTATTCTTCCCCTGTCTTCACCTCAAACCAGGAAATGGATCCCCTTTCCCCTCTTTTATTGCAACAGTTTGGGAAACGCCGAGAGATCCTCCGCCGCCGGAATTGCCGCCTCGCCTTTGCCCTACCGGAGCCACCTCGTCTTGCCAAAGCCGGTGCCTGCGTTAGCCCTGCCATCTCCTTTGCTATGCGAATTGTTCCCCACTTAGCGTGCGTGCAAATAAGCATTAATTATAAAACTAGAAATCAAGCAAGCGAACCCGCAGTGTACGGATCGATATAGTTGAGCAGGAATTCCAGAGTATCGAACACAGGGATTTGGGGGGTTAAATCCAGTTATATATTATCAAGCAAGTAAATGTATGAAGCTTTTCAAACTATTGGGAAAACAACAATCCTAAAGATCCAGGAATCCAGCTGTGGCAATCGATTCAAGATATACTAAAGATATAAGGACAGAGTTGAGGTATGCAAAGGTATACGGAAGTAAGGTAATCGTACGGTGAAGTTCCAAAAACCTTATATGACCCACTTAAAAGACACTCTCTATAAAGGTTGTTGAGGCTTCAATATAGAAAAGATTTAAAGGCAAGAATTAACATCAAATATCCAAACTTGTAATCCAAGGATCAAGACTAACTAAATCGATTAAGGTTGTGACGCTCACAATCGAGGTAGAGGTTGTTGAGGCTTCACCACCACCTAGAAAAGGTAAGCCAAGACTAAGTTAAAGCAAATCTTTAACTTTGGATTAAAGTTAAAGCAAGTTCGTAAACTGACACAAAATTATGGGTAGTTCTTGAGTTCCACGGCCGTGGAAGATCAAGAACAGACCGTGGATTAGGTTCGTCGGCGATTCTCTCTAACTCTCAGGGTCCAATCTGTTTACGATCGATCTATCATCATCTAAGCCACAACTATCAACCCTTCACCTTAGAATTGCTAAAGGGTTTTAGCCAACAACAGTCATATTGATATCAAATTCAAGGTTTAAAAGAATGAAAGATGAAAACTTTCGAAAACCTTTAATAACCTTCAAACTAATTTCAAATCCACAAATCAAGAACAATAATGTCAATGGTTTCGGAATAACACAAGCAATCACAATCATAGATTAAGAGTAATGAACGGGATGTCAATCCGTCTTCTAATAGAACCTAAGTATGAAGCGTAATCTCCTTGCGAACAATCTTCCAAATCTTCAACTCTTCCGTCAATCCAGAAATCCCAATAGCAAAACGCAATCTCTCAACGGGAATCTTCAAACCCTAGGCACATGCAATAAGCGTAGGCCAAGTGTAAGCAAAGGTGACGGAATCTCTCTTCTTCCGTCCTTTTATAGTGTAAGATAAATTATTAGCCCGGCCCAATTGCGTAGAAGATCATGGCTTCAAAGTGTGCGTAAAAGATCGCCAAGATCACGGTCGTGGAAGGGTTCCACGCCCGTAATTTAGAGCGTGGAAATTGGTCACGGTTTGACACAACCCTCCACGGCCGCAGAAGTTGCTGGAATGAACCACGCCTCTCTTGCCAAGGTTCCACGGCCGTGGACTTGAACGTGGAATGTAGTACGGCCGTATTTTAGAGCGTGGTTTAGAGGTAGTTCGTGGTTTCCCTTAGTCTCGTGACATTCTTCAAGTTAGCACCATCCTTAGCTCCTAGAGATGTCCTCAATCCTTGGACATGCTCAATCAAACTCCATCCTCGCTCAATCCATTCGGAAATAGCTCTTAATTTCCTACAATCAACATAAAGCTTGTGTAGACCTCTATATATCGACAATGTAGGCAAACTAACTCACAAATGTATCAATGCTTAATCAATGACTATCAATATAGATGAAATACACTTAGAAAACGTTCCTAAAATATCACAATATTTCATGCTAACAAATAACCCCATACTTGCCACTTGCTTGTCCCTAAGCAAGGTCTTTCAAAGCTTTAACACTCAAGTTAGGATGAAATATGTGTACCTTCTCAAGGCAAAACTTCTTTTGGATGAATGTGCCTTCTAATCAATAGATCATTCTCAAATCTTGCTTCATTCGTTTATAAGACTTTCATACACTTAATCAAAGGGTAAAGAGTAAAGAAAGCTCATGAATTAATCAAACTTCTATGTAAACAGCATAACCTTTAAACATTATCAAAATCAATCATAAGAAACTTCAATTTAGATCACCGAGCCATATAACATTCTTTTGATCTTAAGGACTTTCAAACAAGGTCTAGAATGTGGAGAGGGAAGGAAAACTTTAAGGAATGTGGTGCATGAATCCGGGAAAGTGGATAACTACTCTTTTCTTCTTCTCTTGCGGTTTCCGCAGCACTTTCAACTTAGAGCTTCGCTCTCTTCTTTTCATTTTTCGACTTTACTTTTGGAGTTATGGATAGAGGTGCACAAAAACCGAAGCCTAGGAGATTGGCGTTTCTCCATTTTTATGAGATGCCTCAAACCCTTAGCGCACATACCATAATCCGCTAGGAATATTGCTCAATCCGACTTTGGCAAGACACAAACACCCGGCTGTGTGACTGGTGCCGAGTTACTCATCATCATGATTGACTTCCCCAAACCTATAATTTCTTTCTATTCCTTTGAATGCAAAATATTGCTTTCATGGCCCTCCCACATCAAACATGCCTTTTTCATTCAACTCCTCCAAATTTCCGGATAGGTAAAGGAGGCCAATATTTCAGTGAGGGGCTAAATGATCAAAGAAAGAAGAAAGAAAATCGAATTGCCTTAATCATCTCAAAAAGAAGCATAAGAACTTATTATGTGATTTCAACCTTGATTTCTCAACATGATTTAAGTAACATTCATCACATTATGAAATTTGCAAAAGAAGGACAATCAACTCATTCAATTTCTTTTCAATTCACTAATTGTTTAAGCATGCAATTGTCATCAAAACTCAATTTACAAGTGGTGATTATCATGGAAATCATCTCTATCCTTAGAAGCACAAAATTTTCAAAAATTTTCAATTTTTATGGGTTTTTCAAACTCTTTTTCATGCAATGCAATAATGAAAGGTTTAGCAATAAAATGAAACATGCAAGATAGTCTTGATAGAAGCAAATAGAGTGAGTAAGAGTTATTACAAACGATTAGTCACACCCCACCCCATACTTGGAATAAACATTGTCCCTAATGTTCAAATAAAAGAACAAGAAGAAAAGAAAGAAAGAAAAAGAAATCACAAAACGGTGGTGGAGCGGCTAAACTGTCGATCATGCAAGGTCGTCACTACGGTGGAGGCGGAAATGGACAGAAGCTAGGATCATAGTACCGCCCGAACTGCTGGCGGTAGACGTCTCTCATCATGTGATCAAGGTCGTCCATACGTGCGTCCCTAGCGTCAGCGCGAATCTCCAAAGCTCCCACCCTATCGGAAAGGCTGGTATCCCACTCTGGCAACTGCTCATACCAACTAGGTGGCTGGCTGTACCATCCCGGTGCATCTGAAGGTGCTGGTGCTGGTGGCGGCGGTGCCTGCGTAAACCATGGTGGTGGAGCTCCATACCACGCAGGAGGGGCCTCCATCCAAGTGGGCCTCTCGTTGACACTAGCACGGCGAGAAGAAGATCCTGAAGCTCTAGCGGAACGGGGAGAACGTCTAGGCATGTCAGGAGCTGCGTCCGGGTGATCTGGGAATGTTCCAAAATCCTGCTCAGCTCCTCGTCCTCCCTCATAGTCATCTCCTCCCATCTCCTCCTCTACAACTGGTGGTGGTGGGACATATGGAAGGGCTACAATCTTGTTCGCATGCATAGCAGCGAACATCGCCTTCCAGTTATGGCGTCCAACCATAATGGAATACTCTGGGAGCCACTCAATACCTCTCCCCGGCCTACTCTCCCATAGCATGGCAGCATAAGGTGGACCTCTATGGGTAGGGAAGATGAGGCCTCTAGTCATAAGGGCCTGAAGTCCTAGGGGTACAGCGGGATGCGTGTGCAAGCAGAAAAGTCTACCCCTAATGCCCTAGCAAGGTGGGTGCTATCCCACCATATCCAATGTTGTCAGCCCTTTTGTTCTTTAGCTTGCTCATGGTAGCAGCTAAGAGGGTGGCACAGTCAGCGGGCTGTCCATACAAAATGCAGTACAGAAGAAAGAGCTCATCAGTCTTGATCTTCTGAGGTGTCTCTGTCCTAGGAAAGAGACACTCAGAAAGTACCCTATGAGCTATCTTCAAGGCTAGATGGTACATCAATCTAGCCTTGGTGTCAGCTGGTTGCCAGCGGTCCTCGTTGGCATACACCATAGCAACTTCCTCCCAAAAATCCTTGGCTTGCGGAAACGACCATTGAAGGTCTCATGGAACCCAAAGAAGGCTCCAAACTCCCGGATGGAGAAATCATAGTTTCTTTCCATCAGCCGGAAAGAAACTGTCCTATCAACGTGGTTGTGCTCAAAAGAAACCACAACCTCTCTCATAATCTCCTCATGAGCATCTTCTCGAATAGCCGAGAAGATGACTAATCCGGCTCTATCCAAGAGCCAAGTAATATCCCCTATGACATGTAGAGGCTCTAAATCCTCCAACAGTAGGTATCTAGGTCCTATGACCGTCCTCTCTTGGATCCTCTCTAAGGCATCGAGATGATCCTCATGAATGGTAGGGATCCTAGGTGGAGGTGGTGATGAAGGTGATGAGGGAGGTGAAGGGGATGAAGGTGGCGGTGCTCTAGAGGAGGAAGAGGAAGAGAGGTTGCCCTTCCTCTTTTTACTCTTATCTTTGTCTTTGTTCTTGTCCTTATTCCTACCGGACACTCTCCTCACAAAATCCGTGTTCTAGCAGAAACCACGGTCTGTTCTTGGTGTTCCACGGCCGTGGAAGCTACAGGAACCGTGGTTTCTCTCGACTTTTCTCAAAACTCAGCAAAATTACACCAAATTTCACAACAGCAGTCCTAGACTAATTCTCTTCCAATTTTAATCAGTTATTCCTAAAAATTCTAGCAAATGCAAGTCCGAATCGACAAAGATAGAGAAGAGCGAAAAAACCTAGGTTTTCGGATTTTCAAATCCGAATTCTGCTTTCCTTGATGAATTGCCGCTCGAATTGTTGCTTGGATCTTGTTGGTGATCGGATTTTCTTCTGTTTTGGCCAAAGAACCGTTAAAACGATTAACGAACGAAGATTTGAGGAGAGGGGAGGGATTTCGGCGTTTTTGGGCGTGGAATGGGTTGTGATGTTGTGTTTTGCGAAGAAACGTGGTTTATATAGTGGCCGTAAAAATTTTTGAAAATCACGGTCTGTCGGGGGTTCCACGGCCGTGGAAATGTAGGGAACCGTGGTTTTGGTGATTTTTCAAAGGCTTTTGTAAATTACGGTCGTAGAGGGTTCCACGACCGTGGTTTAGGCCGTGGAACTCTTTGTAATGCTCCAAAGTCCAAGTTTCGTCACTTTTCTTCAAAGTTACTCTTCTCTTTTCCTTTCCCACTGTTCCTACATCCAAAAACACGAACATACCGGAAGATATCGAAGGCAAAACAAAGAAAAAACATCTAAACTAAGCTAATCTATGAATCAAAACAAAAACGTAAATGCAATACCTTGGGATGCCTCCCAAGAAGCGCTTTGTTTAAGGTCCGTAGCTAGACCAAATTCGCACTTATTCGAGTGCGGTGGGCGCGAACTCTTCAGCTTGGAGTTCCGGAGTGTACTTCTTTAGTCGTTGACCGTTCATCTTAAAGCTTCCGCCCGCTTCACCCCATACTTCAACTGCACCATGGGGGAAAATACGTTTAATTTGAAAAGGTCCGGTCCAACGAGATTTAAGCTTACCTGGAAAGAGTTGAAGCCTTGAATTGAAGAGGAGAACTTGATCTCCTTCTTTGAAGTCCTTTGGAATGATATGCTTATCATGCCAACGCTTTGCTCTTTCTTTGTAAATCTTAGCGTTTTCATAAGCGTTCAAGCGGAGTTCTTCAAGCTCATTAAGGTCCAAGAGATGCTTCTCTCCCGCTTCCTTCATGCTGAAATTCAACCACTTGATGGCCCAAAACGCCTTGTGCTCTAACTCTACCGGTAAGTGGCAAGAATTCCCATACACAAGGTTGTATGGTGTGGTTCCTATGGGAGTCTTATATGCAGTCTGGTACGCCCACAATGCATTCATCAAGCTTCAAGGACCAATCCTTCCTAGTCCTTGAAACCGTCTTCTCTAGGATTCCTTTGATCTCCCGGTTTGAGATCTCAACTTGTCCACTAGTTTGTGGATGATAAGGGGTAGCGATCTTGTGAGTAACCCCATACTTGGTTAGAAGAGCTTCAAAGCGCCGAGCAATGAAGTGAGAACCTCCATCACTAATGATAGTCCTTGGTGTCCCAAATCGTGGGAAGATGGTCTTGTTAAAGAACTTGACCACTACCATGGCATCATTGGTGGGAGAGGCAATTGCTTCCACCCATCTAGAAACGTAATCCACCGCCAAGAGTATGTATTGGTTTCCACAAGATGATGGGAACGGTCCCATAAAGTCAACTCCCCAAACATCGAAAATCTCCACCTCTTGGATGTTATTGAGAGGCATCTCATTCCTCCTAGAGATATTTCCTGTTCTTTGACAAGCATCGTAGCAGGAAATAAAGGTTTGCACATCTCTAAATAAAGTAGGCCAAAAGAATCCAGATTGCAATACCTTAGCGCTAGTTTTGTTTGAACTAGCGTGTCCTCCACATGGTAGTGAATGACAATGGCGGATGACACTTTGCATCTCATCTTCCGGCACACATTGCCGAATGATGCCATCCGGACCTCTCTTAAAGAGGAGAGGCTCATTCCAAAAGTATTCCCGAACATCCTTAAAGAACTTCTTTCTTTGTCCAAGAACAGCTCCTATGGCTACGTAACTAGCATCGCACATAACTTCAAAGGGAAGATTCCAATCCGGAGGTTGGATAATAGGTGCTGAAATTAGAGCTTCCCGAATCATGTTAAACGCATCCAAGCATTCCTGCAAAAACTCAAAAACTGCATCCTTCATCAATAGATTAATTAGCGGCTTTGATATTTTTGAGAAATCCTTTATGAAGCGCCCATAAAATCCAGCATGTCCTAGGAAACTTCTTATCCCTTTTACCGAAGTTGGGGGAGGAAGCTTCTCTATAGTCTCTATTTTCGCTTTATCCACCTCAATCCCTCTACTAGAGATTAAGTGCCCTAAAACAATGCCTTCCTTAACCATGAATTGACACTTTTCCCAATTAAGAACTAGGTTAGTGTCTTCACACCTTTGTAACACAAGAGCAAGGTTAGAAAGACAATTGTCAAAAGAGGAACCATATACGGAGAAGTCATCCATAAAAACCTCCATGATTTCCTCAATGTATTCGGAGAAGATGGCCATCATGCACCTTTGAAAGGTGGCTGGGCGTTGCAAAGCCCGAACGGCATCCTCCTGTAGGCAAACGTATCCCAAGGGCACGTAAATGTGGTCTTCTCCTGATCATCCGGGTGTATCGGAATCTGAAAGAAACCACTATAACCGTCAAGATAGCAAAAATGCGAATGTTGTGCTAACCTTTCAAGCATTTGGTCGATGAAGGGTAGTGGGAAGTGATCCTTCCTCGTCGCGTTTTTTAGCTTGCGGCAGTCTATGCACATCCGCTATCCCGTTACGGTTCGGGTAGGATAGAGTTTGTTATTCTTGTTGGTGATGACCGTCATTCCTCCCTTCTTCGGAACTACTTGAACCAGGCTCACCCACTTGCTATCGGAGATAGGGTAGATGATACCTGCATCAAGAAGTTTAAGAATTTCCTTCTTGACAACCTCCTTCATGGTCGGATTCAACCGCCTTTGAGGTTGTCTTGAAGTCCTAAAGCCCTCTTCCATTAAGATTTTATGCATGCATAGGGAAGGTTTGATTCCAACTAAGTCCTCTATAGTATAACCTAAAGCTTTCCTATGTTTCCTAAGGACAACCATAAGCTTACTATGTTCATCTATGGTTAAATCGGAACTAACAATTACCGGATAAGTAGAGTTATGTCCTAGGAACGCGTACCTTGGATGTGTAGGAAGTTGTTTCAACTCCATAGCTGTAGGAGTTTCTAATGGCTCTTGAGGAGCTTCTGATGCTTCCTTAGAAGTGTCTAAGGAAGTAGAAGGTGTTGGAGAAGAATCAAGAGAAGTTGAAGAAGAGGTACGATTGCCTTCGTTCACGGCCAAAATTACGGTTCCTCTACATCCTCCACGGCCGTGATTTTGGGTGTGGAATGTAGTTACGGGTGCTCTGTTTCCTCCACGGCCGTGTAACCTCTGGAGTGAGCCACGCTTTGGTTGGTGAAATCCACGGCCGTGGAATATAATGTATGGCCGTGGATCCGTACGTTCTCTGCCTCGTCGTGGAGTTTCTCAAACTCCTCTTCACACACTTCTTCTTGTGCTTCTAAGGCTTCAATTGCCTCATTGCACTCCTCTCTTCCCGTACATTCATTAGACTCATAGTAATAACCTTTTGCAAAGGATCTTTGAAGAGAATAGCACTTACCTCCTCTCTAGATAACCCTTCTTCATCTTGGATATTGAATATATCCTCATCAAAGATTGGTTCCTTCACTAGAGTGGAAAGAACAAACTCTACCTTCTCTTATCCTATGTCAAAGGCGAGTCTAGCATTCTTGCAATCGACTATGCAGCCGGATGTTGCAAGAAACGGTCTTCCGAGTATGATCGGGACCGGACTATCTGCAGGAATGTCAAGCACAATAAAATCAATGGGTACAAAGAATTTACCTAGCTTGACCGGGACGTCTTCTACAATACCGACGGGACGAGTGATGGATCGATCCGCCATGTACAACGTCATCTTCACCGGTTTAGGGTCGCCTAAACCGATCTTCCTACATAATGCAATTGGTATGATGCTCACACTTGAACCTAATTCACATAATGCATCATATGTGACATCTCCCACTCCTATGAGAATACAAAATGACCCCGGATCCTTTAGCTTTGGGGGCATTTTCTCCTTCATGGTCTTGATGAGATCCGAAGAATCCGAACTCATCTTAACCTCTCCGAAATCTTCTAGCTTCCTCTTGTTGGAGAGGAGCTCCTTTAAGACTTTGCCATAAGCCGGCATACCTACAATAGCATCAAAGAAAGGTATGTTAATATGCAATTTGCTCATGAGTTCTATGAACTTACCGAATTGTTTATCTAGACGCGCCCTTGCTCTAGATTGTGGGAACGGTAGGGGAGGTTTGTAGGCCGGAGGAGGAACGTAGACATCTTCCTTCTCCTTCCCCTTGTCTTTTTCTTTCTCAACGGAGACTTCTACAAACTTGGGCTGCGGGTCGGTAGTTGTGACTCCGCTCCTAGTTGTGATTGCCATCACCCTTCCCTTTGGGTTGTCCTCCGTTTTTCCTGGAAGTTTCCCTTGATTCCTAGGAACTTCCTCCGCATGATTAAACATTTGGTTTTCTAAAACCTTTTGGGCTTTATCAACCTTAGTTATGTGATCATCAACTTTGATGATGCGAGTCTCTAACCATTGAAGCTTTCCCAAGATCGTCTCCAACATGGGATCGGGCTTCTCCTTCCCCGAAGTGCTTCCTCCATTAGATGTTTGCCCCTGGCTTTTCAAAGGAGTAGAGGAAGAGGAAGGTGGAGTTAGTGAATTTGAATTGGAAGGATAAGAGTTACCGGAGTTTTGTTGATTGGAGCGCCAATTGTTGTTGTTTGAACCCCTATTGTTGTTCCAATTATTGTTCTGGTTGTTGTTGTTGCCGTTCCAATTATTCTGGTTGTTGTTCCGGTTGTTGTTGTTGTTGCGGTTTGTATTCTCACCACCGTTGTTGTTGTTGCCCAAGTAACCAACATCTTTTCCTTGTTGCTTTGGAAAGTTGATCTTGATAGCTTCCTTCAACTCTTTAATCTCATTGTTGAGGGAGAAATTTTGATTTTGAGCTTCATGTGTGAGCTTTGCTCCTTGCTCCACACGATTTCCCTCCACTTTCCGGTGAGAATACTTCTCTATGAATCGCGCTTGCTTCTCAATGAAGTCCCAAGCGTCATCTTCCCTCATGTCCATGAATGTACCACATGAGAGGGATTGGAGCTTGAATTGTGTCTCCACATCCAGCCCCTTATAATATATCTCCAATAGTGCAAGCTTGGATATGCCATGATGAGGGCAATCCAAGAGCAAATCCTGAAATCTTTCCCAAGATTTAAACAAACTCTCGTTAGATCTCATAGAAAATGCATTAATCTTACCTCTTAGTTCCGCCGTTTTGGATGGCGGAAAGAACTTAGTGAGGAACTCCGCGGAAAGGTCTTCCCACATGTCTAGTTTCCCACTAGGAAGAGCTTGGAACCAAGACAATGCTTTCCCCTTTAAAGAGAAGAAGAAAGGCTTTAGCTTATAGTTGTTGGTAGTCGCGTTCTTCGGCCTCATTGTCTCCATCATACACTTAAAATTTTGTAGGTGTTGGTGTGGAGATTCAGCGCTTGTTCCGCCAAATTGGTTTTGGCGAACAAGAGTAATAACCTGCGGGTTGAAGCTAAATCCTTGTACATCGTCAGCATCAAAGTTCACACCTAAACGGCGTGGTTGCTGCGTTGGATCCATCCTTTGGCCAAGAGTTCTTGGCTCCTCATCCACACGTTCGATCCTCGCATTCCTAGGTGGAACACGGCGATTTGCAGCTAGCCGTGGATAGAATGGATTCACATTGATCGTGGGATCAATTTCCTCTAGCGGTGGCATGGAGGAGTCGCTATCCTCATTGGATGAGTTGGCTCTAACCGATCTTCCCGGTCTCCTCCTTTTCTTTTTCTCCTTGAGGTTGTTTATTTCCAGCCTCATTTGGAACATCATGTCCGTTAGATCATCAACCTTCATTTGGTGACAATCCGTCTCTTCTCTACGAGTCTACTCACTCCATTGGAATTGAGCTTCCTTTTCCGCTAACTCCGATTGGAGATCACGTTCTCTTTCTTCAGCCATTTTCTTTTCCTTACGCTTTCTCCTTAAAGTCCTCTCAAGCTCTTGATCAAGAGGTAAGAGGTCTTCGTTATTCCTAGACCTGCGCATGCACTTGAAAAGATATCAAATAACAAGGGAAGAGCTCCCAAGCTTGACAACCGAAAACCGAATTCGGCCTAGACCAAATCCCCGGCAACGGCGCCAAAAACTTGTTCATCACTTAGCGTGCGTGCAAATAAGCTTTAATTATAAAACTAGAAATCAAGCAAGCGAACCCGCAGTGTACGGATCGATATACTTGAGCAAGAATTCCAGAGTATCGAACACAGGGATTTGGGGGGTTAAATCCAGTTATAGATTATCAAGCAAGTAAATGTATGAAGCTTTTCAAATTATTGGGAAAACAACAATCCTAAAGATCCAGGAATCCAGCTGTGGCAATCGATTCAAGATATACTAAAGATATAAGGACAGAGTTGAGGTATGTAAAGGTATACGAAAGTAAGGTAATCGTACGGTGAAGTTCCAGAAACCTTATATGACCCACCTAAAAGACACTCTCTATAAAGGTTGTTGAGGCGTCAATACAGAAAAGATTTAAAGGCAAGAATTAACATCAAATACCCAAACTTGTAATCCAAGGATCAAGACTAACTAAATCGATTAAGGTTGTGACATTCACAATCGAGGTAGAGGTTGTTGAGGCTTCACTACCACCTAGAAAAGGTAAGCCAAGACTAAGTTAAAGCAAATCTTTAACTTTCGATTAAAGTAAAAGCAAGTTCGTAAACTGACACAAAATTACGGGTAGTTCTTGAGTTCCACGGCCGTGGAAGCTCAAGAACAGACCGTGGATTAGGTTCGTCGGCGATTCTCTCTAACTCTCAGGGTCCAATCTGTTTAGGATCGATCTATCATCATCTAAGCCACAAATATCAACCCTTCACCTTAGAATTGCTAAAGGGTTTTAGCCAACAACAATCATATTGATATCAAATTCGAGGTTTAAAAGAATGAAAGATGAAAACTTCCGAAAACCTTTAATAACCTTCAAACTAATCTCAAATCCACAAATCAAGAACAATAATGTCAATGGTTTCGGAATAACACAAGCAATCACAATCTTAGATTAAGAGTGAAGAACGGGATGTCAATCCGTCTTCTAATCGAACCTAAGTATGAAGCGTAATCTCCTTGCGAACAATCTTCCAAATCTTCAACTCTTCCGTCAATCCGGAAATCCCAATAGCAAAACGCAATCTCTCAACGGGAATCTTCAAACCCTAGGCACATGCAATAAGCGTAGGCCAAGTGTAAGCGAAGGTGACGAAATCTCTCTTCTTCCGTCCTTTTATAGTGTAAGATAAAATATTAGCCCGGCCCAATTGCGTAGAAGATCGTGGCTTCAAAGTGTGCGTAAAAGATCGCCAAGATCACGGTCGTAGAAGGGTTCCACGCCCGTAATTTAGAGCGTGGAAATTGGTCACGGTTTGACACAACCCTCCACGGCCGTAGAAGTTGCTGGAATGAACCACGCCTCTCTTGCCAAGGTTCCACGGCCGTGGACTTGAACGTGGAATGTAGTACGGCCGTATTTTAGAGCGTGGTTTAGAGGTAGTTCGTGGTTTCCCTTAGTCTCGTGCCATTCTTCAAGTTAGCACCATCCTTAGCTCCTAGAGATGTCCTCAATCCTTGGACATGCTCAATCAAACTCCATCCTCGCTCAATCCGTTCGGAAATAGCTCTTAATTGCCTACAATCAGCATAAAGCTTGTGTAGACCTCTATATATCGACAATGTAGGCAAACTAACTCACAAATGTATCAATGCTTAATCAATGACTATCAATATAGATGAAATACACTTAGAAAACGTGCCTAAAATATCACAATATTTCATGCTAACACGAATCCCCTCTTGTCTTCTGGGTTGCTGCCACCGTCGCCAGGGTAAAGAAGCCCCATTCCTCGCTGTTGCAAACCGGCGCATCGGGGACCCCTAGTCGTCGTCACGCCGGAGGCTTGCCTTCATCGTTGGAGCCCTGCAGTGCTGCCAAGGGCGGTGCGCCAGCGTTGCTCCTCACCGCCGCCAGATCCCCTGCAAGCCTCAGCCGCAACAAACAGTGGGTTAAGAAACCCTATTTTTTATTTCCAATCGAGGCCCCTCTTTTTGGTATAATTGAAAATGTGGCCCATATTTCTAATTTGCAGATTTGACCCCAAGTTTTAGAAATCTGAATATATATCCCTGCACATTTATTTATGGAATATGACCCATATGAGGAAATTGTATAATTTGCCCAGAAAATGTTTTTACGGGTTTTTACCTTGAAGTTTAAATACGAGTTTATTTCATAATTATATATATTGTGAATTATTCCCTTGTTGGATTTATTTCGGATTTATGGCCCGACGGTTTATTGGCGGATTATGACCAAGTTTCTAAAACTGTATAAATTGTCCCGGAAAGTATTTAAGCGGTTTTAACCTTGGTTTTGAAAACGAGTTTTACCTTAGATTTTACATAAGTTATATATTTTGTTCAAATTTAGCATATCAACTAAATTTGTTTAGCTTTGGTATAAAGGCCAACGATTCCCAATCTCTACATCCGTGGATCGACTTCCGTCTTTTGACGTTGTGTGAGTATTCTTTTCCTCGACCTAGTTATGTTTAGCGGTAGTATCATGTTAGGTTGGACCTAGCATAACTTAGAGTGAATGCCAAGTAGTGGCCTTGAACCTTAGGTGAGTTTTGAGGATTGATGATCGTTCTAAAGCTTGAGGTGTTATGAGCTTATGAAGATTGAGATTGTGAGGACTAGGACGAGAGTATCCTAGCACGTGTTGTGATAATTATGACCTTGTGAGATCGTGAGGATTAGGAGGTTGTTATCCTATCATGGTTATGGTTTGTGATCTTACGAGATCATTGGGACTAGAAGTCTAAGGACTTCTAGTTTGTGAGAGAGATGTTGATCGTGTGCCTTTTGACAGGCGTTGAGTGTCTTCCTGCGGGAAGCTGAGAGCGGGATATAGCGGATTATCTTTAGAACGAGGTAAGTCTCTGGACTTATTTACCTCATATTCCTTGTATTAGCATTGATGTGTGTTTGGTGGTGTGTGTTTATCGTCTATTGTTTATAACAACTAAACCGGAATTAGGATTACGGACCTTTATATTATTTTGGCCCAAGTGTATGACAACGGGCGGTGACAACTTGCCTGGCTCCCGCGAGAGCTAGGAGGTTCTCGGCGACTATCCCGTGCTGGTAGACGGTCGGATGCATCAGTACCATTCCATGCCGGTTAGTAGGGACCGAGGCGAGTTTCGGTGACTCTCGTGTCACAATCTAAGTTGAATTAGAACGGGATATGACTTAATAATAAAAAGATAATAAACCGGACTTGTGTGCTTTGGTGTATATTGTGTGTTATGTTGATTTACTTTTGTTTGTGTCTTTCGCCTTGATTCTAATGCTTCGAATATTAGCTAACGGTTTTATACCGATTGTTGTAGATTTCCTTGCAGGTTAGGAATGCGGACGAGAGATCCGGAAGAGTGGGCAACCGGGGTTCCGTACATTTTAGGATTGGGTTTTGATTGGAGTCGTGTTTGAGTTTTGTATTCATTATATATTGTATGCCGCATGTATGGCATTTGGTCTTTCGGTTGTATCTCGGCTGAAGTCTTTGGTTTGTATGGTTTTGGGTTCATTGCATTGCATAAAATGTATTTGTTTTTGGCCTTTATTTGTGCCTTGTTGCAAGATCCGGTGAAATTGTTGTCAAGCTAAGGGTCGGGACCCATTGTGATGTCACAACCCGTAGCATCCCGAGTCCCGCGGATTCGGGGTGTTACAAAAGTGGTATCAGAGCCCTAGGTTGACAACAATGGCACTCGCAATCTTCTAAAGGCCGAATAGAGGGAAATAGAACCCTCAAGGGTTCTATGTTTAAAATTATTTTTCGTTTTCAAAATCACATGCATGAGTTGGGGTAAAATGTACGGGCCACCACTTCTTCCGGGGATCTCGGCAACTTAGTTTATTGGATTTATATATATATATATATATATATATATGTAGATATGTTGGTATGTATAGTATATGTGGATTGTAGTTGCATGATGACTTGATTTATATGTATAGTGAATATATGTGGACTATAGTACTTGTTTGGACCTTGTATTGTTGTATTGGATTTCTGGACGTGATATATTAGTGATAATGTGAACATACGACTTATATATATAGTTATATATACATACACATATGGTATGCTAGTATTATATTAGTAATAGTGGACCTTATAGCTAAGATGATAGAAAACTATTATCACCCTTGGATAAACGCCTTTTTGGGATTAGGATAGTATACATACGATGATGAGTATGCTCAAGTACCGAGTTGAGCATCATGTTCTGGCGAACACCCTGGCGATTCATCGGACTCCTTTTCGGGACGTCAAAGAAACCATTTGAAGGATAAAGAGGACATTAGTGGCAATGACGAACAAATAGAAGGGAACTTTGAGTCAACTTAAGAGAATTCGAGATGGAAGTAATACAAGTAAAGAGAGCAACGTTAAGGTGTATAAGTGGTTATAAAGAAGCCATGATTGAATGACAACGAGACCAATAGAGATAACGAACTTATGGTTCTTCAAGAAGACGCATGGGCAACTAAAGATGCAAATAAGAGAGGAGACGTGTACACTCTAGCAAAGTTAAAGGTGGTATTCCTCCAAAAAGTGAAGCTTTCCGTAGACGCTCCTAAGCTTTGGAGTCAAGATGAGAAAAGTGATTGAACCATGTGCGATAGATTTAAGATACCGTAAGTTAAGCATACAAGGTACCAATAAATGAAGTGTCAACATTACGAGAGTTATGAGAAGAAGGGCATGGTAGGGATTCACGTGGAATTGACCGGTTTCCATTATAACGACAAGACTAAGAAACGCCAAGAAGAAGGAAGTGCATATATATGATGGTTTGAGAAGATGAAAGAGGAAACAAGAAGCTTTGATCGAAAGACTTAAGATACCAACCAATAGGAATGCGGGTGGATGTTAGCTAAGGCTATAAAATTTGGGAAGGTGCACTTGAAAGACATCAAGGAAGAGTGGTTAAGCTTATGAAGGTGAGTTATACGGCATGCGAGGCCTAGAAGAGTATGGTTACCTTATGGAAGAGGAAGAAAGTATGGAACGGGGAAAGAACTAACGGACTTTAAGGTAAAGTACTCCGAGGAGGGTAGCCTTCATGAGAAGGTAACATGATAAGTATAGTAGAATAATAAGTCGTTGACTTTGGAGAAGGTCAAATACAAGTTAAGCGGTGACAACTAAGAACGCACAGGTGCGAGTTGTCTACTGGTGAGTGTAGAGGGGATGAGTAAACAAGATTATGGGCATTCAAAGGATCGACAAAAAGAGCTTAAACTATTCGCGGTGGACCAATGTCAATGGTATGAAAGTACGGCAACAGAGCGCATTTGTTTTAAATCGATTAATGGGAAACGAGTTCAAGCAAGTAGCTGTTACATACCTCCCCTAGGGGAGTAGGGACATGACCCTTGCGACCTTCTTAGGTCATGAAGAATGGCATATGGGAGAACAACCCGGATTAGAAGTTTTAAGGTTTGATCATGATAAAGGGAACTAGTAGATCAATAGGAAGGTCAGGTTTTCATTGATTGTGGTGCGTAGACGGGAGTACAATAAGAGAATGCATAGTATGTTCGTTTTAATGAAATAGATGGTGTGTTTTCGCAAATAAAAGTTGAGTCAGATGTTTCAAACTCACACGGAAGAGCCACAATGGCTATGGCGTGGAAGGGAAGACATAGATTAGAGCAACACTACAACTTAGAGTTATGATGATAGTACTTGGTGAAGTGATTATTTCAGTGATGGAGGTTGGGAAATTTTGCCTAAAGGCATACTAGTACTGTTGTGAACGTTGTTCATGGAATACCAAGAGATGCATAAGATGACCAACAAGAGAAAGAGAAGACCGAAGTTTGGAAGTTTGATGTTGACCTGAGATGTACGAGAGGTATATGTAAGTTTTAAATTGAGAACCTCCTTGTCGGATTGAAGTTGTAAAAGAAAGTGAAGTATAAAATTTTTACACCTACTTGAAGAAAGGATGTCTATGGTGAAAGCTCATGTAGAATACAAGGAGCTCCTCCCATATGTTGGGATGTCGTGTAAAGTGAAGAATATAAGGTCATATGTTTTGAAGCACGGTTAAGTCCAACAGATTGGACCCTTATGCTTGCACAAAAGTGAGAAACCTTAAAAGATTACTACAATCATTCCATCAAAGAGGGAATATGAGATTAAGTTGAAGAAATACTTGAATGAGGCTACAAGAGTCTGAAGACTCGAGGAAGTATCTCGAGTTCAAGAGATGAAGGATCTTTTGAAAGTGGACGGTAAACATTGTTGCTAAAGATGAAGCAATACACGTGTTTGAAGGACGTCACCCCAACAGATCGGGGTAGATCATTAGTACAGTGACCACCTGTCAAGTGTTAAGACAATGTTGTGTCGGTTACTACGTTATGTGACGAAAGAGGAAAAGATGAAAACCGAGATACCATGAATCTCAATACGCCAGAATGTGGATTTTTTGCACTAAGGTCGAGCTTGTTTTAATTCCGATGTCTAAGGCGCCGTATGGAATAACAATTGTGCAGATACATGAGTTGTGGAAGCAAGTAAAGGAGAAATTGCAAGAACTTAGTGATAAGATTTCATTAGAATTAGTGAAATGCCATAGAGAACACCAGACGTTATCTTGAACTCTTGATTTGAAGCTCATATTGGAATATATCTTAAACTCTTGATTTGAAGTGGTTATAGAGAACACCAGTTTGAGAAAAGAGAGACGATTATCTCCGCTTGTACATTAATTACCGTTAGCCGAACAAGATAACAATGAAGAACGAGTTTCCCTCAACACGGATAGATGATCTACTTATTCGGTTGCAAGGGTTAATAGTCTCTTCTAAAATTGAATTAAGGAATGATTGCCTCCACTTGAGAATTCGAGACTGGGGTATTGCAAATACGGCATTCCGGAAAGGTCATGGTCACTACGAGTTGTAGTAATTACATATGGGCTTACTAATGACCGGATACGATATTTTGGTCTACTCTCAAAGAAGAGAGAAGTTGTATGACAAGTTGTCTCGGGATGACAACCCCCGAAGAATGTGGAAGAAGTTACAAGTTTTTTTGGATGTGCTGGTCATTACCGGATTTGTAAAGAGATTCTCCAAGTAACACCATCTATGTCTAACCTACTCCGGATGACAATGAGGTATTGAGTAGGATGAAAATTGGCAATGGAGTTGTTGAGAGTTAAGAGGAGATTCATTGGGGCAACTGTTTTGAATTTGCCTCGAGGTATGATGGCTTGAAAGGTACAAGTAATTCTCGAGGACAAGGTCTTGGTTGAGTATTGAAGAACGATATAAAAGTAATAGCATATGTGTCTCGTTAGTAGAAGCGGTGTGAAGTAAGTACTTCCTTCATTACCTGGAACTTGTAACAAGAATGAAGGAAACGTAACATCCAGTTTGGATTGACCAGGACCAAAGCCAAGGTGTAAATTGGAAAATTTGATCTTCTTAGTTAGAGACGATCAAAGGGAGACATAATGAAAATGTTGCATTCAGAAAGACCAAGAAGAAGGCTGAGTTTCCGATATATCGGACCTTTTTAAGATCTTAGCTCATGTTGGGAAAGTGGTTTACGGTTGGCGTAGCCGCCGAGAGTAGAGGGTCTTCACCCGGTGTTTCATGTGAATGAATCGAGATAGTAAGTACATGACTCGAGACATACTATCAGCCATGAGGATCTAGTGGCAGTCGAGGAACCGATGAGGCTAACTAGAAGACGGAGAATAGTACATTTGGATGAGTGTTATATTGAACTGGTAGCATCGATAGAACCGACGTGTTAGACTAGTTCTTTCCTTAGTTGAGTTGTATATGTGTGTTGTTATGATTTGTTTGTGCCCGTACGGGAATGTGTTTTATGACCGGTGATATATCTTGCGGTGGTAGTTTGAGTAAATGACGTGTTTAGATTAGAAGGTTTAAAGCCTTCTTAGTTTGAGATGTTATACATCGGCCTTAGGGACCCAGAAGTTCGGTGTATAGCAAGTTTCGGGACGAAACTTGTTTTTAGGGGATCTAATGTAACGCCCCAAATTTTGGCGCGTTTGTGTTTTTTTTTTTTTAATTTTCGTCTTTTATCGGTATTTTAATAGCTGAGCCGTATTTTACGAGTATTTTTACGTCGTAAATTAAATTCTACGAGTATAAATATATATATGTGTTTGTGTATATATATACATCGTTATATTTTATTTCCCGTGTTGAAATTATTATATAATGTCGTAAATAATTTACGAGAATGGTTTCTATATCGCAAAGTATATTTTTATGATTTTATTTATTAGTTGATCCATATATACTTTCCGTATTTCACTTCACGGAAAAAGTTCATAAAAATTTTCCGTTCCGAAAATCGGGTTCCGAGTGTTTTTATCGGGTTTATTTTAAGTCCCAATTTCCTATTTTATTTAATTTTTATTTTATTTTTCTTTCCACCTTTTTTCTTTTTCCCCTCTTTTCTTCCCAGCTGCTGAGAGCAGCGACCTGCGCCTATGCCGCCCACCTATCCAGTCCTGCGTTCGACCCCTCGCTCCCTCTGCAATCGACCCCTCGCCCTCCCCTTGTCTCTAACTCTCTCGCTTCCCGTCACGCCTCCTCTTCGGCTTCTCGTCTCACTGTTCTCTCAGACTCAACCTCACACCTCTGTTCTTTTCCTCCTCACACTTGTGCAACCACGGGAAGTGCACTGAGTCAGGAGTTTCCGGAGACGATCCCATCAGGATGGCCACAACACCGGGCAAAGGAGCCTCCGTTGCCGCCGCCTTGACCTAGCCGGATTGGAGACAACCACCTGCTCTTCCCCTGTCTTCACCTCAAACCAGGAAATCGATCCCCTTTCCCCTCTTTCATTGCAGCAGTTTGGGAAACACCGAGAGAGCCTCCGCCGCTGGAAGTGCCGCCTCGCCTTTGCCCTACTGGAGCCACCTCGTCCTGCCGAAGCCGGTGCCTGTGTCAGCCATGCCGTCTCCTTTTCTCGGCAAATCCCCTCTTGTCTTCTGGGTTGCTGCCACCGTCGCCAAGGTAAAGAAGCCCCATTCCTCGCTATTGTCAACCGGCGCATCGGGGACCCTAGTCGTCGTCACGCCGGAGGCTCGCCTTCATCGTTGGAGCCCTGCAGTGCCGCCAAGGGGGGTGCGCTAGCGTTGCTCCTCACCGCCGCCAGATCCCCTGCAAACCTCAGCCGCAACAAACAGTGGGTTAAGAAACCCTATTTCTTTATTTCCAATCGAGACCCCTCTTTTTGGTATAATTGCAAATGTGGCCCATATTTCGAATTTGCAAATTTAACCCCAAGTTTTAGAAATCTAAATATATATCCATGCAGATTTATTTATGGAATATGACCCATATACGAAAATTGTATAATTTGCCCAGAAAATGTTTTTACGGGTTTTTACCTTGAAGTTTAAATACGAGTTTATTTCATAATTATATATATTATCAATTATTCCCTTGTTGGATTTATTTCGGATTTATGGCCCGAAGGTTTATTGGCGGATTATGACCAAGTTTCTAACACTGTATAAATTGTCCCGGAAAGTATTTAAGCGGTTTTAACCTTTGTTTTGAAAACGAGTTTTACCTTAGATTTTACATAAGTTATATATTTCGTTCAGATTTAGCATATCATCTAATTTTGTTTAGCTTTGGTGTTAGGATTTAGCTCCTGCTATAAAGGCCAACAATTCCCAATCTCGACATCCGTTGATCGACTTCCGTCTTTTGACGTTGTGTGAGTATTCTTTTCCTCGACCTAGTTATGTTTAGCGGTAGTATCATGTTAGGTTGGACCTAGCATAATTTAGAGTGAATGCCAAGTAGTGGTCTTGAACCTTAGGTGAGTTTTGAGGATTGACGATCGTTCTAAAACTTGAGGTGTTATTATCTTGTGAGGATTTTAAGGCATTGAGTGTTTGGTTGATCTTGTGAGCTTATGAAGATTGAGATTGTGGGGACTAGGACGAGAGTATCCTAGCACGTGTTGTGATAATTATGACCTTGTGAGATTGTGAGGATTAGGAGGTTGTTATCCTATCATGGTTATGGTTTATGATATTACGAGATCATTGGGACTAGAAGTCTAAGGACTTCCAGTATGTGAGAGAGGTGTTGATCGTGTGCCTTTTGATAGGCGTTGAGTGTCTTCCCGCGGGAAGCTGAGAGCGGGATATAGCGGGTTTATCTTTGGGACGAGGTAAGTATCCGGACTTACTTAGCTCGTATTCCTTATATTAGCATTGATGTGTGTATGGCGGTGTGTGTTTATTGTCTATTGTTTATAACAACTAAACCGGAATTAGGATTACCGACCTTTATATTATTTTGGCCCATGTGTATGATAACGGGTGGTGACAACTTGCCTGGCTCCCGCGAGAGCTAGGAGGTTCTCGACGACTATCCCATGCTGGTAGTCGGTCGGATGCATCAGTACCGTTCCATGCCGGTAAGTAGGGACCGAGGCGAGTTTCGGTGACTCTCGTGTCACAACCTATGTTGAATTAGAACGGGATATGACTTGATAATAAAAAGATAATAAAGCGGACTTGTGTGCTTTGGTGTATATTGTGTTTTATGTTGATTTACTTTTGTTTGTGCCTTTTGCCTTGATTCTAATGCTTCTAATATTAGCTAACGGTTTTATACCGATTGTTGTAGATTTCCTTGCAGGTTAGGAATGCGGCCGAGAGATCCGGAAGAGTGGGCAACCGGGGTTCCGTACATTTTAGGATTGGGTTTTGATTGGAGTCGTGTTTGAGTTTTGTATTCATTATATATTGTATGCCGCGTGTATGACATTTGGTCTTTCGGTTGTATCTCGGCTGAAGTCTTCGGTTTGTATGGTTTTGGGTTCATTGCATTGCATAAAATGTATTTGTTTTTGGCCTTTATTTGTGCCTTGTTGCAAGATCCGGTGAAATTGTTGTCAAGCTAAGGGTCGGGACCCATTGTGAGGTCACAACCCGTTTCATCTCGAGTCCCGTGGATTCGGGGTGTTACACAAATGGATATTAGATGGTGGTTGCCAAAGACACATGAGTGGAAAAAGCTCTTTATTCTCAGATTTAAAGAAGCAATCATCTAGAACCATTACTCTTGGTGATAAAGGAAAGTGTGACATTATTGGCATTGGTAAAATTTGTTATAATTCATCTAACATTATTGATGATGTCTATTTAGTTGACGGTTTGAAGTATAATCTGCTTAGTATTTCTCAAATATGTGATAAAGGCAATAAAGTTATGTTTGATTCAAATAAATGTGAGGTTCAAGACAAAAAGACGGTGAAGTGGTGCTTACTGCTCCTAGATGTAATAATGTTTATTCCATGAGTACTAACCAAGTTTCAGGAACTAAGCTAAAATGTCTAAAGGCCTTAACTGATGAAACAAGGCTTTGGCATAAAAGACTTGGTCACGTAAGCATGCACATCATGCAAAAGCTACTTACAAAAGAATTGGTACGTGAATTGCCAAACCTAAATTTCAAGGTTAATGATCTATGCAAGGCTTATACACAAGGTAATCAAACAAGAGGCTCATTCAAACCTAAGATAGCTGTAAGTTCTTCTCGAACCATTGAACTCTTACACATGGATCTTTGTGGACCTATGCGTGTCAAATCTCCCAGAGGCAAGCAATACATTCTTGTTATAGTGGATGATTTCTCTCGTTTCACATGGATTTCTTTTATACGAGAAAAATCTGATGCTTTATTTGAGTTTTAAAAATTGTGTAAGGAGTTACAAACTTTGAAACACCTACCAATTGTTTCTATAAGAAGTGATCATGGTAGAGAATTTGATGAACTAAAGTTTGATTTGTTTTGTGCAAAATATGGTATATCACATAACTTTTCAGCTAGTAGAACTCCTCAACAAAATGGATTTGTGGAACGTATGAACCGCACTCTTGAGGATATGTTTAGGACGATGCATTTTGAAAACAATTTGCCAAAAAGTTTTTGGGCTGAAGTAGTAAACACTGCAAATTATATTTTGAATAGATGTTTAATTCGTCCTATCTTGAAAAAGACTCCTTTAGAACTCTTTAAAGGAAGAAAACCAAATATTTCATATTTCAAACCCTTTGGATGTACTTGCTTTTTTCATAACAATGGCAAAGATAATCTTGGGAAATTTGATGCATGTAGTGTTGAAGCAATATTTATTGGATATGCTTATCGAGTCTATAACAAACGTACCAAAATTGTTGAGGAAAGCATTCATATTATTTTTGATGAAAGCAATGATGGTACTTTGAGTGAAAGTTTTGCAGATCTAAATTCGAATCAACGAGAAGATCATAATTCGGATGAAGAAGAAGATCCTAAAGATCGAGAAAAAAATATGTAGGAAAAGATTCAAGATACCGAAGGAAACCCTCAAGACCTTGAAACACATCTTCAAGACCTTGAAAAAGAAAAATGTGATAACAGAACTCCGCTTCAAGGGCTTGAAACTCAACTTCAAAGCCTTGAGATTGGATCAACGGGTAATATACCAACGGTACCTGAATCTAGTCAAACATATGAGGTTCAACCTTCTGGATCTGTTTCATCTGTCAAAAGAAGAAAAGTTCAACATTCCTCATATCATCCACAAGAGAATGTGATCTCAGATCCAAATGTTGGAGCTCAAACTAGATCTAAAGTGAACAATCTATGTGCCTTCTCCGCTTTTGTATCTCTTATCGAGCCAAAGAACTACGTTCAAGCTCTTCAAGAACCTGATTGGATCATTGCCATGCAAAATGAATTGAATGAATTTGAGAGAAACAAGGTATGGACTCTTACTTCAAGACCAAAACATCAATCAGTCATTGGTACGAAATGGGTCTTTCGAAACAAATTAGATGAAGGTGGAAAAGTCATACGAAATAAAGCACGATTTGTAGCACAAGGCTATAACCAAGAAGAAGGTACTGATTATGAGGAGACTTTTGATCCAGTTGCCAGGTTAGATGTCATACGTATGCTACTTGCATTTGCATCTTTTATGAGCATAAAACTTTTTCAAATGGATGTAAAATGTTCTTTTCTAAACGGCTTCTTAGAAGAAGAAGTTTACGTTGCTCAACCTCCTGATTTTGAAAATGATGAATATTCATATCATGTTTTTAAACTAGACAAAGCTCTTTATTGTCTTAAGCAAGCTCCTCGAGCTTGGTATGATAGATTGTCTAAATATCTTCTTGAAAACAAATTTAAAAGAGGTTTGATTGATAAAACATTATTTATCAAAACCAAAGGCAACGACATTCTAGTAGTTCAAATCTATGTTGATGATATATTATTTGGTTCTACTAATGATTTCCTCTGCAAGGAATTTTCAGATATTATGTGTAGGGAATTTGAAATGAGCTTAATGGGAGAGCTAAGTTTCTTTCTTGGACTTCAAGTTTCACAAGCAAATGATGGACCCGAATCAAGAAGTGCCGTGTCCAGAAGTTAATCTAGGAGATCCAGCTGAGCATGATTAGGAACTTCGACCTCAAGTTCTAACTATGATTTGACAATGTCAATTTGGAGGCATGGAAAGAGAATCTCCACATCAACACATTCAAAACTATGAGATTCTTATGAAGACTTTGAGACCATCTAGAGTGGAGAACAACAACTACAGCTAAGGCCTTTCAACTTCTCTTTGAAAGACAAGGCGCTAGCTTGGTATCAATCCCTTCCAGCTGGAAGAGTTAACACATGGGAAGAGATGACTACGGAGTTTCTTACTAAGTTCTTTCCCCATCAAAAACCGTTGAATTGAGGGGTAAGATCAATGCTTTTCTGATGAAAGATAAAGAAATTTTGTTCAAGTCATGGGAGAGGTTCAAGGACCTTCTATTGGATTGCCCTCACCATGGGATTCCAAAGATCGAGTTGCTAGAGATTTACTTCAAGGGGTTGGATAAGGAAACTCAATTCAAACTCCAATCACTTTCTATTGGAGCTTTTATGGATACAACGGTTGATAAAGCTAGGGAGTTTATTGAGAAGCAAGCTTTACACATGGAGAAATACTCCCATTGAAGAGTTTAAGATGGAGTAAGACGAGTTAGCTTTCCAGATACAAGTCTTACAAATTCAAGTGCTGCTCAACTCACCACGCTCAATAATGAAGTCAAGGCATCGAAGGAGCTTTTGATAGCTCAAACTAAAAAGGAGCAAGATGCTAGATATGTTGGGAGAGGAAACTATCAAGGGCCGCGAAACAACAACAACAACAACAGAAATTTCAACAACAATTGGAGATCAAATTAACAAAATTCCGGTAACCCTTATTCTCATGCTAAAAATGCTCTTAATCCCCTTCTTCTTCTTCTACTCCATTGAGGAGCCAGGATCCATCATCAAGCTCATCCCAACCATTCAAGGAGAAGCCGGGCGTTGTGTTGGAGGCTATATTGATCAGCTCAACGCTATGGAGACTTCTATGAACTCGTTTTCGAAGGAACAAAAACCCTTATAACAACAAGTTTTCAACAAGGCTAATGAAGCACCACGAGATCCTGGAAAATTCCCAGGAAGGACAGAGAACAACACAAAAGGAAAAGTCATGACAATCACAACACGCAGTGGATTAAAGACTGTAGATCTAATACCTCGGTCCGACCACAATCATTCGAGGAACACCTCGGTCGAGGTGCCAACCGAGATGGAACCCCAGAAAGTGAAAGAAAAAGCTGATGTTTATGTTCCACCATCTGCTTATAAACCATCACTCCCGTTCCCATAGTCTAGGACGCGGGCACATCTAGACAAGCATTTTGGTAACTTCCTTGACCTTATGAATAAGCTACATATTAACAACCCTTTCATTGATGCTATCCTAGGAATGCCCGCCTATGGGAAGTTTCTAAAAGAGATATTGTCAAGTCAGAGAAAACTAGAAGACTTTGGAGAAGTACGGATGACTTCTAGATCTTCGGAGCTCATTCAAATCATGGAGGAGAAGATTCCACCTAAGTTGAGAGATTCGGTTCATTTTGCATTCCCATCCAAGTTGGGGATACGACTTATGATGCGCTTTGCGATCTAGGAGCTAGTGTGAGCATCATTCCTCTAGCACTTTGTGAGAAGATCGGCCTTGGAGTTCCCAAACCCATGAAGATGACGTTATACATGGCGGATCGCTCCATTGCCCGCCCCGTTGGTATCTTGGAGGAGGTTCCCGTCAAGCTAGGTAATTTCTACGTACCTATAGATTTTGTTGTGTTGGATATTCCCCGAGATTATCCCATTCCTTTCATTTCTCGGAAGACCATTTCTAGCAACATCGGGTTGCAACGTTGATTGTAAGAACGCCAAGTTTAAGTTTAACATTGGTGGTGATCATGTGGAGTTTGCACTTTTGGCTGCAATGAAGGGAGAGCCTTTGAAAGACGATATCTTCAACATCTATTATGAAGAAGAATCTTGAGAATTGGTGAGCTCTATCCTAATTAAAGATCCTCTTGAAAAAGTTTTGAGTTTTAGTATGATGGAGGAAGGTGTAGATGTTTTGTCTGACGTAGATGTGCGAAGCTTGGAAACATTGGAAGCAGATCCAGAAGCTAGATTCGACAAACTAATTCAGGAGAAGAAAAGCACATTAGGTTTCGGTCCCAGTTCCAGTGTCTTGACCGCGACAGTTTCCGGAGCAAGCGAGGTGACCTCATCTGAAGAACGCCTCGGTCCACCATCTCGGACCACGACCGAGACAACAAGTGAGATGAATTCAACTCTGAAGGATGATTTTTCCGTTGATGATTCATTCTCTGATAATCATTTGCAGTCGGTGGAGCATTGGCTTCACCAAGTTTCCGATGGTAAGGAGCCCTGGTATGCTAATATTGTTAACTATCTTGTTTGTCAGGAAAAGCACATTACGTCACTACTATTGGAATGAACCTCTACTCTTCAATAGAGGTCCAGATTGGATGCTTCGACGATACGTTCCAGAGGATGAAACTACTAGTCTCATACGACATTGCCACTCACTTCCTTGTGGAGGATATGTTAGCGCTCACAAAACGTGCGCTAAGGTATTATGTTACGCTAGGATTAGTGGCACAAAAAGCTTTAAATTTATAACTCGAACTAAATCCTAAACTACCTAGCGAAACCCGCAGTGTACGGGTCGTTTGTAGAAAGGAAAGTATTCCGAGGTCGAACTCAAGGACTGAGGTGAAACTAAGTCATTCAATGATCAAAGATAGTGTGAATCTAGACTAAGATAAGACGAGGAATAAAGAAAATGGAAAACACAATGTTTTTGGTTGGTTTTTAGGTGATCAATCACGGATCACAAGTATGTGAACAAAATCAAGCAACACAAACACAAAAGATAGTAGAGTGGAAGTAACAAGCGGATTCTAGAGATTGGAAGTCCGGTTATGGCAAAGACTCAAGCTATCTATTCATTCCTCGGGTTAACTATGATATGTTGGGATTAGGCGTTTCTAGATTGGGATCAATTACTGGGTAGGTCTCATGGTCCACTAGTCCATTCCTAAGGTCTCATCACCGGGTAAGTCTCTAAGAACCTAAGGATAGGAATTCTACACAAACCGGATTGTTACCTAGGGGTCTAACCTATCCTTACCGGGTAAGTCTCGGAAAGGGAAGTCCTAAACAACTATCCTAGCACACTTAGTCCAATGGCGGCTTGTGAGGATCACCACTACCTAGGGTTTGTCATCTTTTGAATCTAAGAGTAAGAATCACCGGGTAAGTCTCTTCTAAACACTTAGTTGCTAACAGTAGGTTACCCTAGGATAGAATTAGCTCAACAAACACTAGGATTTCAACATTTTAACAATCTAGACTTAGATCCATTGAACCATGTAAACCACGGGCTGTTCTACCACTAACACGGCCGTGGAATGGCAAGAACAAGCCGTGGACTTCAACAGAGGCCTCGTTCAAGAACACAAGTCATCCAAGGGTAAAAATCTAAGTTCATCCTATCATAGTCCTAGCCATAACCTTTCTTTCCTTACCCTAGAATCGCATCTATCTAGCCAACAACATACATTTCAAGATCAAACTTCACAAATAAGGCATGCTTGCAAGTCATGGTTAATTGATGAAGACAAATCCAAAGAAAAGACATTAAAAAGCATAGAATAGAGGTTACCAAATCTTACAAGGTTCCAAGAGCTAATCCAACTTGACAACAATGTAAGCTTCACTCAAATCCACTCTAATCTCACTCTAAAACGAAAATCTACACTAATCTCTTCCAAGAACATCCACAATGGGTGCTTGGAAGAGAGGCAACAATGGAGAAGTGTTTTGGGGAAGAAGATAGGTCAAAAGATAGGAGAAGGGTCCCAATTACAGCCTGCAAGATTCTTTAAATACCCACTAGGAGCAAGAGCAATGGAAGAGATCGTGGTCCAGCTGTCAACGTGGTCCTGGCAGGAACCACGTGCAAGTCCACGGCCGTGGAAAGGACCCTGACCGTGGTTTGTTCCAGAGGCTTCTTCTAGGCTCGTTAAGCCATGATTTGGTGCATGCCTTGTGTGGGCAAGGTTCCATGAGCCTTCCTTATCCCTTAGCTTGCATTCCAATCAGTCCGAAGGCGTGTCATCTCGAGGAACGACCCTTGGATGTATCGATTAAGCTCTTAAATCTCCCAAAATACCTACAAAGCAAGCAAAAGTCCGCGTAGACGTCCATCTCGACAAAATGCATGATTTGAGTGCAAACGCCGTGAACTAATGCTAGATCATGCATGAATGAGTGAGAAATCTATCTAAATGATTACCTAAAACTAAGTCATAAATCGTGTTATCATATTACGTTCCGGTTTCTTTTGGCCTACATTATTTAAGGATGTGCAAGCGTTTTTTTGTCTCTTGTGATGCATGCCAAAGAACATGGATTTGCCTAAAAGGAATGAGATGCCGCTCAACAGCAATAAGGAAGTTGAAATCTTTGATGTGTGGGGAGTTGTTTTCATGGGACCTTTTCCATCATCCGCGGGGAACCTCTACATCCTTTTAGCTTTTGATTACGTCTCTAGATGGGTGGAAGCCATTGCCTCTCCCACTAATGACGCCATGGTGGTTGTAAAGTTCTTCAATAGAACTATTTTTTCACGTTTTAGGACACCACATATCATCATCAACGATGGAGGGACACATTTCATTAAAGGTACTTCTATCAAAGTATGGGGTAACCCACAAGGTAGCAACTCCTTATCACCCTCAAACTAGTGGGCAGGTGGAGATCTCAAATAGAGAAATCAAGGCAATTTTGGAGAAGACGTTTCAAGAACTAGGAAGGATTGGTCCATGAAGCTGGACGATGCTCTTTGGGCTTATAGGACCGCATTCAAGACTCCCATATGTATCACCCCTTACAATTTGGTAAATGAGAAGTATTGTCATCTATCCGTCAAGCTGGAGCACAAGGCATATTGGGCAATCAAGTGGTTGAATTTGGACATCAAGGAAGCTAGAGAGAAGAGACTTTTAGACATTAATGAGTTGGAGGAGTTGCGCTTAAACGCTTATGAGAACGCCAAAATCTACAAAGAATGAACAAAAAGATGGCATAACAAGCATATCATTCCTAAGAAGCTCAAAGAAGGAGATCTTGTTCTACTCTTAAACTCCTGCCTCCGCCTTTTTCCACGTAAGCTGAAATCTAGATGGACAGGACCTTACGTTGTGAAAATTTTTTTCCCCATGGTGCAGTTGAAGTATGGGGTGAAGCTAGTGGAAGCTTTAAGGTCAACGGTCATAGGTTGAAGATGTATCAACCGGAAGTTCCAGCTGAGGAGATTGCACCTTTACACCTTGTTTAAGGATGACGTACGGTCTAACTAGCGACCTTAAACCAAGCGCTTCTTGGGAGGCAACCCAAGGTATTGCTTTCTTTTCCCTTTTTCTAGCTTAGTTTAGATAGTTTGCTTTGTGTTTTGTGCGTCCTCCTAGACAAGAATCAGGTGCTCTCTAAGAAGAAGTTACAGCTCAGGAGCTACATGGAAGGACTGACGTTCGAGAAATTAAGATGACGGAATTTGACTAAGACACATCTCGGGTGCCATCACAATGCCTCGACCGAAGTGTTCTCCATCAACCGAGGTGCCTAGGTCTGACATCCTCCTCGTTCTTACACCTCGGTCCGCTCAGGAACACCTCGACCGAGGTGAAATCAATTCAGCGAGGGGTATAAAAGGGGTTCGACGTTTCTCTCTCCTCTAACTTTCCCTTTCTTCGCTCACCTCAACCGTGGCACACCCTCCTCTCTCAGATTCTCAATTCCTGCTCGTTTTTGAAGATTGTTTTGCTCCAAATCCTCAGGAGGCATACGGGAAACAGTTCCCAAGCAACAAAAAACACAGAGATTGACTGGAATCTACAAATTTAAGGGTATTTCATCAAAAACCCTAACTCGTTTCTATATCTTCGATTCTGAATAAATCTGGCTTTGGTTGCCATAGATTGCTGTTGAGAAGAGTATGAGTACCCCTTAGGAAGCAATTGGTAGTGTTTTTGGGGAAAAATATTGTAGTTTCTAGAATTCGCCTCGCCCAGCACTTCGCCTCGGTTGACTCGTTTGCGTCTCGGCCGAGGTGTTCTTGATCCGACCGAGGTGAACCCCAACTGATAACACGATATATGACATTAGTCTAGGCATCCATTTAGATAGTTTTTCCCGCTATTCATGGATAGTTTGGCATTAGTTCATGACGTTTACATTCAAGTCATGCATATTGTCGAGATAGACGTCTACATGCACTATTGTTGGTTTTGTAGGCATTTTGGGGAACTTTTGGAGCTTAATCGATACATTCGAGGATCATTCCTCGTGACGACACACCTTGGGACTCATTAAGAAGCAAGCTAGGAGCTAAGGAAGACACATAGGACCATGTTGGTGCATGCCTTGCACCAACTCATGGCTCAACGATCAAAAGAGGGCTGAAACACAAAAACCACGGTCATTAGCACTTCCACGGGCGTGGTCCTGCATGCTGTAGAGGGGACATTCTGAGTTCCATTCTCTCACACACTCTCACAACAACACACCATTTGATTGGAGCTACTCTTGAGGAGGAGAAGAAGAAGAACACTAGTTTCATAGTTTTCATAGTTATTGAGTGGTTTTGAGTGAGTTTTGTTGAAGACATTTGCTAGGGTTGTAAGAAACGATTCAAACCTTCTTTTGAAGGGTTGTAAGTCCTTCTTGACTTTTATTCAGCTTGGTATTCTTATCCTACTTGTTTCGTTTCTCTTTCATTCCATTTTCTTGCTATGGAAGCCATTAATGTATGCTTGTTGAGTTTGATTGTTAAGATGCATGTTGTTGGCTAAATAGATGTGATTCTAGGGTAAGGAAATGATGGTTATGGCTTGGAATATGATAGAATAGACTTAAATGTACCTTTGGATGATTTGCTTGCTCATATTTAGCTGTTGTTGAAAACTACGACTCATTCTAGCTAGACCACGGCCGTGGAATGAGATGAACTACCCGTGATTTTGTCTGACTTGCTTGTATTGATAAATCTGCATGTTAGGATGTTAGATTGTTGAAATCCTAGTGTTTGTTAAGCTTAATCTAGCCTAGGGTGACCTAATGCTAGCAATCTAAGTTAGGAAAGAGACCTACCCGGTGATTTCCGATCTTAAGTACCAAAGATGATGAACTCTAGGTAGTAGTGAGCCTCATAAGCCGCTATTGGATTGAGTGTGCTAGGATTGATGTTTAGGACTTGCCTTCCCGAGACTTACCCGGTAAGGAGAGGTTGGATCCCTAGATAGCAATCCGGTTTGTGTAGATTTCCCAACCCTAGGCTCCTAGAGACCTACCCGGTAATAGGACCTTAGTTGCGGGATTAGTGGATCATGAGACCTACCCGGTGATTGGTTCATTTGAGAAACACCCTTTCCCAACATACCATAGTTGATCCAAGGAATGATTAGAAGCTTGAGTCCAATGCCAACCGGAATTTCTAAGCCCTAGAAACCGCTTTTCTCTCTTTGATTACCTATCTCGTGTTTGTGTTTGCTTATTTGTGTTGCTAGCTTAGTTTGTTTTTATACTCTTGCATGATTTGTGATCCTTGATTGATCACCACAAAACCAATTCAAAAAAAACATTGAGATTTTCATTTCTTTATTTCTTTCTCTTTTCTCTAACAAGGTCAACACATCCTTAGTCACTATTTGATTCAATTTCACCTTAGTCTTTATGTTCGACCTCGGAATACTATCCTTACTACAAAACGAACCATACACTGTGGGTTCGCTAGGAGTTAGGAAAAATATATCGAGTTATAAATTTAAGACTTTTGCGTGTCACAATCTTAGCGTAACACCAGCTATGAGTAGTTCAAGGGGATCTGATCGTCAGTTGGCCCTAAGAGATAGGCCTAGCAATTCACACCGCTCTCCCCCCTCTTCTTCATCTCAGTCTACCATCCCGGTGATCCACGAGTGACCTCAGCGGGATTTTGATAGGATATGTGGGCGCCCCATTGTCGCCCCATGTTTTGTTAATATTGATGACTTCGAGTGCCTTCACGTGGTGGAGGACTTGAAGAAGATGATATAGATGGTTGGCCTTGAGGACTTTATGGCCATTACCGGCTTATCTGGAGCCGACTTTTGAAATTTTGAGCTCATTTACCTATGTACCGGAGCGTAAAGGAATCAAGTACTGGTTGTTGAACATGAACTAGGTTGTTCACCTAGATCAGTTTGGGGAGATCTTTGGATTCTCGACCCCCATAGTGACAAATTTTACTTCTAGAGCGCAGGCTCAAAGTTTTTGGGGAGAGATAGCTCACGTGACTGAAAACCATGGCAGATGGCAGCCAAGATATTCCCGGAAGCGGATCATCTTTCACCTTGCTTTCCGCCTAGCTCACATGATCTTTTGTGAGATGCTTGTGGCGCGTACGAAGACGCCCTAGAAGGTCCGACAGGGTGAGCTCTTGTGTTTATTTTGTATGGTCACAGGTGGAGTTCCAGACTTTACTACCATGTTGACAGAGGATCTTCACAAGATCAAGGGGAAGGCGAAGGCCGATATTTGCTGTGGTGGGCTGGTGACCCACATTGCCACTTATATGGGGTTGGACTTATCTGCATATACATTGGTTGCGGCTCCAAAGCCGTTGGGATTACAAGAGATGATCACGGGTGCATACTCGTTCCCCGTGGTCTTGGCACACCTCATGTTGCCATGCCATGGGAAACAAAGTTTCCTTAGGGCATTCTTTGGTCTTCACAGTTCTCGGTGTATGATCGACAATACTGGTCTGCTACGTGGTTCCCGTATATGCAGGAGGATGCAGCTAGAGAGGCAGTTGTTAGAGATGATGATAATGGCTTTGGAGGAGCTACTGTGATGGATTCCGGTACTAACACCGGCGGACCTAGCATTCCTATAGTGGACCTTGATGATGAGGCCATGGAGGACGAGAGAGAGGCTCTTGCACCTCCAGCTGACATGCCACCACCACCTCAGTAGAGAGCCCGCCGACGTAGAGACCTCGAGGCACATCAGCGGATCGACGATCTGACGAGACAGATGATAGATTCTTACGCCGCACTGAGACTAGACATCACCCAGCGTTTTGATGTCCAGCGCAGATCTATAGATGGATTGACGCACCCGATGGAGGAGAGCTAGCACTTCACATAGCGGATTATGGAGGTGCAGTTCCAGCAGGTTATGGACTACCCATTCGATCCGTCCCAATTTCCATACATTCCACCACCACCACCGCCAGCTGACGAGGATTGAGTGCTTCATGGATTTATTTTCTATTTACTATGCAGTTCAGCTATGTCCGGTGCGTACTTGTTTCTTGTTCGCTCCAAATGGTGTGTGCAAGCTTTAAATTTATAACCCAAGATGTATGCTTAAAACAAGGATGCGAACCCGCAGTGTACGGGTCAATCGTAGTAAAAGCAAGAATTCCTAGGTGTCGATCTAAGGGACTTAGGTGAAACACAAGCAAGTATAGATTAAAGCAATCAAAGATGATAATATATTCAATTAAGGAAATATGCAAATTCTAGGGATTAAAGCATCTAGTTGTGCTTCCTACTCAAGATCTCAATATACGCGGACAAAGCTGAGATTTTGCAAAGGGAAGGTATTACTAAAGTGGAATAGATCACCGGGTAAGTCTCACTACTCACAAATCCCAAATCAAAGAACCTATTACCGGGTAAGTCTCAAGGTACTAAGGAAAGAAATAATAGTCTCAAACCAACAAACCAACTAAGGGAATAGAATCAATCTTCACCGGGTAAGTCTCAAGCTAACTCACAATGATGGGATGAAGACACACTCAAACCCCAATAAAGGATAAACCTTTATTACATACACTTATGATCATGGGTAAACAAACAAAGGAATTATCGGGTAAGTCTCATCCTAGGCTTGCATTGAACCAGGAAAGGTGTAATAAGAATAGGATTTGGCAAACTCTAACACTTAACTCTCAGTTTCGGATCAGAAAGGTCACCTCGGTCAGTCAAATTCCACCCCGGCCGAGATGTTCATCGACTGAACGAGATGTTCTAGGGTTAAGGATAAAGACACGAGCTTTCAGGGTCCTACTGGAATTTAACATTATTCTATCATTGTTTTTCCCACAACCTTCAGCCAATAACCCTAGAATCGCACAAAGAAATTAGCCATTCATCATCATGAAAGCAATAATCAAACATATGGGAAGAGAATGAATATTTGAACACAAAAACCTTAAGAACAAGGCTTCAATAACTGAATGAAATATCAAACAAATAAGCGTTCCTTAGATCACAAATCCAACAAGACAAATCAACAAGAAGGGAATCTAAGAAAGTCTTACAAAACCCTTCACAAAAGCTATAATAAGCTATCAATCCTTCCTTGATTGATCTTCAATCTTCCTTCCTTTCTTCAAAACTCCGGAGAAAATCCCTTAATTGTTGGATGCTATCAGCCCTCTAAGCATGGTTGAACTTGTGGAAAATCCAATCCTTTATATAGGAGAATTATCTTCTAAAGATAAAATATCTTAAAAAGACAATTTCCTAATAAAATATATCCATATCTCACAAATTGATCCCTAAAATATATGATCTTCCTTCCAGAAACCCAGCCCAAAAATATATGATCTCTCCTTCCAAAAATAAAAGATCTCAGCCAAATAAAATATATCTCTCCGCGTCAGGATGTTCGCCTCGGTCGGGGCGCTCTTCAAGATCACCTCGGTCGAGGTGGTACTGTAGATGACCGAGGTGACTGTCAGTTGAAGGTGAAATCTCTCAAATCTGGTCCAAAGTAAATCTTCTTTTGTTAATTCCTTGCTTCTTGGATTCTTCGTTAAGCTCATGAATGTATCTCCAATGACTCCTTAGCTCCTTTAGCTCCATTTTGATGCAAAACGTGCCATTTTACCTACGATTACAACGAAACTTGGTGTAGACCTCGATTCCCACAAAGGTAGATAAAACGACAATATAATCACATAATATACATTCAAACATGCAGATTATTGAAGATAAAACGTTTAAACAGGTCCCAAAATATAGACTACAATTCATGCTATCATTTCTTATGACTTATATTTGACACATTGGGACAATGTGTCCTAAGTATGGGGTATTTGTATTATTTGACCTACTTGCTATGGTTGTATGACTCCTGTTGGATATTATCGTTTATTTGGCTCTATGTGCTTATGTGCCGTTACATGCATTGCATTCTGTTTGAGAAAAACGTCAAAAACTAGTTTGTAAATTTTTTTTGGCTCGACCGAGACATTCTTGACCAAACGAGGTTGTAAAACCGAGACACATCTCGGTTGAACACCTCGAATAACGTCAGATCACCTTGACCGAGATGGGTTTTTAACTAAAAGGTTTTCGAAACGTTTTGTGCTTCTATTCTGGATATGTCCTCGATGAAGATATTTGTTTGTAGATTCACTTTGAAATCTTTATATGTGTTCGCTCCAACCGGTGTGTGCAAGCTTTAAATTTATAACCCTAGACGTAAGCTTAAAACAAGGATGCGAACCCGCAGTGTACGGGTCAATCGTAGTAAAAAGCAAGGAATTCTAGGGGTCGATCACAGGGTGTTAGTGAAACAAAGTCAAATTATGGTAAGCTTTAGCAATTACTAACCACAAGCAATTAAAATGTAACGCCCCAAATTTTGGCGCGCTTGCGATTTTATTCCTTACGGCTTTTATCGATATTTACTGTTTTTCTTAAGTAATTATTTTTCAAGCCAAAAACCTTACGGAAAATCGAGTTTGGTTTTGATCATGTTGTAAATTGTTTGGATTGCCCAGAAAAATTGATTTTACGAGTTTTATGCTTGTTTTAAAAATGGGTATTCCCTTGGTTCGTTTTATTCGTTAGATCACCGTTCAAATTTAGCATATAAGCTAAATTTGATTAGCTTTGGTGTTTAGGTCCGGAAGCACCCGTTACAGGACAACAAACCCGTTCTTGACTCCGTAGACCGTGCTTCATCTTGGATCTCGTGTGAGTACCTTCTCCTTCGTTAGTTCGGTAATGGCAGTATATAATGCTAGGTGAATTTAGCATAACGTAGAGCAAATGCCATGTAGTGGCCTTAAACCGTAGGTATTAGTGTTTGGATATTGAACTTGTTGAATTATCTTATTTACGATCTTAGGATGATCTTCGAGTTTAGGGGTTGAACCTAGCATGCTATAGTTAGGACCTTTTATATATATATATATATCGAGGACTTCTAGATTTTTAGTTAGTTATTGATAGTGCCTTGTTCTGGCCAGGAGTTGAGTATCTTCCTGCGGGAAGTTGAGAGATATTGTTGAGCGGTTTAGCTTTGGGACGAGGTAAGTCTCCGGACTTACTTAGCTCGTATTCTATGTATTAGATTCGATGCGTGTTTCGTGGTGTGTGTTTTATTGCTTTCATTATAACTTATAAACCGGAATAGGATTACCGACCTTTATATATTATTTGGCCCAAGTGTATGATAACGGGCGGTGACAACTTGTCTAGCTCTTGCGTAGAGTTAGGAGGTTCTTGGCGACTAGCCCGTGTGGTTAGACGGTCGGAGGCATCCACCGTTCCATGCGGTAAGTGGGGACCGAGGCGAGTTTCGGGAGATTCTCGTGTCACAAAAGAAGTTGAATTAGAACGGGATACGACTTAATAATAAAAAGATAATAAACCGGACTTGTGTGATTTGGTGTACATTGTGTGTTATGTTGATTTACTTGTGTTTGTGCCTTTCACCTTGATTCTAATGCTTCGAATATTAGCTAACGGTTTTATACCGATTGTTGTAGATTGCCTTGCAGGTTAGGATTGCGGCCGAGAGATCCGGAAGAGTGGGCAGCCGGGGTCCGTACATTTTAGGAGTGGGTTTCGGTTAGAGTCGAGTTGTGTTTTATTCTTTGTTTATTATGTTGGTATGCCGCGTGTATGGCGTTTTGGTCTTTGGTGTTGTTTATCGGCTGAAGTCCGTTGTTTGGTTTCTTTTGGGTTTTCTTACATTGCTTTAAATGTATTTCGTTTTTGCCTTTATTTGTGCCATGTTGAAAGATCCGGTGAAATTGTTGTCAGGCTAAGGGTCGGGACCCATTGTGAGGTCCCAACCCGTAGCATCCCGAGTCCCCCGGATTCGGGGTGTTACAAAAGTGGTATCAGAGCCCTAGGTTGACAACAATGGCACTCGCAATCTTCTAAAGGCCGAATGAGGAATAAACAGAACCCACACGGGTTCTGACTTTTCGTTTTTAAATCACATGCATGAGTCGGGGTAGAATGTACGGACCACCACTCCTTCCGTGAATCTCGGCAGCTTAGTTAATTGGATTGTGATATGTATATATATATATATGTATATATAGATATGGATATGAGGTTTGTTGTTATGCATGAGAGAATTGATGTGTATCTTTGTGGATTTTAGTTTCATGATGGAAATGATTTATGTGTATAGTTGTATATTTGAACGACTATATGTTTTGGAGCTTGTATTGTTGTAATGGAATGCCAAATGCATGATATTAGTAGTGATATGGATTTAGGACTTATATAGGTATCTATACGTATTCTTATTATATATAGTAGTAGCATATGGAGTTATGGGACCTAATAGAAAAGATGAGGGTATGATATCATCGCCCTTGGACGACGTTGGTTAGCATAGGATAGTGTATATACGAGGACGAATATACTCAAGTATCGAGTTGAGAGCTACGTTCGGGCGAACACCTTGGAGTTCTTGTACTCCTTAAAGAGGATGTCGAAGAGGAGGATTAGAGATGACGTAAATGAAGGACGAACCAGTGGAGGGGAAAATTTTATAAAATAATAATAATAATAATAATAATAATAATAATAATAATAATAATAATAATAATAATAATAATAATAATAATAAAATATCCGAGATGACTTAAGAGAAATTGAGATGGAAGCAATACAAGTAAAGGGAGCAACATTAAAAGTGTAGAAGTGGTTCCAAAGAAGCCATGATTGAACGACAGCGAGACCAATAGTGAGAACGAACTTAAATTCTTCCAGAAGATGCGTGGACAACTAAAGATGTGAATCGAGGAGGGGATGGATATATTCTAGCAAGGTTAAGGTGGTGTTCAATTAAGATGCAAAACTTTCCTTAGACGTTTCTAAGCATTGGAGTTAAGATGAGAGAAGTGAACGAAACATCTGAGAATGATTTAAAATATCGTAAGTTAAGCTTACGAGGTACCAAAAAAGTAAAGTTGCAACATTACTACAATTATGAGAAGAAGGACATAGTGGGGATTCATGTGGAGTTGACCGATTTCCATTATGATGATAAGACTCAGAAACGCCAAGAAGGAGGAAGTGGGTATAAACGATGACCCCAAGAAGATGAAAGACGAAACGAAGAGCTTTGATCGAGAGACTTAAGATACCAACCAAGAGGAACGCGAGTGGATGCTAGCTAGGGCTGTAATATTTGGGAAGGTGCACTTGAAAGACATCAAGGAAGAATGGTTAAACATATGAAGGGAGTTGTACAAACCAAGAAGGCCAAGAAGATATAATTACCTTATAAAGAAAAGGAAGCATGGAATGAAGAATGAGCTAACGGAGTTAAGGTAAGGTACCCCAAGGAGGGTATCCTTCAGGAGCATAGTAGCATGGAAGTATTGTAGGAGTGTAAGTCGTTAACCTTGGAGAGGGACACCAATGAGTTAATCGGTGACCACCGAGAATGCGTAGGTGCGGGTTGTATACTGGTGATTGTAGGTGGGGAGAGTAGCCTAGGAGATGGGATAATGAAGAGGGGTAACAAGGACGTGTAATATTCGTGGTGGTTGAATGTCGGCAATTAGGGGTATATCCAGGGAAGTACAAATCTCTTACTCATGTAGCAAATTATCGATTCCAGCAAGTGATAGTAACGTACCGTGTGGAGAGGGATTGTAACGAACTGGTGCGACTTTCTTAGATCATGGGATCAGCATAGGGGGAAACGACACGGATAAGAACTGTTAAGGTTTGATAAGAGTTAAGGGGATAGAGGAGCGAGAGGAAGGGAGGCTTATCTATAGTTGATATACATAAATGGAAATACATAAATAGGATGCATGATTGTTTGTGGTAATGAAATGGATGATATGTTACCGCGGGCAAGAGATAAGTCAAGTTTCTAGACTCACACGGAAGAGACATGGTGGCTATGGCGTGAAAGAGAGGACCTAGATTAGGGCAACACTGCAAGCTTAGAGTTATGATGTTAGCCCTGGAGAAGTAATGAGTAGGATATTTCAGTGATTTTGGAGGGAGAACTTCTTCTAGCGTTTTCACGGGGCTTACTGGTACGGTTGTGAAGTTGTTCATGGAATGCCAAGAGATGTATAAGACAACCAACAAGGGTAAGAGAAGACCGAAGTTTTGAAATTTGATGTCGACAAGAGATGTACAAAAAGTATATGGAAGATTGAAGTTAGAACATCTACCGTCGGGTTGACCTTACAAAAGGAAAATGAAGTAAGTTCTACACCTACTTGAAGAAAGGATGTCTATAGTGAAAGCTTATGTACAATAGGAAGAGTTCATCCCATATGTTGGAATGTCATGTAAAGCAAAGAAGATCATGTCAATTGTTTTGAAGCACGGTTAAGTCCTACAGTTTGGACCCTTATGGCTGTACATAAGTGAGAAACCTTAGAAGATTTTTACAATCATGTCATCAAAGAGGGAGAATGAGATTAAGTTAAATGAATACTTAAATAAGGCCCAAAGAGTCAAAAGACTCGAGCAAGCCTCTCGATTTCAGGAGATAAAGAATCTTTGAAAGAGAACGGTCAATATTGTAGCTACAGATGGAACAATATACGTGTTTAATGGACGTCACCTCAATACATCGAGGTAGATCAATTGTGTCATGACCACTTGTGAAGTGATAAGACAAGATTGTGTCGGTTATTACGATATGTGACGGGAAGAGAAAAGATGGAACCTGAGATACCACAGAGTCTTAATACGTCAAAATGTGGATTTTTTTTTTCCCACTAAGTTCAAGCTCGACTCTATTCCGCTATCTAAGACGCCGTATAGAATAACACTTGTGCAGAGACATGAGTTGTTGAAGCAAGTAAAGGAGAAATTGCAAGAACTTAGTGATAAGATTTCATTAGAATTAATGAAATGCCATAGAAAACACCAGACGTTATCTTGAACTCTTGATTTGAAGTTCATATTGAAAACTGTCTTAAACTCTTGATTTGAACTGGTTATGGAGAACACCAGTTTGCGAAAAGAGAGACGATTATCTCCGCTTGTACATCAATTACCGTTAGCCGAACAAGATAACAATGAAGAACGAGTATCCCTCACCACGGATAGATGATCTACTTGATCGGTTGCAAGGGTCGGTAGTCTCTTCTAAGATTAAATTAAGATTTGATTGTCACCGTTTGAGAATTCGAGACTCAGATATTGCAAATACGGCATTTTGGACTAACCCGAGTCACTAGAGAGAGAAGTCGTATGACAAGCTGTCTCGGGATGGCAAACCCCGAGAGATATGGAAAGAGTTACAAGTCATCTTAGATGTGTTGAGCTTTACCCGATATGTGAAGGGAGAAGTTGTGTAACACCTTTTATGGTCACCTACTACGGATGACGATGAATTATTGAATGGGACGAAGAATTGAAAATAGAGTTGTTGAGAGTTAAGAGGAGATTCATTGGTGCAACTGTTTTGATTTACCTTGAGGTATTATGGGTTTTAAATGTACAAGTGATTCTTCAAGACAAGATCTTGATTGTGTGTGGAGGAGCCATGTTTAAGTAATAGCATACTTGTCTTGTTGGTAGAAGTGGTATGGAGTAAAGTATTTCCCCTCGTTACTTGGAATTGCAACAAGAATTGAGGAAACATAACATCAAAGTTTGGTTTGACAAGAACCAAAGCCCACAATGTAAATTGGAAGCTAGACTTTCTTTGATAGAGAAATCAATGGGAAAATAAAGGAAATGCTACATTGAGAAAGACCCGAGAAGGAAGTTCAGTCCTGATATATCGACCTTTATGAGATCTTAACGCAAGTTGGAGAAGTGTCTTATAAGTTGGCATTGCCGCCAAGGGTTGAGAGTGTTCACCCGGTATTTCATGAGTATCAATCAAGAGAGTACATACATGACTCGAGACATGTTGTCAATAATGAGGACATAGTGGAAGACGAGGAACCAATGAAACTAACTTAAAGACGCAGGACAAATCTTTAGTTGAGTTTTATGCTAAGCTAGTAGCATCGATCGAATCGACGGGTTAGACATAGTTCTTCCTTTAGTTGAGTTATGTAGATGCTATGTGTTGTGTGTGCCTTGTGCAGAGATGTGCTTTATGACTTGATATATCTTGCAATGGTAGTTCGAGTAGTTTATATGTGTAGATTACATAGTCTAAGCCTTCTTAGTGTGAGAGTTCATACCTCGGCCGTAGGAACCGAGAAGTTTGGCGTATTGCAAGTTTCGGGACGAAACTTGTTTTTAGGGGGATGTAATGTAACGCCCCAAATTTTGGCGCGCTTGCGATTTTATTCCTTACGGCTTTTATCGATATTTACTGTTTTTCTTGAGTAATTATTTTTCAAGCCAAAAACCTTACGGAAAATCGAGTTTGGTTTTGATCATGTTGTAAATTGTTTGGATTGCCCAGAAAAATTGATTTTACGAGTTTTATGCTTGTTTTAAAAATGGGTATTCCCTTGGTTCGTTTTATTCGTTAGATCACCGTTCAAATTTAGCATATAAGCTAAATTTGATTAGCTTTGGTGTTTAGGTCCGGAAGCACCCGTTACAGGACAACAAACCCGTTCTTGACTCCGTAGACCGTGCTTCATCTTGGATCTCGTGTGAGTACCTTCTCCTTCGTTAGTTCGGTAATGGCAGTATATAATGCTAGGTGAATTTAGCATAACGTAGAGCAAATGCCATGTAGTGGCCTTAAACCGTAGGTATTAGTGTTTGGATATTGAACTTGTTGAATTATCTTATTTACGATCTTAGGATGATCTTCGAGTTTAGGGGTTGAACCTAGCATGCTATAGTTAGGACCTTTTATATATATATATATATCGAGGACTTCTAGATTTTTAGTTAGTTATTGATAGTGCCTTGTTCTGGCCAGGAGTTGAGTATCTTCCTGCGGGAAGTTGAGAGATATTGTTGAGCGGTTTAGCTTTGGGACGAGGTAAGTCTCCGGACTTACTTAGCTCGTATTCTATGTATTAGATTCGATGCGTGTTTGGTGGTGTGTGTTTTATTGCTTTCATTATAACTTATAAACCGGAATAGGATTACCGACCTTTATATATTATTTGGCCCAAGTGTATGATAACGGGCGGTGACAACTTGTCTAGCTCTTGCGTAGAGTTAGGAGGTTCTTGGCGACTAGCCCGTGTGGTTAGACGGTCGGAGGCATCCACCGTTCCATGCGGTAAGTGGGGACCGAGGCGAGTTTCGGGAGATTCTCGTGTCACAAAAGCAGTTGAATTAGAACGGGATACGACTTAATAATAAAAAGATAATAAACCGGACTTGTGTGATTTGGTGTACATTGTGTGTTATGTTGATTTACTTGTGTTTGTGCCTTTCACCTTGATTCTAATGCTTCGAATATTAGCTAACGGTTTTATACCGATTGTTGTAGATTGCCTTGCAGGTTAGGATTGCGGCCGAGAGATCCGGAAGAGTGGGCAGCCGGGGTCCGTACATTTTAGGAGTGGGTTTTGGTTAGAGTCGAGTTGTGTTTTATTCTTTGTTTATTATGTTGGTATGCCGCGTGTATGGCGTTTTGGTCTTTGGTGTTGTTTATCGGCTGAAGTCCGTTGTTTGGTTTCTTTTGGGTTTTCTTACATTGCTTTAAACGTATTTCGTTTTTGCCTTTATTTGTGTCATGTTGAAAGATCCGGTGAAATTGTTGTCAGGCTAAGGGTCGGGACCCATTGTGAGGTCCCAACCCGTAGCATCCCGAGTCCCGCGGATTCGGGGTGTTACAAAAGTGGTATCAGAGCCCTAGGTTGACAACAATGGCACTCGCAATCTTCTAAAGGCCGAATAAGGAATAAATAGAACCCCACGGGTTCTGAGTTTTCGTTTTCAAAATCACATGCATGAGTCGGGGTAGAATGTACGGACCACCACTCCTTCCGCGGATCTCGGCAGCTTAGTTTATTGGACCTTGATTTATATATATATATATATGTAGATATGGATATGAGATTTGTAGTTATGCATGATAGAATTGATATGTTCCTTTGTGATTGTATGTTGCATGATGAATTGGATATATGTGTAGTTATATATGTGGACGGTTATATGTTTTGGGACCTTATATTGTGGATGAAATGCTTGATGTATTATATTGGTAGTGATATGGACTTAGGATTTATATAGTTATGTATACATATTCTTATTATATATAGTAGCATATGGAGTTACGGGACCTAATAGAAAAGATGATAAGTATAGTATCATCACCTTTAAAGAAGAAGTGGTTGGCTTGGAATAGCGTTCATACGTGGAGGATGCACTCAAATATCGAGTTGAGCATTTCGTGTTGACGAACACCATGGCGTTCTCGGATTCCTTTAAAAGGATGTCGAAGAGGAGGATTAGAGATGACATAAACAAAGGACAAACAAGTAGAAAGAAGAACTCAAGATGACTAAAGAGAGATCGAGATGGAGCAATACAAGTAAAGGGAGCAACGTTAAGGTATATAAGTGGTTATAAAGAAGCCATGATTGAACGACAACGAGACCAATAGTGAAAACGAACTTAAGTTCTTCAAGAAGACGCATGGACAACTAAAGATGCAAATCGAGGAGGAGATGGGTGCATTCTAACAAGGTTAAAGGCGGTGTTCCATTACGAGATGTGAAACTTTCCTTAGACGTTTCTAAGCATTGGAGTTAAGATGAGAGAAGTGAACGAAACATCTGAGAATGATTTAAAATATCGTAAGTTAAGCTTACGAGGTACCAAAAAAGTAAAGTTGCAACATTACTACAATTATGAGAAGAAGGACATAGTGGGGATTCATGTGGAGTTGACCGATTTCCATTATGATGATAAGACTCAGAAACGCCAAGAAGGAGGAAGTGGGTATAAACGATGACCCCAAGAAGATGAAAGACGAAACGAAGAGCTTTGATCGAGAGACTTAAGATACCAACCAAGAGGAACGCGAGTGGATGCTAGCTAGGGCTGTAATATTTGGGAAGGTGCACTTGAAAGACATCAAGGAAGAATGGTTAAACATATGAAGGGAGTTGTACGAACCAACAAGGCCAAGAAGATATAATTACCTTATAAAGAAAAGGAAGCATGGAATGAAGAATGAGCTAACGGAGTTAAGGTAAGGTACCCCAAGGAGGGTATCCTTCAGGAGCATAGTAGCATGGAAGTATTGTAGGAGGGTAAGTCGTTAACCTTGGAGAGGGACACCAATGAGTTAATCGGTGACCACCGAGAATGCGTAGGTGCGGGTTGTATACTGGTGATTGTAGGTGGGGAGAGTAGCCTAGGAGATGGGATAATGAAGAGGGGTAACAAGGACGTGTAATATTCGTGGTGGTTGAATGTCGGCAATTAGGGGTATATCCAGGGAAGTACAAATCTCTTACTCATGTAGCAAATTATCGATTCCAGCAAGTGATAGTAACGTACCGTGTGGAGAGGGATTGTAACGAACTGGTGCGACTTTCTTAGATCATGGGATCAGCATAGGGGGAAACGACACGGATAAGAACTGTTAAGGTTTGATAAGAGTTAAGGGGATAGAGGAGCGAGAGGAAGGGAGGCTTATCTATAGTTGATATACATAAATGGAAATACATAAATAGGATGCATGATTGTTTGTGGTAATGAAATGGATGATATGTTACCGCGGGCAAGAGATAAGTCAAGTTTCTAGACTCACACGGAAGAGACATGGTGGCTATGGCGTGAAAGAGAGGACCTAGATTAGGGCAACACTGCAAGCTTAGAGTTATGATGTTAGCCCTGGAGAAGTAATGAGTAGGATATTTCAGTGATTTTGGAGGGAGAACTTCTTCTAGCGTTTTCACGGGGCTTACTGGTACGGTTGTGAAGTTGTTCATGGAATGCCAAGAGATGTATAAGACAACCAACAAGGGTAAGAGAAGACCGAAGTTTTGAAATTTGATGTCGACAAGAGATGTACAAAAAGTATATGGAAGATTGAAGTTAGAACATCTACCGTCGGGTTGACCTTACAAAAGGAAAATGAAGTAAGTTCTACACCTACTTGAAGAAAGGATGTCTATAGTGAAAGCTTATGTACAATAGGAAGAGTTCATCCCATATGTTGGAATGTCATGTAAAGCAAAGAAGATCATGTCAATTGTTTTGAAGCACGGTTAAGTCCTACAGTTTGGACCCTTATGGCTGTACATAAGTGAGAAACCTTAGAAGATTTTTACAATCATGTCATCAAAGAGGGAGAATGAGATTAAGTTAAATGAATACTTAAATAAGGCCCAAAGAGTCAAAAGACTCGAGCAAGCCTCTCGATTTCAGGAGATAAAGAATCTTTGAAAGAGAACGGTCAATATTGTAGCTACAGATGGAACAATATACGTGTTTAATGGACGTCACCTCAATACATCGAGGTAGATCAATTGTGTCATGACCACTTGTGAAGTGATAAGACAAGATTGTGTCGGTTATTACGATATGTGACGGGAAGAGAAAAGATGGAACCTGAGATACCACAGAGTCTTAATACGTCAAAATGTGGATTTTTTTTTTCCCACTAAGTTCAAGCTCGACTCTATTCCGCTATCTAAGACGCCGTATAGAATAACACTTGTGCAGAGACATGAGTTGTGGAAGCAAGTGAAGGAGGAATTGCAAGAACTTAGTGATAAGATTTCATTAGAATTAATGAAATGCCATAGAAAACACCAGACGTTATCTTGAACTCTTGATTTGAAGTTCATATTGAAAACTGTCTTAAACTCTTGATTTGAACTGGTTATGGAGAACACCAGTTTGCGAAAAGAGAGACGATTATCTCCGCTTGTACATCAATTACCGTTAGCCGAACAAGATAACAATGAAGAACGAGTATCCCTCACCACGGATAGATGATCTACTTGATCGGTTGCAAGGGTCGGTAGTCTCTTCTAAGATTAAATTAAGATTTGATTGTCACCGTTTGAGAATTCGAGACTCAGATATTGCAAATACGGCATTTTGGACTAACCCGAGTCACTAGAGAGAGAAGTCGTATGACAAGCTGTCTCGGGATGGCAAACCCCGAGAGATATGGAAAGAGTTACAAGTCATCTTAGATGTGTTGAGCTTTACCCGATATGTGAAGGGAGAAGTTGTGTAACACCTTTTATGGTCACCTACTACGGATGACGATGAATTATTGAATGGGACGAAGAATTGACAATAGAGTTGTTGAGAGTTAAGAGGAGATTCATTGGTGCAACTGTTTTGATTTACCTTGAGGTATAATGGGTTTGAAATGTACAAGTGATTCTTCAAGACAAGATCTTGATTGTGTGTGGAGGAGCCATGTTTAAGTAATAGCATACTTGTCTTGTTGGTAGAAGTGGTATGGAGTAAAGTATTTCCCCTCGTTACTTGGAATTGCAACAAGAATTGAGGAAACATAACATCAAAGTTTGGTTTGACAAGAACCAAAGCCCACAATGTAAATTGGAAGCTAGACTTTCTTTGATAGAGAAATCAATGGGAAAATAAAGGAAATGCTACATTGAGAAAGACCCGAGAAGGAAGTTCAGTCCTGATATATCGACCTTTATGAGATCTTAACGCAAGTTGGAGAAGTGTCTTATAAGTTGGCATTGCCGCCAAGGGTTGAGAGTGTTCACCCGGTATTTCATGAGTATCAATCAAGAGAGTACATACATGACTCGAGACATGTTGTCAATAATGAGGACATAGTGGAAGACGAGGAACCAATGAAACTAACTTAAAGACGCAGGACAAATCTTTAGTTGAGTTTTATGCTAAGCTAGTAGCATCGATCGAATCGACGGGTTAGACATAGTTCTTCCTTTAGTTGAGTTATGTAGATGCTATGTGTTGTGTGTGCCTTGTGCAGAGATGTGCTTTATGACTTGATATATCTTGCAATGGTAGTTCGAGTAGTTTATATGTGTAGATTACATAGTCTAAGCCTTCTTAGTGTGAGAGTTCATACCTCGGCCGTAGGAACCGAGAAGTTTGGCGTATTGCAAGTTTCGGGACGAAACTTGTTTTTAGGGGGATGTAATGTAACGCCCCAAATTTTGGCGCGCTTGCGATTTTATTCCTTACGGCTTTTATCGATATTTACTGTTTTTCTTGAGTAATTATTTTTCAAGCCAAAAACCTTACGGAAAATCGAGTTTGGTTTTGATCATGTTGTAAATTGTTTGGATTGCCCAGAAAAATTGATTTTACGAGTTTTATGCTTGTTTTAAAAATGGGTATTCCCTTGGTTCGTTTTATTCGTTAGATCACCGTTCAAATTTAGCATATAAGCTAAATTTGATTAGCTTTGGTGTTTAGGTCCGGAAGCACCCGTTACAGGACAACAAACCCGTTCTTGACTCCGTAGACCGTGCTTCATCTTGGATCTCGTGTGAGTACCTTCTCCTTCGTTAGTTCGGTAATGGCAGTATATAATGCTAGGTGAATTTAGCATAACGTAGAGCAAATGCCATGTAGTGGCCTTAAACCGTAGGTATTAGTGTTTGGATATTGAACTTGTTGAATTATCTTATTTACGATCTTAGGATGATCTTCGAGTTTAGGGGTTGAACCTAGCATGCTATAGTTAGGACCTTTTATATATATATATATATCGAGGACTTCTAGATTTTTAGTTAGTTATTGATAGTGCCTTGTTCTGGCCAGGAGTTGAGTATCTTCCTGCGGGAAGTTGAGAGATATTGTTGAGCGGTTTAGCTTTGGGACGAGGTAAGTCTCCGGACTTACTTAGCTCGTATTCTATGTATTAGATTCGATGCGTGTTTCGTGGTGTGTGTTTTATTGCTTTCATTATAACTTATAAACCGGAATAGGATTACCGACCTTTATATATTATTTGGCCCAAGTGTATGATAACGGGCGGTGACAACTTGTCTAGCTCTTGCGTAGAGTTAGGAGGTTCTTGGCGACTAGCCCGTGTGGTTAGACGGTCGGAGGCATCCACCGTTCCATGCGGTAAGTGGGGACCGAGGCGAGTTTCGGGAGATTCTCGTGTCACAAAAGAAGTTGAATTAGAACGGGATACGACTTAATAATAAAAAGATAATAAACCGGACTTGTGTGATTTGGTGTACATTGTGTGTTATGTTGATTTACTTGTGTTTGTGCCTTTCACCTTGATTCTAATGCTTCGAATATTAGCTAACGGTTTTATACCGATTGTTGTAGATTGCCTTGCAGGTTAGGATTGCGGCCGAGAGATCCGGAAGAGTGGGCAGCCGGGGTCCGTACATTTTAGGAGTGGGTTTCGGTTAGAGTCGAGTTGTGTTTTATTCATGTATATTGTATATCGCGTGGTGGCATTTGACCCTTGGTGTTGTTTATCGGCTGAAGTCCGTTGTTTGGTTTCTTTTGGGTTTTCTTACATTGCTTTAAATGTATTTCGTTTTTGCCTTTATTTGTGCCATGTTGAAAGATCCGGTGAAATTGTTGTCAGGCTAAGGGTCGGGACCCATTGTGAGGTCCCAACCCGTAGCATCCCGAGTCCCGCGGATTCGGGGTGTTACAAAAGTGGTATCAGAGCCCTAGGTTGACAACAATGGCACTCGCAATCTTCTAAAGGCCGAATGAGGAATAAACAGAACCCGCACGGGTTCTGACTTTTCGTTTTCAAAATCACATGCATGAGTCGGGGTAGAATGTACGGACCACCACTCCTTCCGCGAATCTCGGCAGCTTAGTTTATTGGATTGTGATATATATATATGTAGATATGTAGGTGTGTATAGTATATGTGGACTGTAGTTGCATGATGACTTGATTTATATATATAGTGAATATATGTGGATTATAGTACATGTTTGGACCTTGTTTTGTTGTATTGGATTTCCGGATGTGATATATTAGTAGTAATGTGAACATAGGACTTATATATATAGATATATATACATACACATATGGTATGCTAGTATTAGTAGTAGTTGGCCTTATAGTTAGGATGATAGAAAGCTATCATCGCCCTTGGACAAACGCCTTTTTGGGATTAGGATAGTATATATACGATGAGTATGCTCAAGTACCGAGTCGAGCAACACATTCTGGCGAACACCCTGGCGATTCATCGGACTCCTTTGCGGGACGTCAAAGAAACCATCTTAAGGATAAAGAGGACATTAGCGGCAAGGACGAACAAATAGAAGGGAACTTTGAGTCAACTTAAGAGAAATTGAGATGGAAGCAATACAAGTAAAGGGAGCAACATTAAGAGTGTAGAAGTGGTTCCAAAGAAGCCATGATTGAACGACAGCGAGACCAATAGTGAGAACGAACTTAAATTCTTCCAGAAGATGCGTGGACAACTAAAGATGTGAATCGAGGAGGGGATGGATATATTCTAGCAAGGTTAAGGTGACTGTCCATTAAGATGTGAAGTTTTCGTTAGGCGCTCCTAGGCATGATAGTCGAGATGAGAGGTGTGGATGAACCAATCATCAAAAGATTTAAGAGACCCGTAAGTTAAGCTTACAGAGGTAGCAGAAGGTGAAGCGTCTATTTTACGAGATTCCAAGTGGGTGACTTTCTTCGTATATGTGAGTCTACGAGAAGAATCATGTGGTGAAGGTTCACATAGTAGAATGTCTTTAAGAGGGTCAACGTTTTCTGTTATGATGATAAGACTCAGAAACGCCAAGAAGGAGGAAGTGGGTATAAACGATGACCCCAAGAAGATGAAAGACGAAACGAAGAGCTTTGATCGAGAGACTTAAGATACCAACCAAGAGGAACGCGAGTGGATGCTAGCTAGGGCTGTAATATTTGGGAAGGTGCACTTGAAAGACATCAAGGAAGAATGGTTAAACATATGAAGGGAGTTGTACAAACCAAGAAGGCCAAGAAGATATAATTACCTTATAAAGAAAAGGAAGCATGGAATGAAGAATGAGCTAACGGAGTTAAGGTAAGGTACCCCAAGGAGGGTATCCTTAATGAGAAAGGTAACATGAGAAGTGTAGTAGGAGTGTAAGTCGTTAACTTCGGAGAGGGTCACAAACAAGTTAATCGGTGACCACCGAGAATGCGTAGGTGCGGGTTGTATACTGGTGATTGTAGAAGGGGGATGAGTAAACAAGATTATGGGAAAATAGAGGGATTTGGATGACCTTATGTGACCTTTGTAGGTTATGGAATTGGCATATGGGAGAACAACACGAATTAGAGGTTTTAAAGTTTGATCACGGTAAAGGGGAAGAAGTGAATGAAAAAGAAGGTGATGTGTCATGGAGGTGGTACGTAAACGGGAGTATATAGAGGATGCAGGGTATGAAATGGATGATATGTTACCGCGGGCAAGAGATAAGTCAAGTTTCTAGACTCACACGGAAGAGACATGGTGGCTATGATGTTAGCCCTGGAGAAGTAATGAGTAGGATATTTCAGTGATTTTGGAGGGAGAACTTCTTCTAGCGTTTTCACGGGGCTTACTGGTACGGTTGTGAAGTTGTTCATGGAATGCCAAGAGATGTATAAGACAACCAACAAGGGTAAGAGAAGACCGAAGTTTTGAAATTTGATGTCGACAAGAGATGTACAAAAAGTATATGGAAGATTGAAGTTAGAACATCTACCGTCGGGTTGACCTTACAAAAGGAAAATGAAGTAAGTTCTACACCTACTTGAAGAAAGGATGTCTATAGTGAAAGCTTATGTACAATAGGAAGAGTTCATCCCATATGTTGGAATGTCATGTAAAGCAAAGAAGATCATGTCAATTGTTTTGAAGCACGGTTAAGTCCTACAGTTTGGACCCTTATGGCTGTACATAAGTGAGAAACCTTAGAAGATTTTTACAATCATGTCATCAAAGAGGGAGAATGAGATTAAGTTAAATGAATACTTAAATAAGGCCCAAAGAGTCAAAAGACTCGAGCAAGCCTCTCGATTTCAGGAGATAAAGAATCTTTGAAAGAGAACGGTCAATATTGTAGCTACAGATGGAACAATATACGTGTTTAATGGACGTCACCTCAACACATCGAGGTAGATCATTATTACCATAACTACCTGTCAAGTGTTAAGACAAGGTTGTGTCGGTCTTATGTTATGAGACAAAATAAGGAAAGACAAAAACCGAGATATCACGGATTCCAATACATCGAAACGTGGATTTTGCCACTAAGGTTGAGTTTGACGCACCCCCGATATCTAAGACGCCGTATAGAATAACACTTGTGCAGAGACATGAGTTGTTGAAGCAAGTAAAGGAGAAATTGCAAGAACTTAGTGATAAGATTTCATTAGAATTAATGAAATGCCATAGAAAACACCAGACGCTGTCTTAAACTCTTGATTTGAACTGGTTATGGAGAACACCAGTTTGCGAAAAGAGAGACGATTATCTCCGCTTGTACATCAATTACCGTTAGCCGAACAAGATAACAATGAAGAACGAGTATCCCTCACCACGGATAGATGATCTACTTGATCGGTTGCAAGGGTCGGTAGTCTCTTCTAAGATTAAATTAAGATTTGATTGTCACCGTTTGAGAATTCGAGACTCAGATATTGCAAATACGGCATTTTGGACTAACCCGAGTCACTAGAGAGAGAAGTCGTATGACAAGCTGTCTCGGGATGGCAAACCCCGAGAGATATGGAAAGAGTTACAAGTCATCTTAGATGTGTTGAGCTTTACCCGATATGTGAAGGGAGAAGTTGTGTAACACCTTTTATGGTCACCTACTACGGATGACGATGAATTATTGAATGGGACGAAGAATTGAAAATAGAGTTGTTGAGAGTTAAGAGGAGATTCATTGGTGCAACTGTTTTGATTTACCTTGAGGTATTATGGGTTTTAAATGTACAAGTGATTCTTCAAGACAAGATCTTGATTGTGTGTGGAGGAGCCATGTTTAAGTAATAGCATACTTGTCTTGTTGGTAGAAGTGGTATGGAGTAAAGTATTTCCCCTCGTTACTTGGAATTGCAACAAGAATTGAGGAAACATAACATCAAAGTTTGGTTTGACAAGAACCAAAGCCCACAATGTAAATTGGAAGCTAGACTTTCTTTGATAGAGAAATCAATGGGAAAATAAAGGAAATGCTACATTGAGAAAGACCCGAGAAGGAAGTTCAGTCCTGATATATCGACCTTTATGAGATCTTAACGCAAGTTGGAGAAGTGTCTTATAAGTTGGCATTGCCGCCAAGGGTTGAGAGTGTTCACCCGGTATTTCATGAGTATCAATCAAGAGAGTACATACATGACTCGAGACATGTTGTCAATAATGAGGACATAGTGGAAGACGAGGAACCAATGAAACTAACTTAAAGACGCAGGACAAATCTTTAGTTGAGTTTTATGCTAAGCTAGTAGCATCGATCGAATCGACGGGTTAGACATAGTTCTTCCTTTAGTTGAGTTATGTAGATGCTATGTGTTGTGTGTGCCTTGTGCAGAGATGTGCTTTATGACTTGATATATCTTGCAATGGTAGTTCGAGTAGTTTATATGTGTAGATTACATAGTCTAAGCCTTCTTAGTGTGAGAGTTCATACCTCGGCCGTAGGAACCGAGAAGTTTGGCGTATTGCAAGTTTCGGGACGAAACTTGTTTTTAGGGGGATGTAATGTAACGCCCCAAATTTTGGCGCGCTTGCGATTTTATTCCTTACGGCTTTTATCGATATTTACTGTTTTTCTTGAGTAATTATTTTTCAAGCCAAAAACCTTACGGAAAATCGAGTTTGGTTTTGATCATGTTGTAAATTGTTTGGATTGCCCAGAAAAATTGATTTTACGAGTTTTATGCTTGTTTTAAAAATGGGTATTCCCTTGGTTCGTTTTATTCGTTAGATCACCGTTCAAATTTAGCATATAAGCTAAATTTGATTAGCTTTGGTGTTTAGGTCCGGAAGCACCCGTTACAGGACAACAAACCCGTTCTTGACTCCGTAGACCGTGCTTCATCTTGGATCTCGTGTGAGTACCTTCTCCTTCGTTAGTTCGGTAATGGCAGTATATAATGCTAGGTGAATTTAGCATAACGTAGAGCAAATGCCATGTAGTGGCCTTAAACCGTAGGTATTAGTGTTTGGATATTGAACTTGTTGAATTATCTTATTTACGATCTTAGGATGATCTTCGAGTTTAGGGGTTGAACCTAGCATGCTATAGTTAGGACCTTTTATATATATATATATATCGAGGACTTCTAGATTTTTAGTTAGTTATTGATAGTGCCTTGTTCTGGCCAGGAGTTGAGTATCTTCCTGCGGGAAGTTGAGAGATATTGTTGAGCGGTTTAGCTTTGGGACGAGGTAAGTCTCCGGACTTACTTAGCTCGTATTCTATGTATTAGATTCGATGCGTGTTTGGTGGTGTGTGTTTTATTGCTTTCATTATAACTTATAAACCGGAATAGGATTACCGACCTTTATATATTATTTGGCCCAAGTGTATGATAACGGGCGGTGACAACTTGTCTAGCTCTTGCGTAGAGTTAGGAGGTTCTTGGCGACTAGCCCGTGTGGTTAGACGGTCGGAGGCATCCACCGTTCCATGCGGTAAGTGGGGACCGAGGCGAGTTTCGGGAGATTCTCGTGTCACAAAAGCAGTTGAATTAGAACGGGATACGACTTAATAATAAAAAGATAATAAACCGGACTTGTGTGATTTGGTGTACATTGTGTGTTATGTTGATTTACTTGTGTTTGTGCCTTTCACCTTGATTCTAATGCTTCGAATATTAGCTAACGGTTTTATACCGATTGTTGTAGATTGCCTTGCAGGTTAGGATTGCGGCCGAGAGATCCGGAAGAGTGGGCAGCCGGGGTCCGTACATTTTAGGAGTGGGTTTCGGTTAGAGTCGAGTTGTGTTTTATTCTTTGTTTATTATGTTGGTATGCCGCGTGTATGGCGTTTTGGTCTTTGGTGTTGTTTATCGGCTGAAGTCCGTTGTTTGGTTTCTTTTGGGTTTTCTTACATTGCTTTAAACGTATTTCGTTTTTGCCTTTATTTGTGTCATGTTGAAAGATCCGGTGAAATTGTTGTCAGGCTAAGGGTCGGGACCCATTGTGAGGTCCCAACCCGTAGCATCCCGAATCCCCCGGATTCGGGGTGTTACATAAAACAATCGAAGATGACAAAAGTCAACAAAGGAAATATGCAATTCTAGGGATTAAAGCATCTAGTTGTGGTTCCAACTCAAGATCTAAAGATAAGCGGACAAAGCTGAGGTTTTTGCATAGGGAAGGTGTTACTAAAGTGGAATAGATCACCGGGTAAGTCTCACTACTCACTAATCCAAAACCGTAACTCCTATTACCGGGTAAGTCTCTAGGAATTAAGATAAAGAACTATAACCTCAAACTAACACACCATCTAAGGGAATAGAATCAACCTTTACCGGGTAAGTCTCAGGCTAACTACAAAGATGGGATGAAAGCACACTCATACCCCAGTAAAGGATAAACCTTTATTACCTACACTTATGATCTTAGGTAAACAAACTAAGGAATTACCAGGTAAGTCTCATCCTAGGCTTGTATTGAACCAGGAAAGGTGTAATAAGAATAGGATTTGGCAAACTCTAACACTTAACTCTCAGTTTCGGGTCAGATAAGTCACCTCGGTCAGCCAAATTCCACCCCGGCCGAGATGTTCATCAACTGAGCGAGATGCTTAGGGTTAAGGTTAAAGACTCGAACTTTAAGGGTCCTACTGTGATTAAGATCATTCTATCATTGTTTTTCCCACAACCTTCAGCCAATCACCCTAGAATCACACAAAGAGTATAGCCACTCATCATCATGAAAGTATAAATCAAATATATGGGAAGAAAGAGAATAATTGAACAAGAAAACCTTAAGAAAGAGGCTTCAACAACTGAATCAATTATCAAACACAAGCGTTCCTTGGATAAAAATCCAACAAGACAAACAACAAGGAAGGGAATCTAAGATAATCTTACAAAAACCTTTCAAAAGCTATAAAAGCTATAGACTTTCTTCCTTCAACCTTCAAAAAAGGTTCTTCAAATCTCCCAACTGGAGTATGGCTGCTGCGATGAGGCGATAGCGGGTATTCCGAGTGTATGCGGATATTCCGAGTGTATGCGGATATTCCGAGTGTATGCGGATGTCGGATTTGTGGGAAATCCGATCCTTTTTATAGGAAAATTACTCTCCAAAGATAAGATATCTTAGAAAGATCTCTTCCCATAAAAATAGGTAAAATATATGATCTAGCATATCTTCTTCCTTCCAAGAGCAAAGCCCAAAAATATAAGATCTCTTTCCAAAGATAAAAGATCTCAGCCAAGAATAAAATATTCTCGCTGCGTCCCAGGTGTTCGCCTCAGTCGAGTCGACTTCTCTGGATCACCTCGGTCGAGGTAACTCTGTAGTCAAACGAGGTGAGTCACAACTTAATGTGAAATCTCTTAAATCTGGTCCAAAGTAAATCTTTAATCCATGGCTATGCTTCCTGGGTGTTTCTTTATGTTCCTGAATGTAGCTCCAATGACTCCTTAGCTCCTTTTGTTCCTTTTTGATGCAAAACGTGTCATTTTACCTACGATTACAACAAAACTAGGTGTAGACCTCGATTCCCGCAAAGGTAGATGAAATGGTAATATAATCACATAATATACATACAAACATGCACGTTATTGAAGATAAAACGTCCAAGCAAACCCCAAAATATAGACTATAATTCATGCTATCAAAATACCCATACTTAGCCCTTGCTTGTCCCCAAGCAAGTTCCACATATAAAAGGAAAGATAGAATGGATTATAAGTCAAGAAAATCAATGAAAAGGCTTTCAAAACATTTTTTATGGTGTGCTATAATCATAGATCACTCTTAAGAGAATACTTCATGAGATTTAAAATCAAAATATGACCAAAACATTTTATAAATATAAGAAAGTTGTTCATCTTTGCATAAAATCGTAGAATGCATAATAAGTCATAATTATCGAAATTAATCATGCATAATCCAGTTTAAACCACTAAGTCAATCAACAAGCTCGGACGTCTCAAAGGCTTCCCAAAAGAAAGGTCAAGAAACGTGTAGAGTAGGGATGTATGTAAGGTAATGTGGTGCTAGAATCCGGGAAAAGGATATACTTCACTTTCACTTTGACTTGCAACATCTTCCACCAATAAGCTTTGCTTATTTCACACTTTTTCTTTTTACTTTACTTTTTGGGATGCATGGACAGAGGTGCACAATAACCGAAGCCTAGGAAATCAGCAACCATCAATTTCTTGAGATGCATCAAACCCTTGATGCACATACCATGACCCGTTAGGAATATCGCTCAATCCGACTTTGGCAAGACACAAACACCCGGCTATGTGAATGGTGTTGAGTTACTCATCATCATGATTGACTTCCCCAAACCTATTTATTTCTTTCTAATACTTTCACTTCCAGTTAACTTCTCAACTTTAACTTCACTTGCTTTCACCACTTCGCTTGCTTCCACATTCCTGGATAGGTAAAGGGAGGCAAAAATGTATATGAGGGGCTAAGCATGATCAAGAAGAAGAAGAGAGAAGAATGAATTGCCTTAGTCTTTCCAGGAAGAAAGTGAGAGAACTCATAACGTGGTGTCAACCTTCAAATTTAACATAATTTGGATAAAAACAAAGTATTAAATATGGCAAAAATTTCAAACAAAGCATTTAGCAACTTAAACATATTATAAAACCTTTCAAACACATAAAGATTTCAAAACCAGTCAGTAAGCATGATCTTCACTGAGATCATATCTAGATAAGAAGCACAAAAATCGTTTCGAAAACTCTCAGTTAACCCACCTCGGTCGCGGTGTTCTTAGGTCAACCGAGGTGAAACACCTCGTTCGGCCAGAACTGCCCCGGTCGAGTTCAAAATTTATTTTTTTAAAACCAGTTTTTTTTACGTTTTCTCAATCAAATAACCTGTATATATGCATGCAATCTCCGATAAACATATAGAAGCAAAGTGAAGCATAAATAGAACATAAATATCATGTAAAGTCGAGTCATACATCCATAAGAGTCAGATAATACATCAATAAACACTCCATACTTGGGACACACTTTCCCTAGTGGGTCCAAAAAAGTCTAAGGAAATAAAATACTCACCGGACATAAAGCTGAGCTACATAATAAATAAGAAAGAAAATCCTGCAGCTCTCAGTATTCGCGATCCGGTGGTGGTGGTGGTGGCACATATGGATGCTGAGACGGATCGAACGGGTAGCCCATGATGTGCTCAAACTGAATCTGAGCCATCAGATGCTGGTAATGCTACCTCTCTTGCATCTCACGGATATCCAGTGATAGAGCGGCATAAGAATCAATCATTTGATCCGTCAGATCATCGATCCGACGGTGAGCCTCTGGGTCTCTATGTTGGCGTGCCCTATGCCTGGCAGGTCTCACTGGAGATGTGGCTGGTGCAGGCTCAGTATCATCGTCATCAAGATCAATAACTGGCGCACTCATCCCAGCAGTATCCGTCCCTGTATCCATCGGAACTCCATCATCCCTGTCATCATCAGCATCAGCAGTCTCCTCCTCATCCTCCTCCTCAGCTGGTGCAGCTGCTGCCTCTCTCGCATCCTTCATCAGTGGGACCCAAGCGGTCTGCCAGTAATGACGGTCATAAATTGTAAACTGGATTGACCACCTGATCCCCTGTGGTGTAGTAGGCTCCCATGACATCGCCACATATGGCGTAATCAGTCCTCGGGGAACCAGAATCCGCCGGGTAATCATCTCCTATAGCCCTAGTGGCTTGGCAGCCGCCACCATCGTGCAAGCGCTGAGATTCATATCCTGATAGCTGGCGATGTGGGTCACAAGTCCTCCGCAGCAGATGTCCCCCTTCGCCTTGGCCTTGATCCTGTGCAGATCCTCTGCCAGCATCAAGCCAAAGTCGGGGATCCCTCCAGTCACCATCCAGTATAGGCTAAAAAGCTCCCTCTGTCGGACCTTCTAGGGCATCTCAGTACGCGCCAGAAGCGTCTCGCTGAAAATGCGGTGGGCTAACCTAAAAGCTAGGTGGAAAATAATGCGCTCCCTGGAGTCTCCAAGGTGCCATCTGTCTGCGTGCTCAACTACGTGAGCAATCTGTCCCCAAAACTCCCTAGCTACAGTCCGGGAAGGGAAGTCAACAGCGGTCGGGGCTGGGAAACCGAAAATGTCTCTCCAATACTCTAATGGAACTATGAAGTTCCGGTTCATCAACCGGTACATCACAAAACACTTTGTGGGGAGGTAGGTGAAGGAGCTAACAAACTCTAGGGTAGGCTCCAGATAGGCGGGTGCGCGGATCTCAGTAAACTAATCCAGTCCTGCCGTCGATATCATACGTCTAAGGTCTCCATCCACATGGAGACAATCAAAGGCTGACACGTCCAGGAAGCGAGGTGCTATCACTGGACGGGCTGCAATACGGTCGTAATCGACCCGGTGTCGCTCGTGGATCACCGGTCGATAAGGTCTGGAAGAAGAGGAAGAAGGGGAAGGGGAGGATCTATCCCTAAGGACAAGCCGTCTGTCAGAACTCATTTTCTAAACTCTCTCTGTCAGATCACCTCGGTCGCCTGACAACACTAAAGAACACCTCGGCCGAGGCACAGCACGACTAGACCGAGGTGAAAAACTTCGCAACTAATTTCCTAAAAAATCCAGTTCTTTTCCCCCAAAATCACTACAACTGGTTCCTATGGGGTACTTAATCTGTTCTTCAGCAAATGTGGGGCAACCAAAGCCCAAATTGAAGCAAAATTAGCGAGGTTAGGGTTGTGTTCTATTTTACCTCGTTCGGCCGTTTTGGTTCGATTTCTTCGCAGATCGACGCTTGCACTGGGATCCTTTACGCTTTAATCGCAGTTTGGAAGAGAAAATTTTCGAAAACGAGCAAGAATTGAAGGGCGAGGTGAAAGGGAGCGCCGCAGTCGAGGGGGTAGGTAAACAAAGAAGATAGAGAATTTTTTCCCTTTTTATACCCTTTTTGGAACTGCTGTCACCTCGGTCGAGGTGGTCTCGACTGGACCGAGGTGGTATGGACCGAGGTGGCTCTTCAGAAACCCTAGTCGCCTCGGTTTCTCAAGAATCATCTCGGTCGAGGTGCTCTAACAACAACCGAGACGTGCCTCAGTCAAACTTCGTCTTCTCAAATTCTCGAACTTCTGTCCTTCCAGTTATGCTCTTGGTTTGTACTCCTTCCTTAGATGTCACCTGTTGTCTGTCTAGAACGCCAAAAACAAAACAAAATAAAGCAAAGAAAAAGCAAAAGTATCTAAGCTAGACTAGAAAAAGGGAAAAGAAAGCAATACCTTGGGTTGCCTCCCAAGAAGCGCTTGGTTTAAGGTTGCTAGCTGGACCATAATGCGTCTCAAATGAGGTATATTTGTGCAACCTCCTCAACCGGAATTTCCGGTTTGTATTTGTTGAGTCTATGACCGTTGACCTTGAAGCTTCCGCTCGTTTCGCCCCATATCTCAACTGCACCATGAGGAAAAACATGTTTCACAACATAAGGTCCGGTCCATCTAGATTTTAACTTACCTGGAAAGAGGCGGAGGCGGGAGTTGAAGAGTAGAACTAAGTCTCCTTCGTTAAGCTCCTTTGGGATGATACGCTTGTCATGCCATTTCTTCGTCCTCTCCTTATAGATTTTGGCATTCTCATAAGCGTTCAAACGCAGCTCCTCCAGCTCGTTGATATCCAATAGCCGCTTCTCGCCGGCCTCCTTAATGTCAAAGTTTAACCATTTGATTGCCCAATATGCTTTGTGTTCTAACTCGACGGGAAAATGGCAAAACTTCCCATATACCAAATTATAAGGGGTGGTACCTATGGGAGTCTTAAATGCGGTCCTGTAGGCCCAAAGAGCGTCGTCCAATTTCATGGACCAATCCTTCCTCGTCCTAGAAACGGTCTTCTCCAAAATTGCCTTGATTTCTCTATTCGAGATTTCGACCTGTCCACTAGTTTGAGGGTGATAAGGGGTTGATACCTTGTGGGTTACCCCATACTCCGATAGAAGTGCCTTGAACTTCTGGTTGATGAAATGCGTTCCTCCATCGCTAATGATGATGCGTGGAGTTCCAAAACGTGGAAAGATAGTTCTGTTTAAGAACTTCACAACCACCTTGGCCTCATTAGTGGGAGAAGCGATGGCTTCCACCCATCTAGAGACGTAATTAACTGCAAGAAGAATATAGAGGTTTCCTCCGGAGGATGGGAAAGGCCCCATGAAGTCTATCCCCCATACATCAAAGATTTCCACCTCTTGAATGTTATTGAGTGGCATTTCGTTGCTCCTTGATAAATTTCCTATTCTTTGGCATGCATCACAAGAGGCAACAAACGATTGCACATCCTTAAATAATGTAGGCCAAAAGAAACCGGAACGTAATACCTTAGGGCATGTTTTATCGGTGCTAGCATGTCCTCCACAAGGTAGTTAATGACAATGCCGTATGACGCTACAAACTTCATCTTCCGGAATGCATCTTCGAAGCATCCCATCCGGTCCGCGCTTGAATAGCAGCGGCTCGTCCCAGTAGTAATGACGTACCTCTTTGAAGAATCTTTTCTTTTAAGAGTACGTCAATCCGGGCGGTTTTTCCTGGCAAACAAGATAATTCACAATATCAGCATACCAAGGTCCTTTATTATCAAAAAGTTGGTGGATAGAATGTTCCACAAACTGAGGATGAATGTCGGAGAAGGGAGTAAGAAGTTTGTCATTCTCAGTAGTCTCAGTTGACATTATCTCGCCATCGACCTCGGTCGAGGCGCAGAGGCGTTGACCGAGATGTTGTTCGGTCGCCTCGCTCAGTCCAGAAAGTGCCTCGGTCGAGGTACTGCAACTGGAACCGAAACTAGAGATCTTCGTCTCCTGGATTAGCTTCTCAGTTTTAGCTCCTTGATCTTCTTCCAGTGGCTTTAAGCTCCGTATATCTGCATCACAAGAAGCATCTATACCTTCCTCCATTAAACTGAAACTAATAACTCTTTCGAGTGGATCATTAATAAGGATAGATCTCACCAATTCTCTTGATTCTTCTTCATCGTAGATATTGAAGATATCATCGCTTAGCTGCTCTCCTTTCATGGATGTAAGTAATGCGAACTCCACTTCATCGCCACCAATGTTGAATTTCAACTTGACGTTCTTACAATCCACGTTGCAACCCGAAGTTGCTAGAAATGGCCTCCCGAGAATAATAGGAACTGGATAATCTGCGGGAATGTCAAGTACAACAAAGTCTATTGGTAAATAGAAGTTACCTAACTTGACCGGAACGTCTTCCAAAATTCCCACGGGATGGGTGATGGAGCGATCCGCCATGTACAATCGAATCTTGACCGGCTTGGGCTCTCCAAGTCCGATCTTCACACATAGCTCCAGCGGAATGATGCTCACGCTGGCTCCTAGATCACAAAGGGCTTCACAAGTGACATCCCCAACTTGAATGGGAATGCAAAATGAGCCGGGATCTCTCAATTTAGGTGGCATCTTCTCCATCATGATTTGAATAAGCTCCGAGGATTTAGATGTCATCCTTACTTCACCAAAATCTTCCAGTTTCCTCTTTTGATAGCATGAATTATAGTCTATATTTTGGGGTTTGTTTGGACGTTTTATCTTTCATAATCTGCATGTTTGTATGTATATTATGTGATTTTACTACCATTTCATCTACCTTTGGGAGAATCGAGGTCTACACCTAGTTTTGTTGTAATTGCAGGTAAAAGGGTACGTTTTGCATCAAAAAAGGAGCAAAAGGAGTCATGAGTCATTTGGAGCTACATCCAGGGAGCATAGCTATGGATTAAAGATTTACTTTGGACCAGTTTTGAGAGATTTCACATTCACTTGTGACTCACCTCGGTTGACCAGAGATTCATCTCGACCGAGGTGATACAGAGACGCCGACTCGACCGAGGCGAACACCTAGGACGCGGCGAGAATATTTTATTCTTGGATGAGATCTTTTAAATTTGGAAGGTGATCTTATATTTTTGGGCTTGGCTCCTGGAAGGAAGAAGATCATATATTTTGCCTATATTTATGGGAAAATATCTTTCTAAGATTTATTATCTTAGGAGGGTTATTTTCTTATAAAAGGGGTTGGATTTCCACAAATCGGAGACCCCGCTACATCCGTTTACGGCTGGACATCTTGCTTACGAGAAGATCACGCATCAGCAGCCTACTCCAGTTGGGAGAGATTCGAAGAACCTTTTTGAAGGTTGAAGGAAGGTTGAAGTCCATAGCTTTTATAGCTTTTTGGAGGGTTTTTGTAAGATTATCTTCAATTCCCTCACTTGTTGTCTTGTCTTGTTGGATTGCTATCCAAAAAACGCTTTGTTGTGATATTTGATTCAGTTATTGAAGTCTTTTCATTAAATTCTTCTTGTTCGAATATTCACCTTCTTCCCATATATTTAATACTTTCATAATGATGATGAGTGGCTAAATTCCTTGTGTGATTCTAGGGTGATTACCTGAAGGTTGTGGGAAAAACAATGATAGAATAATCTTAGATTCCAGTAGGATCCTGAAAGTTCGAGTCTTTAACCTTAACCCTAAGCATCTCGTTCAGTCGATGAACATTTCGGCCGAGGTGGAAACTGGCTGACCGGGGTGGCTTATCTGATCCATAACTGAGAGTTAAGTGTTAGAGTTTGCCAAATCCTATCCTTATTACACCTTCCCTGGTTCAATGCAAGCTTAGGATGAGACTTACTCGGTAATTCCTTAGTTTGTGTACCAACGATCATAAGTGTAGGTAATAAAGGTTCATCCTTTATTGGGGTTTGACTGTGCTTCCATCCCATCTTTGTGAGTTAGCCCGAGACTTACCCGGTAAAGGTTGATTCTATTCCCTTAGATGGTGTGTTAGTTTGAGGTTATAGTTCTTTATCTTGATTCCTTGAGACTTACCCGGTAATAGGAGTTACGGTTTAGGATTAGTGTGTAGTGAGACTTACCCGGTGATCTACTCCACTTTAGTAACACCTTCCCCACGAAAAAAAATCTCAGCTTTGTCCGCTTATCTATAGATCTTGAGTTGGAACCACAACTAGATGCCTTAATCCCTAGAATTGCATGTTTGATTTATTGACTTCTTATTCATCTTTGATTGTGTTAATTGCTCTTGCGGTTAGTATTGACATCAGCATACCGTATTGACTTTGTTTCACCGAGTCCTTGTGATCGACCCCTGGAATTTTCTTGCTTTTACTACGATTGACCCGTACACTGCGGGTTCGCATCCTTGTTTTAAGCTTAAGTCTAGGGTTATAAATTTAAAGCTTGCACACACCGTTTGGAGCGAACAAGTTTTTGGCGCCGCTGCCGGGGACTTGGTCTAGACCGAGCCGGTACGGTTTGCTCTTGGGGCGCTTGCCCCATGTCATCTAACCACTCTACTTGAGTGACTTTTGCAGGTTCTTTCTTCGGTCTATATGAAGAACCCGCGCTGGGAAGGAAATCGTTCCTTACGATCCCGAACCAGAGAAGACATACAAGCAACGCTTGAGAGAAGCAAAGATGGCCCAACAAGACGATCGCGATCTTGCGGCCGAATTGAAAGAGACGTTAGAGCTGCTACGTCTCAGCAAGGAGGAACTAAGGCAAGAAAAAGAAGAGAATCGCACCAAGACTGCAGCTATCGAAGCGGAGATAGCAGTCATCCAAAATCAGATTCTACTTCGACCGAGGGAAGATCCCCCTATTGATCCTCGACCGATGCAGGATCCAGTAGCTGATCTTCGACCGAGGCAGATTCCAGTACCTGACGCCCCGGGCAATGTACCTCCACCTCGGATGCCAGTCCGAGATGTTCTTCTAGCAGGAATTCCACAAACCCTAGGTCAAAGGATGGACCCTAATCAACAACTGAGGCGTCCAGGAGTGAACCTAGGAGATCCAGCAGATCATGACTACGAACTTCGACCGCAAGTTCTAGCCATGATTCGCCAATGCCAATTCGGAGGGCTAGAGAAAGAGTCGCCGCATCAACATCTTCAAAACTATGATATCTTGATGGAAACCTTGCGACCTCCCAGAATTGAGAATAACAATTACAAGCTAAGACCTTTTTACTTTTCTTTAAAAGATAGAGCTCTTACTTGGTATCAATCTCTTCCTCCAGGAAAATATAGCACATGGGAGGAGATGACTACGGAATTCTTGACCAAATTCTTTCCCCCCTCAAAGACCGCTGAAATGAGAGGGAAGATCAACGCTTTCATTATGAAGGACAAGGAGAGCTTGTCCAAATCTTGGGAGCGGTTCAAGGATATCCTCTTGGATTGCCCACATCATGGGATTCCAAAGATCGAGTTGTTGGAGATCTACTTCAAAGGACTGGACGGAAGCATCCAGTTCAATCTCCAACTACTCTCTGCCGGTACCTTCATGGACATGGCGATTGATGAGGCTTGGGATTTCATTGAGAAGCAAGCCTTGCACATGGAGAAATACACCCACCAAGGAGCTGAAGGTGGAGTTAAAAGAGTCAACTTTCAAGAGACTCAATCCAACAACAATCAACTCACGTCTTTGAAGAATGACGTGAAACAATTGAAGGAGCTCTTGATGGTTCAAACTAAGAAGGAAGAGCAAGGGCAATGGAACAACAACAATAACGGGTACCGTAACAACAACAACGGTCCCCGAAACAACAACTACAACAACAACAATAGAGGATCCAATAGCAACAACTGGAGGGCGAATAACCAAAATCATGGTAACAATCATTCAAACTCCAACTCTAACGATTCCTCTAACCCTTTCCTCTCTTCCCCTTTCTTCTTCTTCTACTCCATTAAAGAGCCAAGGGCAAGGATCAAGTTCGTCTCAGCCGGAAAAGAAAGACGCAATTCTGGAGGCTATCTTGATCAAGCTTAGCGCTATGGAGAATTCTATGACTTCATTTTCGAGGGCCCAAAAGTCCTTTAAACAACAACTTGCTAGTAGGGCGAATGAAGCGCCAAGAGATCCAGGGAAGCTTCCAGCAAAGACGGAAACTAACCCTAAGGGCCAGTGCATGGCCATAACAATGAGGAGTGGACTTAAAACTGCAGATCCAGTACCTCGTTCGACGCAGACCACCTCGGTCCAGATCCAGTCGAAGAACACCTCGACCGAGATGCCAACCGAGGTGGGGCAACAGAAAGCAGGAGGGACGACTGAAACTTATGTTCCACCTCCTGCATACAAACCACCACTTCCATTCACTCAGTCCAGAGCCAGAGCACATCTAGACAAGCACTTTGGTAAGTTTCTTGACTTGATGAATAAGCTCCATATTAATATTCCCTTCCTTGATGCTATTCTAGGTATGCCCGCCTATGGGAAGTTCTTAAAAGAAATCTTATCAAGGAAGAGGAAGCTGGAGGATGTTGGTGAAGTTAGGATGACATCTAAATCCTCGGAGCTTATCAAGATCATGAAGGAAAAGATGCCACCTAAGTTAAGAGATCCCGGCTCATTTTGCATTCCCATTCATGTTGGGGATGTCACATGTGAAGCCTTTTGTGATCTAGAAGCCAGCGTGAGCATCATCCCGCTGGAGCTATGCACGAAGATCGGTCTTGGAGATCCCAAGCCGGTCAAGATTCGACTTTATATGGCGGATCGCTCCATTACCCATCCCGTGGGCATCTTGGAGGACGTTCCGGTCAAGTTAGGTAACTTCTATCTACCTATAGATTTTGTTTTACTTGACATTCCCGCAGATTATCCCGTTCCTATTATTCTCGGGAGGCCATTTCTAGCAACTTCGGGTTGCAACGTGGATTGCAAGAACGCCAAGTTGAAATTCAACGTTGGTGGAGATGAGGTGGAGTTCGCACTACTTGCAGCCATGAAAGGGGAGCAACTAACTGATGATATCTTCAACATCTACGATGAAGAATAATCAAGAGAATTGGTGAGCTCTATCCTTATTAACGATCCACTCGAAAGAGTTATTAGCTTCAGTTTAATGGAGGAGGGTATAGATGCTTCTTGTGATGCAGATATACGGAGCTTGAAGGCACTAGAAGAAGATCCAGGAGCTAAAACTGAGAAGCTAATTCAGGAGACGAAGATCTCCAGTCTCGGTCCCAGTAGTAGCACCTCGACCGAGACACTTCCTGGACTGAGCGAGGCGACTGACGAACATCTCGGTCAACGCCTCTGCGCCTCGACTGAGATCGATGGCGAGACGATTCTAACTGAGACCTCATCGAGTCTAGTTTCCGACACCACTCCACTGGAAAGAGGAAGCAAGGATCCCTCTCAGAAAGCACCCCCAGTTGTGGAGCTTAAACAACTCCCTAGTCACTTGAGGTATGTTTTCCTTGGACCGGATTCCACTTATCCCGTTATTGTTAGTGCTTCCCTTTCCGAATCTGAATTGTCTAAGTTAATGCATGTCCTGAGAAAGCATCGAAAAGCTATAGGTTATACCACGGATGATCTTATTGGCATTAAACCTTCTTTCTGCATGCATAGAATTCTAATGGAAGATAATCATAAGACTTCACGGGAACCTCAAAGACGGTTAAATCCGATCATGAAAGAGGTTGTGAAGAAGGAAGTTCTTAAGTTGTTGGATGCAGGTATTATTTATCCTATCTCGGACAACAAGTGGGTTAGCCCGGTGCATGTCGTTCCGAAGAAAGGAGGGGTAACCGTTGTGACGAATAAGAACAACGAGTTGATCCCAACAAGGACCGTTACGGGCTGGAGAGTTTGCATCGATTATAGGAAGCTGAACACGGCGACTCGGAAGGATCATTTTCCGCTTCCCTTCATCGACCAAATGCTCGAACGATTGGCCCAGCATTCACACTTTTGCTACTTGGACGGCTATAGTGGATTCTTCCAGATTCCTATCCATCCGGATGATCAGGAGAAGACCACTTTCACTTGTCCATGGGGGACATTTGCCTATCGGAGGATGCCATTTGGATTGTGCAATGCACCCGCTACCTTCCAGCGATGCATGATGGCTATCTTTTCCGAGTACATAGAGGAGATCATGGAGGTATTCGTGGATGATTTTTCTGTATATGGTTCCTCTTTCGATGATTGCCTATCTAACCTTTCTCTAGTGCTTAAAAGATGTGAAGACACTAACCTTGTTCTGAATTGGGAGAAGTGTCATTTTATGGTTAATGAAGGCATTGTGCTAGGACACCTCGTTTCTAATCGAGGTATTGAGGTCGATCGAGCTAAGATCGAGACTATTGATAAACTCCCTCCTCCTTGTTCTGCTAATGGTGTGAGGAGTTTTATCGGGCATGCATGTTTCTACAGGAGATTCATCAAGGACTTCTCTAAAATTTCTAAACCTCTAACTAACCTCTTAATTAAAATGTTGTTTTTGAGTTTTCGCAGGAGTGTCTTGATGCCTTTTACAGGATTAAGGAAGCGTTGATCTCCGCTCCCATTATCCAGCCTCCTGATTGGACCTTGCCCTTTGAAGTCATGTGTGACGCTAGTGATGTAGCCGTAGGAGCGGTGCTTGGACAGAAGAAGGATGGACGGACCACCGCCATTTATTATGCTAGCAAGACGCTAGATGAAGCACAACGCAACTACGCTACCACCGAGAATGAGTTATTGGCGGTTGTATATGCCTTCGAGAAGTTTCGTTCCTATCTAGTAGGGGCGAAGGTCATTGTCTACACCGACCACGCAGCCATTCGTTACTTGTTGGCTAAGAAAGACGCCAAGCCGCGCCTTATTCGATGGATTCTCTTGCTTCAAGAGTTTGACCTAGAGATCCGCGATAAGATGGGATCCGAGAATTCAGTTGCGGACCACCTCAGCCGGCTACCAGAATCTTCCCGCGAGACGGATAACCCACCCATAGACGATTCGTTCCCCGATGAGCACTTACACTTGTTGGAGCGTTTGATGGATTTACTCACTTCACCCCACGATGGAGGTGAAGTATGGAGTGAGGTCACCTCCTACCTCGTATGAGACGCAGTATGGTCCAACTAGCGACCTTAAACCAAGCGCTTCTTGGGAGGCAACCCAAGGTATTGCTTTCTTTTTCCCGTTTTCTAGTCTAGCTTAGATCGTTTTTGTTTTTGCTTTGCTTTGCATTGTTTTTGGCGTTCTAGACAGACAACAGGGAATATCTAAGGAAGGAGCATAACTGGAAGGACAAAAGTTCGAGATTTTGAGAAGACAGAAGCATCTCGGTCACTATCACAGCATCTCGACCGAGTTGATTCTTGAGCAACCGAGGCGACTAGGGTTTCTGCAGAACCACCTCGGTCCGTACCACCTCGGTCCAGTCGAGACCATCTCGACCAATGTGACAGCAGATCCAGGAACAGTATAAAAAGGAAAAAAAAAATTACTTTTCACTTTTTATCTTCTTCACCTCGACCGCGGCGACAGTCCACTTCGCTTTCTCTCGTTCCTTGCTCGTTATCGAAGATTTCCGCTTCTAAACCGAGATTGAAGGGTAGAGGAACCTTTTGCAACAACAGATCTGCAAAGAAATCGAACGAATCGACCGAAACGAGGTAAAATAAGTCGAAACCCTAACTCGTTCATTCGTTTCGATTTGGGCTTTGGTTGCCCTTGATTCTGCTGAGAAAGGATTTAAGTACCCCATAGGAAGCAATTGTAGTGATTTTTGGGGGAAAAGAACTGAATTTCCGAGAATTGGAATCGTAACTGCTGCGCCTCGGTCCGGTCGAACTGCATCTCGACCGAGGTGATTCTGGAGGCTTGTCAGTGACCGAGGTGGTCTGACAGTGCTGAGTGAAAATGAGTTCCGATCGCCGCCTAGCCCTGAGAGACAGATCCTCACCCTCCCCTTCTTCCTCTTCCTCCCGTCCTTACCGCCCGGTTATCCACGAGAGATGCCGGGTAGACTATGAGCACATAGCTAGCCGTCCAGTTATCGCACCTCGATTTCTGGACGTGTCGGCTTTTGATTGCCTAGGGTTAGATGCTGACCTTAGGAGGATGATTGCCACTGTTGGGCTGGATCAGTTTACTGAGATCCGAGCCCCAGCTTATTTGGAGCCGACCTTAGAGTTTGTTAGCTCCTTCTCCTACCTTCCTACAGACCAGTCTGTGAAGTACCGGTTGATGAACCGGAACTTCATAGTTCCTTTGGAGATATGGAGAGAGATTTTTGGCTTTTCTGAGCCCACCGCCACCGACTTCCCCTCCCGATCCGTAGCTAGGGAGTTCTGGGGGCAGATTGCCCATATTACTGAGCATGCAGATAGATGGTGCCCTGGAGATTCCAGGGAGAAGGTCATCTTCCACCCAGCTTTCAGACTAGCCCACAGGATATTTAGCGAGACACTTTTGGCGCGTACTGAGACGCCCCAGAAGATCCGACAGGGCGAGCTCTTCAGCCTCTACTGCATGGTTACAGGAGGTTTCCCAGACTTTGGCTTGCTCTTGGCAGAGGATCTGCACAAGATCAAGGCCAAGGCGAAGGGAGACATTTGCTGCGGAGGTCTAGTCACACACATAGCTACTTATCACGGGATGGACCTTAGTGTTTGTACGATGGCGGCGGCTCCGAAGCCGCTTGGATTACAGGAGATGATCACACGGAGGATTCTGGTTCCCCGTGGTTTGACCACTCCATATGTCGCTATGCCTTGGGAGCGGACTACACCATAGGGGATCCGCTGGTCTGCTCAGTTCACCGTTTTTGATCCGCATTACTGGCAGACAGCTTGGGCTCCACTGATGGAGGATCATAGAGAGGCAGCAGCTGCCCCGGCTGAGGAGGAGGAGGATGACGACGACGAGGAGACAGTGGATGAGAGAGATGGTGGAGTCCTGATGGATACAGGGACGGATACTACAGGGATGAGCGCGCCACCGATCATTGACTTGGATGATGAGGAGGATACGGAGCCTGCACCAGCTGAGACTTCTCCAGTCAGACCTGCTAGACGCAGGAGGCGCGGAGTGAGGGATCGAGCTGCCCACCGACGGATCGATGACTTGACGGATCAGGTTATTGACTCATATGCTGCATTATCGCTGGATATCCGCGAGATGCAGGAGCGGCAGCACTATCAGCACGTCATGCCCCAGCTGCAGTTCGAGCGTGTCATGGGTTATCCGTTCGACCCGACACAGTATCCGTACGTGCCACCACCACCACCGCCGGATCAGGATTACTGAGGAGCTGCAGGATTTTCTTATTATATTTTTATGTAGTTTAGCTATTTATCCGGTGAGTTCTCTTATTTTCTAGACTTTTATTTGACCCACTGTGACAGTGTGTCCCAAGTATGGTGTGTTTGTATTATTTGACTACCTTTTGATGTATTTGACTACTTGATGTATTATATTTCATCGGATATTTTATTTATGCATCACTTCTGCATTTATATGATTATCTGATATTACATGCTTACCTACAGGTTATTTGATTGAGAAAAACGTCGAAACCGAAAAAAAAATGGTTTTTAAAAAAAAAATTTTCGACCTCGACCGAGTCAGTTTTGGCCAAACGAGGCATTTCACCTCGGTTGAACCAAGAACATCTCGACCGAGGTACGTAACTGAGAGTTTTCGAAAACGATTTTGTGTTACTTATCTGGATATGATCTCAGTGAAGATCTTGTTTACTGACTGGTTTTAAATTCTTTATGTGTTTGAAAGGTTTTATAATATGTTTAAGTTGCTAAATGCTTTGTATGAAATTATTAGCATGTTTAATACTTTGTTTTTATCCAAATTATGTTGAATTTGAAGGTTGACACCGCAAGTTAAGTTCTCTCACTTTCTTCTTGGAAAGACCAAGGCAATTCATTCTCTTCTTCTTCTTCTTGATCATGCTTAGCCCCTCATATACATTTTGCCTCCCTTTACCTATCCGGGAATTTGGAAGCAAGCGAAGTGGTGAAAGCAAGTGGAGTTAAAGTTGAGAAGTGGCTGGAAGTGAAAGTGTTAGAAAGCAATAATAGGTTTGGGGAAGTCAATCATGAAGATGAGTAACTCGGCACCATTCACATAGCCGGGTGTTTGTGTCTTGCCAAAGTCGGATTGAGCGATATTCCTAACGGGTCATGGTATGTGCATCAAGGGTTTGATGCATCTCGAGAAATTGATGATTGCAGATTTCCTAGGCTTCGGTTATTGTGCACCTCTGTCCATGCATCCCAAAAAGTAAAGTAAAAAGAAAAAAAAAGTGTGAGATAAGCGAAGCTTATTGGTGGAAGATGTTGCAAGTCAAAGTGAAAGTGAAGTTCATCCTTTTCACGGATTCTAGCACCACATTACCTTACACACATCCCTACCCTACACGTTTATTGACTTTTCTTTTGGGAAGCCCTTGAGACCTTGAGCTTGTTGATTGACTTAGTGGTTTAAACTGGATTATACATGATTAATTTTGATAATTATGATTTATTATGCATTCTATGATTTTATGCAAAGATGAACGACTTTCCTATATTTGTAAAATGTTTTGAGCATATTGAGTTTTTAATTCCATGAAGTATTCTCTTAGAGTGATCTATGATAGTTACACACCATAAAAATGTTTTTGAAAGACTTTTTCATTGATTTTCTTGACTTATAATCCATTCTCTCTTGATTTCTATATAAGGAACTTGCTTGGGGACAAGCAAGGGCTAAGTATGGGGTATTTTGATAGCATGAATTATAGTCTATATTTTGGGGTTTGTTTGGACGTTTTATCTTTCATAATCTGCATGTTTGTATGTATATTATGTGATTTTACTACCATTTCATCTACCTTTGCGAGAATCGAGGTCTACACCTAGTTTTGTTGTAATTGCAGGTAAAAGGGTACGTTTCGCATCAAAAAAAGGAGCAAAAGGAGTCATGAGTCATTAGGAGCTACATCCAGGGAGCATAACTATGGATTAAAGATTTACTTTGGACCAGTTTTGAGAGATTTCACATTCAGTTGTGACTCACCTCGGTTGACCAGAGATTCATCTCGACCGAGGTGATACAAAGACGCCGACTCGACCGAGGCGAACACCTAGGACGCGGCGAGAATATTTTATTCTTGGATGAGATCTTTTAAATTTAGAAGGTGATCTTATATTTTTGGGCTTGGCTCCTGGAAGGAAGAAGATCATATATTTTACCTATATTTATGGAAAATATCTTTCTAAGATTATTATCTTAGGAGGGTTATTTTCTTATAAAAGGGGTTGGATTTCCACAAATTGGAGACCCCGCTACATCCGTTTACGGCTGGACATCTTGCTTACGAGAAGATCACACAGCAGCAGCCTACTCCAGTTGGGAGAGATTCGAAGAACCTTTTTGAAGGTTGAAGGAAGGTTGAAGTCCATAGCTTTTATAGCATTTTGGAGGGTTTTTGTAAGATTATCTTCAATTCCCTCACTTGTTGTCTTGTCTTGTTGGATTGCTATCCAAGAAACGCTTTGTTTTAATATTTGATTCAGTTATTGAAGTCTTTTCATTAAATTCTTCTTGTTCGAATATTCACCTTCTTCCCATATATTTAATACTTTCATAATGATGATGAGTGGCTAAATTACTTGTGTGATTCTAGGGTGATTAGATGAAGGTTGTCGGAAAAACAATGATAGAATAATCTTAGATTCCAGTAGGATCCTGAAAGTTCGAGTCTTTAACCTTAACCTTAAGCATCTCGTTCAGTCGATGAACATTTCGGCCGAGGTGGAAACTGGCTGACCGAGGTGGCTTATCTGATCCATAACTGAAAGTTAAGTGTTAGAGTTTGCCAAATCCTATCCTTATTACACCTTCCCTGGTTCAATGCAAGCTTAGGATGAGACTTACCCGGTAATTCCTTAGTTTGTGTACCAACGATCATAAGTGTAGGTATTAAAGGTTCATCCTTTATTGGGGTTTGAGTGTGCTTTCATCCCATCTTTGTGAGTTAGCCCGAGACTTACCCGGTAAAGGTTGATTCTATTCCCTTAGATGGTGTGTTAGTTTGAGATTATAGTTCTTTATCTTGATTCCTTGAGACTTACCCGGTAATAGGAGTTACGGTTTAGGATTAGTGTGTAGTGAGACTTAGCCGGTGATCTACTCCACTTTAGTAACACCTTCCCCACGAAAAAAAATCTCAGCTTTGTCCGCTTATCTATAGATCTTGAGTTGGAACCACAACTAGATGCCTTAATCCCTAGAATTGCATGTTTGATTTATTGACTTCTTATTCATTTTTGATTGTGTTAATTGCTCTTGTGGTTAGTATTGACATCAGCATACCGTAATGACTTTGTTTCACCGAGTCCCTGTGATCGACCCCTGGAATTTTCTTGCTTTTACTACGATTGACCCGTACACTGCGGGTTTGCATCCTTGTTTTAAGCTTAAGTCTAGGGTTATAAATTTAAAGCTTGCACACACCGTTTGGAGCGAACATCTTCCTTGATAGGATCTCCTTCAAGAACTTCCCATAGGCAGGCATTCCTTGAATAGCATCAAGGAAAGGAATGTTAATGTGTAGTTTATTCATCAAGTCAAGGAACTTACCAAAGTGCTTGTCTAGATGTGCTCTGGCCCTTGATTGGGGGAATGGAAGTGGTGGTTTGTATGCAAGAGGTGGAACATAAACTTAAGTTTTCCCCTCCGCTTTTTGTGGCTCCACCTCGGTTGGCATCTCGGCCGAAGTGTTCTTCGACTGCACCTGGGCCGAGGTGGTCTTCGTCGGTACTGGCACCGACCGAGGCACTGGATCTGCAGTTTTCAGTCCACTCCTCGTAGTTATGGCCATGATCTGGCCCTTAGGGTTGCTTTCCGTCCTTGCTGGAAGCTTCCCTGGATCTCTTGGCTCTTCATTTGCCCTACTTGCGAGTTGTTGTTCAAAGGCCTTTTGGGCCTTTGAAAATGAAGTCATAGAAGTCTCCATAGCGGTAAGCTTGATCAAGATGGCCTCCAGCACTGTTGTTGTAATTGTTGTTCCGAGAACCGTTGTTATTGTTACGGTATCCATTGTTGTTGTTCCTTTGTCCTTGATCTTCCTTCTTGGTTTGAGCAACCAAGAGTTCCTTCAATTGCTTCACATCGTTCTTCAAAGACGTGAGTTGATTGTTGTTAGGCTGAGTTTCTTGGAAGTTAACTCTTTTAACTCCACCTTCAGCTCCTTGATGGGTGTACTTCTCCATATGCAAAGCTTGCTTCTCGATGAAGTCCCAAACTTCGTCAATCGCCATGTCCATAAAGGTACCGGCGGAGAGTAGTTGGAGGTTGAACTGGGTGCTTCCGTCCAGTCCCTTGAAGTATATCTCCAATAACTCTATCTTTGGAATCCCATGATGTGGGAAATCCAAAAGAATGTCCTTAAACCTCTCCCATGACTTGGACAAGCTCTCCTTGTCCTTCATAATGAAAGCATTGATCTTCCCTCTCATTTCAGCGGTCTTTGAGGGGGGAAAGAATTTAGTCAAGAATTCCGTAGTCATCTCCTCCCAAGTGCTGATTTTTCCTGGAGGAAGAGATTGATACCAAGTAAGACCTCTATCTTTTAAAGAAAAGTAAAAAGGTCTTAGCTTGTAGTTGTTATTTTCAATTCTTGAGGGTCTCAAGGTCTCCATCAAGATCTCATAGTTTTGAAGATGTTGATGTGGGGATTCCTTCTCTAGCCCTCCGAACTGTCATTGGCGAATCATGGATAGAACTTGCGGTCGAAGTTCGTAGTCATGGTCCGCTGGATCTCCTAGGTTCACTCCTGGATGCCTCAATTGTTGATTGGGGTCAATCCTTTGACCTAGGGTTTGCGGGATTCCTGCAAAAAGAGCACCTCGGACTGGCATCCGAGGTGGAAGTACCTCGGCCAGGGCGTCAGGTACTGGAACCTGCCTCGGTCGAGGGTCAGCGACTGGGACCTGCATCGGTCCAGCATCGGGAACTGGATCTTCCCTCGGTCAAAGTTGATATTGGTCTCGTAAGGCTGCCATATCTGCTTCTATTGCCTCAGTCCTGGTGCGAGTTTCTTCTTTCTCTTGCCTTAGTTCTTCCCTGTTGAGGCATAGCTGTTCTAACGCCTCCTTTAATTCGGCCTCAAGATCGCGATTGTCTTGGTTGGCCATCTTCGCTTCTCTTAAGCGTCGTTTGTATGTCTTTTCTGGTTCGGTATCGTAAGGAACGATTTCCTTCCCAGTGCGGGTTCTTCGCATAAACCTAAGAAAAAACCTGCAAAAGTCACTCAAGTAGAGTGGTTTGTAGACACGGGGGCAAGTGCCCCAAAAGAAAACCGTAACCGGCTCGGTCTAGACCAAGTTCCCCGTTAACGGCGCCAAAAACTTGTTCGCTCCAAACGGTGTGTGCAAGCTTTAAATTTATAACCCTAAACGTAAGCTTAAACCATGGATACGAACCCGCAGTGTACGGGTCAATCGTAGTAAAAAGCAAGGAATTACAGGGGTCGACCACAGGAACTTAGTGAAACAAAGTCCAATTACAGTAAGCTTTAGCAATTACTAACCACAAGCAATTAAAACAATCAAAGATGACTAAAGTCAACAAAGGAAATATGCAATTCTAGGGATTAAAGCATCTAGTTGTGGTTCCAACTCAAGATCTAAAGATAAGCAGACAAAGCTGAGGTTTTTGCATAGGGAAGGTGTTACTAAAGTGGAATAGATCACCGGGTAAGTCTCACTACTCACTAATCCAAAACCGTAACTCCTATTACCGGGTAAGTCTCAAGGAATTAAGATAAAGAACTATAACCTCAAACTAACACACCATCTAAGGGAATAGAATCAACCTTTACCGGGTAAGTCTCAGGCTAACTCACAAAGATGGGATGAAAGCACACTCATACCCCAATAAAGGATAAACCTTTATTACCTACACTTATGATCTTAGGTAAACAAACTAAGGAATTACCAGGTAAGTCTCATCCTAGGCTTGTATTGAACCAGGAAAGGTGTAATAAGAATAGGATTTGGAAAACTCTAACACTTAACTCTTAGTTTCGGGTCAGATAAGTCACCTCGGTCAGCCAAATTCCACCCCGGCCGAGATGTTCATCGACTGAGCGAGATGCTTAGGGTTAAGGTTAAAGACTTTCAGGGTCCTACTGTGATTAAGATCATTCTATCATTGTTTTTCTCACAACCTTCAGCCAATCACCCTAGAATCACACAAAGAGATTAGCCACTCATCATCATGAAAGTATTAATCAAATATATGGGAAGAAAGAGAATAATTGAACAAGAAAACCTTAAGAAAGAGGCTTCAACAACTGAATCAATTATCAAACACAAGCATTCCTTGGAAAAAAATCCAACAAGACAAACGACAAGGAAGGGAATATAAGATAATCTTACAAAAACCCTTCAAAAGCTATAAAAGCTATAGACTCTCTTCCTTCAACCTTCAAAAAAGGTTCTTCAAATCTTCCAACTGGAGTATGGCTGTTGCGATGAGGCGATAGCGGGTATTCCGAGTGTACGCGGATATTCCGAGTGTATGCGGATATTCCGAGTGTATACGGATATTCCGAGTGTATGCGGATATTCCGAGTGTATGCGGATGTCGGATTTGTGGGAAATCCGACCCTTTTTATAGGAAAATTACTCTCCAAAGATAAGATATCTTAGAAAGATCTCTTCCTATAAAAATAGGTAAAATATATGATCTAGCATATCTTCTTCCTTCCAGGAGCCAAGCCCAAAAATATAAGATCTCTTTCCAAAGATAAAAGATCTCAGCCAAGAATAAAATATTCTCGCCGTGTCCCAGGTGTTCGCCTCGGTCGAGTCGACTTCTCTGGATCACCTCGGTCGAGGTGACTCTAGAGTCAACCGAGGTGAGTCACAACTGAATGTGAAATCTCTTAATCTGGTCGAAAGTAAATCTTTAATCCATGGCTATGCTTCCTGGGTGTTTCCTTATGTTCCTGAATGTAGCTCCAATGACTCCTTAGCTCCTTTTGCTCCTTTTTGATGCAAAACGTGCCATTTTACCTACGATTACAACAAAACTAGGTGTAGACCACGATTGCCGCAAAGGTAGATGAAATGGTAATATAATCACATAATATACATACAAACATGCAGGTTATTGAAGATAAAACGTCCAAGCAAACCCCAAAATATAGACTATAATTCATGCTATCAATATGCTCGAAAGGTTTTATGATATGTTGTTCGCTCAAAAGTATGCGTCACTAGTTTTAAATTTATATCTAGAACTTAAAGCAAAGTGAACCCGCATTGTACGGATCAGCTGTAGTAAAGCACGAAATTACACAATCGAACTCAGGGATTTGATGAGAATAAAATCGAATTCAGTTATCTAACAAAGTGAAAAAGCTTTTGTGATTAATAAAGGAGGAAATGATTCCAAGGATCCAAGTATCCGACTGCGGCTTTCGATTCAAGACACTTCTAAAGATAAAAGGATAGAGTTTATATCGCCAAGGTTATGTGTTTCAAAGGTAGATATCGTACGATGAAGTTCCGAAACCTATTTGTTTAATCCAAAGGTTCTCTCTGTATGGGTTGTTGAGGCTGCAATATCGAAAGATCTAGGGACAAGAATTACACTCAAACTAACTATCCAAAACCCCAGGATGTGACTCTCCAAGGTAAAGAGAAAAAGCACACTTAAAACATTAATAAAGGATGTTGAGTCTCTCTATTACCCAAATCTTACAATCTTAATCTATTAAATTTAGAATCAATGATGAAGTCTTTCATATACTCAAATACAAGTTAAAAATGTTAAGCAAGGTTGGGATTTAGGCAAGGATTAACTTTGGTTAAAGAATAATTCAATTAAAGATCGTCAGGGGAATAAATCGACCTGTTCATAAGTAAATAGTCCGATTTTCCCAAGAACACGGCGATTTTCCTGTTATCGTAAAGTTAAAATCTAAACTCTCAGGGTCCAAATGTTTGAATGAGTTCAGTCTATCATCAACTATTCTCCCCAGAATCACAAAGGTTTTAGCCAACCATTTTCACAATCAATTCAAAATTGAGATTGAATGAATAAATCAAATAAACCCGAATCTTGAATAAAAACTTAATAATCTCAAAATCTGTAAACCAAATTCAAACCTAATCAAAGTATCTCTCAATGTACTCAGAAATGTGTTCACAAACCACAAGAATCACAAAGGAAACAAAGAATCTCACAAATATGATCAAGATTGACTTCCCGGCTATTTCCCTTCAATCCTCTTCCAAGAATCTTCAATCTCTCTCAAACGTGTAAAGATTTCCCGCTGCGGAACCCCCGGTTCCGTTCCTAGGGTTCCGATCTATAGTTTCTTGCTAATGGGCCGCTTGGAAAAACACTTCTGTAGCCTAAAAGTGATGGGCTTTGATTTGTCTTTATCCTTGGGCCGAAAGATAGAAAAATCGTACTAGTCGATTTACAAAGAAAACCGTACGATTTTATGGAGGAAAAATCGTCCGATTTACATGCAGATTGGCACGATTTTCTTCAACACAGAATGCTCGTCTTTTGTCTTATTTCCTTCCTCCCTTTTGTGACTCTTTTACGCAAATCCTTTGCTCTTTATGATTCCTCTAAGACTCCTTAAGTTTCCCTAATATCCTTAGATGCTCCTTGCTCCACTTTTGCTTCCAAATCCACTGAATTTACCTACAATTCAACCAAAACTCGTGTAGACCTCTATTTCCGGAATATTAATGAATAAAGCCTAAAAGGTACACAAGTTCTCTCTAAATGCAAGGTAAATCGAGTTAAACCTCTACAATATGCATGATTATAATGGTCTATAATTCATGTCATCAAAATACCCCAAACTTGCCCCTTGTTTGTCCCTAAGCAAGACTGAAACTTAGAATACAAGATGTCATGGATTATATATGTATGAAAACTCAAAAACCTTTTGTTTGGTAGTGCTTCTTGTTACTGGATCACCCTCAAAGTGGTGTTTCAAGGCATAGGAAGACAAGGCATGTATCAATGATAATAATAGTATGAACTTACTCTCTTTTCTTTCTCAAAAACACAAATAAAAGACATGATAAAGATGTAGAGGTAATTAAAATTTAACAAGTCTAAGCCATTAAGTCTTAAATACATGCATAAAAGTCTCAAGGTCTTCTAATCAAAGAGAGGTCTAAGAAACGCATTAAAGGAGGGAATTGTTTTAGGGAATTATGGTGCTAATCCGGGAAAGAGGAACAACATAATACCTTCAAGAACTTTACTTCACCACACATGCTTTGCATGTAAAAGCTTTGATTTCTTTATACTTTACTTTTTGAGAGTATGGACAGTGGTGCACAATAACCGAAGCCTAGGAGATCGGCGTTTCTCAATTTCGAGATGCCTCAAACCCTTGATGCACATACCATATCCCGTTAGGACTTGTCGTTCAATCGGACTTTGGCAAGACACAAACACCCGGCTATGTGAATGGTACCGAGTTACTCATCCTCATGTTCAACGTCCCCAAACTTATAATTTGCTAAACTTTCACTTAATACATTTTTATTGGTCCTCCCACATCAAACATGCCTTTTTCAATCACCTATCCTAATTCCCAGATGGTAAAAATGAGGTCACATATTTCATTGAGGAGCTAGCATGAACAAGATATGAATTAGAGAAGAAGTGAATTGCCTTGGTCATTTTTATATGATTTAAAAGAACTTATGATATAGCTTCGACCAATATTTCATTCACTTATCAAGACATCAAAATTATATAAACCATTCATGTGTTCAAGTAAGAAAATTAAGCTCATTCATGCTATAATTAAAATCTCAACATAACCATGTCATCTTTTTGCCTTTTCCACATCACAATTCTCATCATAGAAGTCATTTCCATTATAAGAAGCACAAATTTTTTAGAAAACTCATAATTTTGAAAGAAGGCATGCAAATGCGAATGTCATAGTGGAAAGCAAGTAGTGCAAGAGTTATTACAAGCCAAATCATCAAAGGTAATACAAAGTGCATAGAGTGCTAAAATGAAGTAAAAGAGATTGTAAGTACCCCCACCGCATACTTAATCTTCACATTGTCCCCATGTGAAAAATCAAGCATAAGATGGAGAAAAATACTTACAATGTAAAAGGAGTGGGATCTCAATCCTCAGTCGGTGGTGGTGGTGGTGGAGGATATGGATCATCGGCGCACTAGGGTCATAGAAGTGGCCGAACTGATGGTAGTACATGTCTCTCATCTGGCCATCATAGGAGGAGTGTCTAGCATCCGTCTCCTGCCGGTACACCTTGAACTGAGTGTTCAGGGTGTTGTAGTCGGTGTGGAGGGCCTGATAATCAGAGCGTAGATCATGGTAGTCGGTGCGTAGACCCTGGAAACTAGAGACTAAGTCTCTGAAATGTCGGGGAAGTCTATGTCCTCGTCCATGTCCTCTACCGTGGCTAGGAGCATGTGCAAAGGAGTGACGGGGTGGATGCATCTCATCCTCTGTCTCTTCGGTGCCTCGACTAGTCCGGCTAGGTCCTACACCATGTGTATCGGTATCCATGGCATCCGTGGCATGTCCACTATAAGTGTCACTCTCGAACTCGAGCATGGTCCCCTAGTGTACTCCATCCTCATGATCCTCCTCATCCTCAGTATCACCTCCATCATCATCATAATAACAAGAAGGAGGAGCTACCTCTTCAAGCATCAGTACAAAAGTCTCCTTGCAATTCCTCTTATTCCGAATGGTGTATTCGGACTTCCATACTATCTCGGATGACTTCTTTTGTGGATCCTTTGCCCACGGCATGGGCACATGAAGAGTTCCTCTCCCTCGAGGAATCAAGACCTGTCTCGCATCCAATCTCTGTGATCCTAAGGGCTGGGCACTCTCAGCTAAAGTGCAATCTGAAAAGTCTAACTCCAATGCCTTTGCCACATGAGTGACAAGGCCTCCAACACATATGTCACCCTTTGCCTTGTTGGCTATCTTTCCTAGATAGTTGGCAAGCATAGAGGTGATATTGGCAATGGTGCTACAAGTCATACAGTACAGGAGAAAGAGCTCATCAGCCTTGAGCTTTTGTGGAGTCTCCGTCCGTGCAAACAAGCTCTCACTAAGAATCATATGCACTACCTTGAAGGAAAGGTTGTACATACTAGTCTCTTTCGAATTTCCGGGTCTCCACTTATCACCACCATACTCTCCCACTGAGATGGTTTCCCAAAAGGCACTAGCACTCACTCCTCTCACGAATGTGCCTGCAGAAGAGTAGGGAAAACCAAACAAATCCCCAAAGTCATCAATAGTGATAGCATGGTTTTGGTTCATGAGGCGGAAAGAGACCGTCCTCTCTCTAGGATCATGCTCAAACGTACTAAGGAATTCTAGGGTGATCTCGGTATAAGCATCTTCCCTAATCATGGAAAACTGACTCAGCCCAACTCTATCTAACATCATGTCCACATCCTCTCGAACAAACAAGGAGTCTAAGTCATCTAGCACAATGTAACGAGGAGAGGTGAATCGACGATCTAAGAGACGTTCATATCTCTTCTTATGTTTTGAGAGGGGAGGGGGAGTTTTGGTTTGGCTTGAGAGGGTGGTGGTGGTGGGGGAGGGGCTTTGGAAGAAGATCCTTTCTTCTTCCCCGCATTTCGAGTGATTCTTTTCAAAGTCTCCATTCTGCAGGAAAAAATCGGGCTGTTCTTATGAAAATTCGGACGATTTTTCTGGGTTGACACGATTTTTCTGTCGATTTTAACAATTCCCACAATTCTGTAAAGTTCTGAGAAAACTATCACCACACACAATCTCCTATAGTTGTTTCTAAGCAAACCCTTCAATTAATCTTAGCAAACAAACAATCTCTAAGCAAGAATCAAAATCGAGCGAAAAACTTAGGTTTCGAATTGAAAAACCTGAATTCCGGATGGATGTGTCGTTTTCCAATCTTGTTGTTGCTAGATCCTTGTTCCTTGTCGAAACTGCTTCAGTTTAGGCTCAATAATCGTTCAAAACGACTAAGGAATAAGGAGATGAGAGGGTGGGCGATTTTCGGCAGTTTGGGAGAAATGGAAATCGGGAATAAAGAAGTGTGGAATGAGAGAATCGAGTGGTGAAGGATTTATATAGGCCGGAGGTTTTGTGAAGAAAATCGGCCGATTTTTAGGGTAGATTTATTTATCGGCCTGGTTTTTCTTCCATTTCTCAGCTCAAGGAGGAAAATCGTCCGATTTTTCTTAGGAGGGTCGATTTGGGATAGATTTATCTCCCTGTTGCAAAAAATCGTCTTGCTCTGTTCTTGAATCGAACGATTTACTTTGTGTAGCTCGATTTCTTTCCTTGTTTTCCTTGAAGATTGCAATTTGAACTAATTTATGTCCCCTATCTTCATTGATTTCTCAATTTGGACCTAATTTCCTGCGATTTTTGACACAAACAAACCAAGAGTGCATCGAGGAACAAACAAAAGCAAAACCAAAAGAAGCAAAACAACTAAACTAAGCTAAACTAAGTGATAAGAGAAGAAAAGGGTTATACTACCATGGGTTGCCTCCCAAGAAGCGCTTGATTTATCGTCTTTAGCTGGACGGTGTTCGTTTTGGTGTTCAATGGAGGAGGATAGGGGCTATCTCCTCAACCGGAACTTCCGGTGTGTACTTTTTCAACCGTTGGCCATTTACTTTGAAACTTCCGCTTTGTTCACCCCATACTTCAACTGCACCATGGGGGAAAATTCGTTTAATTACATACGGTCCTGTCCAACGGGATTTAAGCTTACTTGGGAATAGTCGAAGCCTTGAGTTGAATAGAAGAACTTGATCTCCTTCTTTCAAATCTTTTGGGATGATGTGCTTATCATGCCAACGCTTCGTCCTTTCCTTGTAGATCTTTGTGTTCTCGTACGCATTCACCCGGATCTCATCCAGCTCGTTGATGTCCAAGAGCCGCTTCTCTCCGGCTTCTCTCATGTCAAAGTTGAGCCACTTGAAAGCCCAATATGCTTTATGCTCTAGCTCTACAGGCAGATGACAAGATTTACCATAAACAAGGTTATATGGACTTGTACCTATTGGTGTTTTGAAGGCAGTCCTGTAAGCCAACAGTGCATCGTCGAGCTTCATCGACCAGTCCTTCCATGTTTTAGAGATATTTTTCTCTAAAATTCCCTTAATCTCTCTATTGGATATCTCGACTTGTCCGCTAGTTTACGGATGGTATGGTGTAGCTATATTATGTGTCACCCCTTACTTAGCCAATAAAGTCTCAAATCGACGGGCTGTGAAGTGCGTTCCTCCATCACTAATGATAGTTCGGGGAGTCCTGCACCTTGGGAAGATCATTCTATTGAAGAACTTCACCACTACCATTGCATCATTAGTAGGAGAAGCGATTGCTTCTACCCATCTTGAGACATAGTCTACGGATTGGTGTATGTACTGGTTTCCACAAGAGGATGGCAGTGGTCCCATAAAGTCTACTCCCCATACATCGAATATCTCCACTTCTTGTATGTTGTTGAGGGGCATCTCATTCCTCCTAGAAATATTACCTGTCCTTTGACAAGCATCACAAGCAACAACATATTTTTGCACATCTTTGAATAAGGTAGGCCAAAAGAAACCGGAACGAAGTACCTTAGCACAAGTTTTGTGGGAACTAGCATGTCCTCTACAAGGTAGAGAGTGGCAATGGTGGATGACACTTTCCACTTCGTCTTCCGGAATGCATCTTTTGTATATGCCATCGGGACCTCTTTTGAAGAGAAGAGGCTCGTTCCAATAGAAATGCCGGACGTCCTTAAAGAACTTCTTTCTTTGAGCATATGAAAGTCCGGGGGGAATCTCCTGACAAACAAGGTAATTTACAATGTCAGCAAACCATGAATAATTACCTTTCGAGATTTGTTGAAGACACTCTTCAATCTCGTGTAGTTGTTCTTCAAGAAATGAGTCGTCTATAGGGAGCTCATTCGTCTCGTCGGTGAGGTGTGGAAGACGACTAAGGTGGTCAGCAACTGAATTTTCTGAGGCCTTCTTGTCACGGATCTCTAGATCGATTTCTTGTAAGAGTAAGATCTGTCTTAGAAGCCTTGGCTTCACATCCTTCTTTGTGAACAAGTAACGGATCGCTGAACGATCCATATAGACTATCACCTTCGCACCTACAAGGTAGGAAGGAAAATTTTCAAAAGCATAAACTACGGCTAGAAGTTCTTTTTCTGTAGTGGCATAATTCGATTGAGCTTCGTCTAGCGTCTTGCTAGCATAGTAGATGGTGTGTGTACGACCATCTTTCTTCTGTCCGAGTACGGATCTTATAGCGACGTCGCTTGCATCGCACATAACCTCGAAAGGAAGAGTCCAATCGGGTGGTTGGATGATGGGTGCTGAAATCAAAGCCTCTTTGATCCTGCAAAAAGCTTCTAGGCAATCTTTCAAAAATTCGAAGGTTGCGTCTTTCAATAAAAGATTAGTTAAGGGTTTTGAAATCTTTGAAAAATCCTTTATGAATCTCCTATAGAAGCTTGCATGTCCTAAAAAGCTTCTAGTTCCTTTCACAGAGGATGGAGGAGGTACTTTTTCAATAGTTTCTATCTTAGCCCTATCAACCTCTATTCCTCTATTTGATATTAAGTGACCTAACACAATTCCTTCGGTGACCATGAAATGACACTTCTCCCAGTTTAAAACTAAGTTAGTATCTTCACATCTCTTAAGAACTAGTGAAAAGTTAGAGAGACAGTTATCAAAGGAAGAACCATATACCGAAAAGTCGTCCATGAATACTTCCATGATATCCTCTACATATTCTGAAAAGATTTCCATCATAAACCTTTGAAAGGTGGCTGGAGCGTTGCATAAGCCGAATGACATCCTTCTATAAGCAAACGTACCCCAAGTGCACGTGAAGGTCGTTTTCTCTTGATCATCCGGGTGAATGGGAATCTGAAAGAAACCACTATATCCATCTAGATAACAAAAGTAAGAATATTAGGCTAACCATTCCAACATTTGATCAATAAAAGGAAGGGGAAAGTGATCCTTCCTAGTGGCCACATTCAGCTTACGTTAGTCGATGCATATTCTCCATCCTGTAACTGTCCTTGTGGGAATAAGCTCGTTGTTTTTATTGGCAATAACGGTAATGCCTCATTTCTTTGGTAGTACTTGCACTGGACTCACACACTTGCTATCGGGAATAGGGAAGATGATACCTGCATCAAGTATCTTAAGGATTTCTTTCTTGATGACCTCTTTCATGATCGGATTTAACCGTCTTTGAGGTTGGCGTGAAGGTTTGTAATCCTCTTCCATTAAGATTTTCTGCATACATAGAGAAGGTTTAATGCCTATCAAATCATCAATAGTATAGCCTAATGCTCTCCTATGTTCTCTTAGAACATTCATAAGCTTCTCTAGTTCATCATCATTCAGATTCACACTAACTAACAGGATATGTAGAGTTAGGCCCAAGGAATGCATACCTTAAGTGTGTAGGAAGTGGCTTCAATTCCAATGAAGGAGGTGCTTTGATAGATGATTCATGACATTCTAATGTCAAGGGAGAAGCCTCTGAAGGTGGGGAAGGTGCACTATTAGAGTTGAGAACAACTGTAGGCAAGTTCGTAGAAAGCGGGAAATCAACACTAAATCACCCCCTTTGAAGAAAATCGTCCGATTTTTGGGGCGATTTTTCTTCCTGTTGTCAAAAATCGACTTGCCTTTTCAGAAATCGTGTGATTTATTTCGTGCAGGTCGATTTTTTTCACAGTTTCCGGGGTTAATTCCAACTCTTCAAATCCTGCTCCTGGCTCTCCCTCTAAATCTTCCAATGTTTTACCTCATCATCACAATCATGCTCTACTCCTTCCTTCATGATACTCATACTAAGAACCTTTTGAAGTGGATCTTTCATTAGGATCGAACTCACCACTTCTCTAGATTCTTCTTCATCAAAGATGTTAAAAACATCTTCTCTCAAAGCTGGCTCTTTGATTAAAGAGGAGAGTACGAACTCCACTTTCTCTTCACCTATATTAAAGGATAGATGTCCATTCTTGCAATCTACCATGCATCCGGAGGTTGCAAGGAATGGTCTCCCAAGAATGATGGGAACTGGATAATCTGCAGGGATTTGAAGAACGAAAAAGTCTATAGGAATGTAAAACTTACCGAGTTTTACGGGAATGTCTTTTATTATCCTAACTGGCCTGGTGATGGAACGATCGGCCATGTAAAGCGTTATCTTCACCGGTCTAGGCTCTCCTAGACAGACCGCCTTGCATAAAGCAAGTGGTGTGATGCTCACACTTGCTCCAAGGTCGCAAAGTGCATCATAAGTAACCTCTCCTAAGGTGATGGGTATGCAAAATGATCCTGGATCACGCAGCTTGGGTGGCATATTCTCTGTCATAGTCTTGATGAGTTCGGATGATTCCGTGCTCATCTTGACTTCTCCAATATCTTCTAACTTCCTTCTGTTAGAGAGGATTTCCTTTAGGAATTTCCCATAAGCTGGCATACCTAAAATTGCATCCATAAAAGGTATATTGACATGCAGCTTACTCATAAGATCAATAAACTTACCGAAGTATTTATCTAGCCGCGCCCGCGCTCTAGATTGAGGAAAAGGTAGAGGTGGTTTGTAGGCGGGAGGAGGAACATAGATATCTTCCTTCTCTTTTTCTTTCCCTTCTTCGGTGGTGGTTTCAACTACTTTAGGTTGATGATCGGTGGCTGTTACACCACTTCTAGTAGTGATTGCCATAACCCTTCCCTTTGGGTTATCTTCAGTCTTCCTGGGAAGCTTCCCTTGATCTCTTGGGACTTATCCTGCTTTGCTAAATACTTGGTTTTCTAAAGCTTTGTGAGATTTATCAACCGATGTTATATAACTCTCCAATCCTTGTAGCTTTCCTAGGATTGTGTCCAACATGAGATCGGGCTTCTCCTTTTCCATCTTGTTCGATCCATTTGATGATTGCTCTTGGCTTTTCAAAGGAGTAGAAGAAGATGGAGATGTTAAATCTTTTTCAGCATGTGAATAGGGATTACCTGGATTTTGTTGATTTGATCTCCAATTGTTGTTGTTGGACTTCTTATTGTTGTTATTCTAGTTGTTGTTCCGGTTGTTGTTCCAGTAGTCATTCCTTTGATTGTTATCCCTCCCAATATATTTGGCTTCTTGCTCCTTTGCCTTTTGAAGGCTAGTTTTGATGACTTCCTTCAACTCTTTGATTTCATTATTGAGGGAGAATATTTGTGTTTGCGCAGCGTGGTTCAACTTGGCTCCCGGATCTCCTTGATTCCGGCTATTTGGATCCACCTTTCGGTGGGAATACTTCTCAATCACCCGGGCTTGCTTCTCAATGAAGTCCCAAGCATCATCTTCTCTCATGTCCATGAATGTGCCACAAGAGAGAGATTGGAGATTGAATTGCGTTTCCACATCCAACCCCTTATATGAGATCCTGAAACCTTTCCCAAGATTGAAACAAACTTTCGTTAGGTTTCATAGAAAATGCATTGATCTTACCTCTCAATTCCGCCGTTTTGGATGGCGGGAAGAACTTGGTGAGGAACTCGGAAGATAGATCCTCCCATGTGGCCAACTTTGCAACTGGAAGAGTTTGATTCCAAGCTAAACTTTGTCCTTCAAAGAGAAGAAGAACGGTTTGATCTTGTAATTACTTGTGGTAGCCTTCTTCGGCTTCAATGTCTCCATGAGAATCTCAAAATTCTGTAAGTGTTGGTGTGGAGATTCAGCACTTGCTCCACCAAATTAACTTTGACGAACCATGATGATAACTTGTGGGCTAAAGCTGAATTCCTGGATGTCCTCAGCTCCAAAATTCACACCTAGACGGCGTGGTTGCTAAATTGGATCCATCCTTTGCCCCAGAGTTCGTGGTTCATCCCCTCCATCAGCAACTCTCACATCCCCAGCTGGAATGCGAGAAACAACCGGTGGTCTTGGGTTGTTACGAACGGGATTAATCACTGGATTGATTTCCTCAAGTTCCGGCATGTCCGGATCGAGTTCTTCATCATCGGATGAATCATCTCTAGTGGACTTAGTTGGTTTCTTGACCTTCTTCTTCTTCTTTGCAACGTTCAGTTCCAACTTCATGTCCAACATCATATCCCTGAGTTCATCAATTTGGAATTGATGACTCGTTTCCGCATCTACAGGAGCTTTCTCACTCAACTTAAGTTGACGTTGAGCTTCATCCAACTCAGCTTGGATGTTTCTCTCGTTATTTTCAGCCATTTTCTTTTCCTTCAACTTTCTTCTTAAAGTTTTCTCCAATTCGGGGTCGAAAGGAACTAGATCTTTGGTAGATCTAGTCTTTTGCATATACCTAAAGAATCTACAAACATCACCCAAGTAGACAAATCAAATCACAAGAGCAAGAGCTCTCAAGCTAGACAGCCGAAAACCGAATTTGGTCTAGACAAAATCCCCGGCAACGGCGCCAAAAACTTGTTCGCTCAAAAGTGTGCGTCGCTAGTTTAAAATTTATATCTAGAACTTAAAGCAAAGCGAACCCGCAGTGTATGGATCAGCTGTAGTAAGGCAAGAAATTCCAGAGTCGAACTCAGGGATTTGATGAGAATAAAATCGAATTCAGTTATCTAACAAAGTGCAAAAGTTTTTGTGATTAATAAAGGAGGAAATGATTCCAAGGATTCAAGTATCCGACTACAGTTTTCGATTCAAGACACTTCTAAAGATAAAAGGACAAAGTTTATATTGCCAAGGTTATGTGGTTCAAAGTTAGATATCGTACGATGAAGTTTCAAAACCTATTTGTCTAATCAAAAGGTTCTCTCTATAAGGGTTGTTAAGGCTGCAATATAGAAAGATCAAGGGACAAGAATTACACTCAAACTAACTATCAAAATCCCCAGGGTGTGACTCTCCAAGGTAAAGACAGAAAGCACACTTAAAACCTTAATAAAGGATGTTGAGTCCCTCTATTACCCAAATCTTACAATATTAATCTATTAAATGTAGCATCAATGATGAAGTCACTTCATACACTCAAATAGAGGTTAAAAATGTTAAGAAAGGTTGGGATTTAGCCAAGGATTAACTTTGGTTAAAGAATAATTCAATTAAAGATCGTTAGGGGAATAAATCGACTTGTTCATAAGTAAATCGTCCGATTTTCCCAAGAACACGGCAATGTTCCTGTTGTCGCAAAGTTAAAATCTAAACTCCCAAGGTCCAAATGTTTGAATGAGTTCAGTCTATCATCATCTAAGCCTCAATCATCAACTATTCTCCCCAGAATCACAAAGGTTTTAGCCAACCATTTTCAAAATCAAATCGAAATTGAGATTGAATGAATAAATCAAACAAACCCGAACCTTGAATAAAAACTTAATAATCTCCAAATCTGTAAACCAAATTCAAACCTAATCAAAGTATCTCTCAATATACTCAAAAATGTGTTCAGAAACCACAAGAATCACAAAAGAAACAAAGAATCTCACAAATATGATCAAGATTGACTTCCCGGCTATTTCCCTTCAATCCTCTTCCAAGAATCTTCAATCTCTCTCAAACGTGTAAAGATTTTCCGCTGCGGAACCTCTGTTTCCGTTCCTAGGGTTCCAATCTATAGTTTCTTGCTAATGGGCCGCTTGGCAAAACACTTCTCTAGCCTAAAAGTGATGGGCTTTGAGTCATCTTTATCCTTGGGCCGAAAGATAGAAAAATCGTGCTAGTCGATTTACAAAGAAAACCATACGATTTTATGGGGCAAAAATCATCTGATTTACATGCAAATTGGCACGATTTTCTTCAACACAGAATGCTCGTCTTTTGGCTTATTTCCTTCCTCCCTTTTGCGACTCTTTTACGCAACTCCTTTGCTCTTTGTGATTCCTCTAAGACTCCTTAAGCTTCCCTAATAGCCTTAGATGCTCCTTGCTCCACTTTTGCTTCCAAATCCACTGAATTTACCTACAATTCAATCAAAACTCGTGTAGACCTCTATTTCCGGAATATTAATGAATAAAGCCTAAAAGGTACACAAGTTCTCTCTAAATGCAAGGTAAATCGAGGTAAACCTCTACAATATGTGTGATTATAATGGTATATAATTCATTTCATCATATGTTTAAGATGCTAAATGCTTTGTTTGAAATTCTAGCATGTTTAATACTTTGTTTTTATCAAAACTATGTTAGATTTGAAGGTTGACACCACATTATGAGTTCTCTCACATTCTTAATGGGATGATTAAGGCACTTCATTCTCTTCTTCTTCTTCTTGACCATGCTTTAGCCCTTCATATACATTTTTGCCTCCCTTTACCTATCTGGGAATTTGGATGAAGTTGATGAAAAGCGTGTGAAGTGAAGTTGAGATCTTGGCTGAAAGTGTTAGAAAAAAAAGGTTTGGGGACGTTGATCTTGATGATGAGTAACTCGGCACCATTCACATAGCCAGGTGTTTGTGTCTTGCCAAAGTGGGATTGATCGATAGTCCTAATGGGTCATGGTATGTGCATCAAGGGTTTGAGCCATCTCGAGAAATTGATGATTGTTGATCTCCTAGGCTTTGGTTATTGTGCACCTTTGTCCATGTTCCCAAAAAGTATAGTAAAAGTGAAAATAAGCAAAGCTTATAGGTGGAAGTTGTTGTGATTCAAAGAAAGTGAAAGTAAGATCCTATTCCGGGATTCTAGTACCACACTATCCTATATACATCCCACCTTGACACGTTTCTTGACCTCTTTTGGAAGCTCTTGAGACCTTGAGTATGTTGATTAGCTTGGTGGTTTAAACTGGATTATACATGATTGATTTCGATAGTTATGATTTATTATACATTTTATGATTTTATGCAAAGATCAACAGCTTTCTTAAATAAATGAAATATTTTGACCATGTTTTGACTTTATTTGCCACGAAGCATTCTCTTAAGGCGATTTATGAATAGAGCACTACACCAAAATGTTTTGAAATGTTTTTCATTAATCTTTTTGATGACTTATAATCCATTCTATCTTGTATCTAAGATTTGGATCTTCCTTGGGGACAAGCAAGGGCCGAGTATGGGGTATTTTGATAGCATGTATTATAGTCTATATTTTGGGATTGGTTTAGACGTTTTATCTTAATAAATCTGCATGTATGGATGTATATTCTTGATCATTATGTTGTTTTGTTTACCATTGCAAGAATCGAGGTCTACACCTATTTTTGTTGTAATTGTAGGGAAAAAAACCCGTTTTGGAACAATATGGGGCTAAGGAAGCTAAGGAGTCAATGGAGCTACATTGTGGAGCATTGAGGAGCTACAAGAAAGGCTTAGGAACCATGTAAGTTGGATAAAAGATTGATTTTGGACCAGATTAGAGAGCTTTACACGCAGCTGAGACACACCTCGGATGGCTATAGTGTCACCTCGACCGAGGTGATCTTCGTGATGGGCTGGACCGAGGCGAGCGGCCCACAACCCACGAGATCTTTTATTCTTGGCTGAAGATCTTTTATTTTTGGCAAGTGATTCTGCTATATATTGGGATGAATTTTCTGGATGGAAGCATGTCTTAGAGTTGAAAGTTGAGGGAAGTTGGAAGATTGGAAGATGATCCAAGGAAGGAAGGAAGGAAGATAAAGTTGAAGGCTTTGAATGAAGTTGTAAGGTTTTCTTAGATTGTTTGATTGTTATCTTTTGGTTTGTAATTGAGGAATACAGTTTGATTGTTTGATTGAGTTATGTAGACCTTTGTGTGAAGGTTTTCTTGTTTGAATATTTATTCCTTTTTCATATATTTGATTATTGTTATCATGATTATTATTGGCTAAGTTCTTTGTTCGATTCTATGGTGATTGGTTTAAGGTTGTGGAAAAGACGATGAAAGAATGAGCTTTACCCCAGTTTACCATGAAAGCTCGAGCCTTACCTTAACCAACGAACACCTCGGTCAGTTCGTAGAACATCTCGACCGAGATGGAACATGAACTGAGCGAGGCAAAACCTTTCGTGATCTTTATGTGAGTTGAGGTTTCAGTTTGCCAAATCCTATCCTTGTTATACCCTTCTTGTCCAATACACAAGGCTAGGAAGAGACTTACTAGGTGATTCCTTTGCTTGTATACCCAAGATCATGAGTGTTATGTAATAAAGGTATATCCTTTATTAGGGTTTGAGTGTGCCTTCATCCCATCTTTGAGTGTGAGCCTGAGACTTACCCGGTAAAGGTTATTTCTATCCCCTTGGGTGGTATGTTGGTTTGAGATTATAGTTCCTTTCCTTAGTACCTTGAGACTTACCTGGTGAGAGGATCTTTGGTTTGAGATAGTGAGTAGTGAGACTTACCCGGTGAGCGGATCTTTGGTTTGGGATAGTGAGTAGTGAGACTTACCCGGTGATCTATTCCCACCTTAGAAACACCTTCCCTTTGCAAACCTCAGCTTTGTCCACGTTATCCTTTGAGATCTTGAGTTGGAACCACAACTGAATGCTTTGACCTCTAGAATATGCATTTTCTTTATCTAATTATTACATCATCTTTGATACCTTTGCTTTGTTGCTTATTTTTATTGACAACCTGAATTACCGTGCTTTGTTTCACCTTAGTCCCTATGTTCGACCTTGGATTATTTGTTGTTATTACAACTGATCCATACACTACGGGTTCGCATATTGTTTTAGGCTTATATTTTAGGTTATAAATTTAAAGCTATATCGTTCACCATACACACACGTCTGAGAGCGAACAATGATTTATATGATGGGTTTGTGTATTAGACACTTGTGTTTATGTTGAGGTTATGCCTTATGCATTTGTAAGTACGATGTGATCTCGAGGTTTAGATCTGAGTTATAGGTTGGTTATGGTTAGGGAGACGTGTCTTCTAACCTTTGTAGTATATGATTGTGTGTGACTTGCTTATGCAGGCGTTTATTACTTCCCCAAGGAGAGGCTGTGACATGGTACAGGTTACGAGTATTTCAAGTAAGTCCATAGGACTTACTTAGCGTACAGTTGTGGGTTTGAGTGGTTGTAATAGTTATGTGTGTTTATATAGTTGTTGCATTGTAACATAAGCGGACTAGGATGACCATTTTATTACCTTAAATGGTCCAAGTGTATTATAATGGGTTGTGACCACCTGCCGATGCTCACTGAGAGTTGGAGGAGGTGCTCGCAAGCCAATAGCGCAGAGGAAGGTAGATCCCATCCACAGCCTGAGTTAAAGGGGGTAGAGACGGGATTCTTTAGATTCCTCGTGCCACAAAAGAAGTTGAATTAGTAATGAAATAACTTAAGAAAAGATAATAAACGAATGTGTGTTTGTGACATTGCATGTTGTGATGTGTTGGTGTGTGTATGTGCTATTACTTCATTCTTATTCATTGCTGTAGATAACGGTGTATACTGTGTTGTAGATGATTTGCAGGTTAGGAAGGCTGTAGAGTGAGCCAGATAGGGTGATCAACTGAGGGCTCCTGTACACTAGGTTGCTCGTGGGATATGGGATATTTTGTACCTGGATGTTGTGGATGTTGTTTTGTACTCAACTGTGATGCTGTAGAACCTTTTGATGTATATTATATAGTTTTATGTATTTGGTTTTAATCTATTTGTGCCTTGTTGTAAGATCCAGTGAACTTGTTGTCAGGCTAGGGTTAGGATCCATTGTGAGATCCTAGCCCAATGTGGCATCCCGAGTCCCATGGATTTGGGGTGCTACATGATGTGTGTTGGATCTTGAGATGGTTATTATGTTGTGAGTGTATGATTGTTCTTGTGAGGTTGGCTTGAGGTTGTGAGTATATGTCGGTTGAGGTTGTGGACTAGAATGTGAGTATCCTAGCGTAGCGTGTTGAGATCATCGAGACTAGACATGTTTTATCCTAGATTATGTTGTTATGGTTTATGATATTGTGAGATCATCGGGTCTAGAAGTTTATGGACTTCTAGCTTATGAGAGCGATGTTGGTTATGTGCCTTATTTTGATCAGGCATTGAGTACCTTCCTACAGGAAGTTGAGAGTGGTATTTTGTCGGTTTAACTTTGCGACCAGGTAAGTCCCCGAATTTACTTAGCTTCTTCCTTGTATTAGTATCGATGTGTTATGAGTGTGTGTGTTTAGTTATGTTTATAACAACAAAACCGGAACTAGGAGGACCCTTATATATATTATAAATTGGCCCAAGTGTATGATAACGGGTGGTGACATCACTACCTAGCTCTTGCGAGAGTTAGGAGGTTCTTTGCGACTAGCCTAGGAAGGTAGACGGTTGGATGCATCAATACCATTCCTTATTTGCGTGATATCATGTTGTGTTTCAGTTTTTATATGTGTATGTGTTGTTACCATCTTTCTAATGCTTTAAATGTTAGCTAACGATTTTATACCGCTTTGTAGATGCCTTGCAGGTTAAGGACGCCGCCGAGTGACTCGGAGGAGTTGGTAGCCGGGGCTCCACACGTTATAGGACATGGATGAGAGTTTTATATTTTCTTCCTTTGTCGTGTGTTCTTTAGTCGTCTTTATTGGATGTTGTTTTAATGACTCAACTAGATTTTCCACTTTGTATTGTATTTCGGTTTGAGTCACATTGTATTCAAATGATTTGGTTTTGCCTTTTTATTTGTGCCTTGTTGGAAAGATCCGGTGAAGTTATTGTTAGGCTAAGGGTTGGGACCCATTGTGAGGTCCCATCATGTAGCGCCCTGAGTCCCGCGGAATCGGAGTGTTACGATACAATGTCAATCGATCAGATTGATAGGGTTGAACAAGTGTACCGATCACTATAGGAGAGCGGCGGTGAATTTATCGAATAAAAACTAGACAAAGAAACTAATGAATGCATAACCTTATTTATATGGTGGACATCTAACCTAAATCTCCTAGTGTTTGAGCTAATCCTACTGTGCTCTATCTCTAAGGAATAACAATATTATAAAAGACAAATCCTATCTTCCAACTAACATTATACATAAGGGAAGATAGAATTTCAGGAAAAGAGGGAATATCTTCCAATCTTATGAACGAAATCTTCAGTGTCACCTCCACGGAATTCCTAATCCTCGTAAATACTTGGATTTTTAAAGGTAGTAAAACACGGTTATCAATGTTTCTTGACTCAAGTAACGTACCACATATCCCTCATAAAAAATCGGGAACTAAGACTCGAAGAAGAGATTGAGGAGAAAATATTTAGAATTAGGGTTTGAAGGTGACATTCTTGTGTTCCTAAAAGCTGCAAAGAATAAACGAGATAAATTGAAATACAATTGATAAAGTAAAAGTAGAAAAAAAGCAAGCTCGATTCAATTTTGTTGATTGAATCAAACTCAAAACTTCAGCCTTAGTCTTCTCCAATGTCGGTTGCAACTAGGGTTTTTGAAGCGTTTTCGGAAACTACTAACGCAATCACAAACATTAATATTAAAAGCAAAAGGAAAAGGGAAAAGATTCAAATCTAGATTCAATCGAGAATGATTAAATGTAAGCACACTTCACACGTCAGATTGTAATTTCTTAAGAAAAATTTTGAATCATAATATGTGTTGGATAATCAAATAATATTTGATGAACAATATTATTCAACTTCATCGTAAAAAATTACAAAGAGAAAGGTCTTCTGTTTATACTACTATCTAGGGTTTGAAGGATATTAGTGTAACAAGGAAGTCAACGCAACAAGTAAGCTAACTTATTTTATGCTAAAATAGAACATGAGATAATATAATTTAACCCTCAATATATAAAACTCACTAGTTTAGCCAAAATAATAAAGGAGATAATATAATTACACTCCTAAAAAATAGAAAGTTAAAATAACAATGCTAGCTTGTTTAACCAAAAATAGAGAAGATCATCTAAGGAAAGGAAAAAGTCGTGTGAATGTTTCTTTGGACGCAACCACACTCTTTAACAAGCCTCGTATATGGACTTTCATTTATCTAGTAGAAAATAAGAGTGAATGTGAAATTCTGGGCCTGGACTTCTTAAAGCTTCTTGGATTAGTTTAATGCGTGAACAACTTAATGGGTGAATAACTTTATTTATAGGAGGATGTCTAACATAATCCTCCTAGAATTTGCAAACAAAATCTAAATATTCCAATATGTATCTTGTAACTAAAAGATAGAATTGTCCAAATAGACTTACTAAAAGATAAAAACGTTTAAATAGATAGGCTAAAAGATAACATTAAAATAAAAAGGTTAAAAGATTAAAAAATCATCAAAGAGCGAACATTATGGGACATGTCGACTGACTAGTGGGGCCCAATCTGTTGACTTCTTTGGAAATGCTCCGCCATACTTCACTGTTGACTAATGGTCATGTGCTCGACATGTGTAGTGGTGGTCGACCGACCAATGGATGATGGTCGACCGACCGGCACCAAAACTCGAGAAATTATTGATCTTCACTCTCCGATCTCAATCAATTTTGTATTGTTCGTGATCGTAGGGAAAACCTTTGTGTATTGAGGACATTCTCTCAAGAGTAGCTATATTTTAGCTGCGTAAACACTTATGATGTTGTAATGTCGTAAACCTACCGGTAGATCTCTAAAACACAAAAATGATTGGAATATACCGATCAACAATGCAATCATGCCCAAAAAGGTAACATATATCAATTAGTGTTGTTATCGTGCTTTGTAGGGATTTTCTTGAAAAAAATAATGTAAAATATATATTTATAATTATATTTTACTAAATATTATAATTAAAGAGTACATTTTTATTTGGTTTATGATAAAAGTAATATATTGGAATTTTTGGTAATTTTAAATAAAAGTTTGAGATAAAATTAACCAAATCGATTATATAAGGAAAGAAATACATGAAATTTTATTTTATTGAAATTTAATATATTTAGATAGTAAAAATATCAATTAGTTTGATATAGTAGGATTTTACTTCATCTTGACTTATATGGTAAAAATAACTAAATTTTAGTTAATGAAAGATAGATAATTAGTTATTAAAATAGATATAATAGATAAATATAATTAAATAATAAGGTAAATTATGAGAAAATAACTAAATTTTAATATATTTTTTCTTTAATATAGTATATAGTTATAGATAAATAAACAAACAAACAAATATGCAAACTTTTTCCTAGAGTACGATTTTCTTCAAAAATATTTGCCAAATTAGGTGTATGATGACATGAATTATATATCATCATATTCATCCATATTAGGAGTATATTCCCTTAGTTTTACATACATTTGATAAGAATTGTATGCCTTTAAGTCCATATTCACATATATTTCGAGAATAGAGGTCTAATTGTGAAATTGTAGGTAAATCGGTGGAAATTTGGTGCGGAAATGGAGCAATATGGAGCATGACATCATAAAAGATCAAGAAGGGAGCTTAAAGATACGAGAAGATATGAGAAAAGATCACAATAGAAGATAGAAGACGAAACTAAAAGATAAACACATGTATAAGACAAGAATCGGGTGAATACTTATAGAGATCTATAACACCCCAAGTTCTATGAACTCGAAGCGTTACGGGTAGGACCTCAAAATGGGTGCCGACCCTCAGAGTAGCAATGACACAACGGATCTTACAACGAGGCACAGACGAATGAAAATCAAAACTTATAATAAAACCAAAGGTTTAAACAAAATAAAGCGTAAAAGACTCGCAACTGAGTTCAATACAGAAAGGGAAACAACAACATAAACATAAACCTAATCCCATCCTATAATGTACGGGAACGTCAACTTTCCACACATCCGGATCACTCAACAACATCCTGAACCTGTGGAACATCTACAACATCGGTATAAACCGTTAACTAACATTCTACACCTTAGCAAGACGGTAAACGCACAAACACACATAAGGTAAAGAAAACACATCAACATGCTCACAAACAACCAATTATTATCTTTCATTAGGTTATCGGATTACTAATTCAACTTCTGGTTGTTAAACAAGTATCGCTACGATATCACCTCCGTCCCCTTTCACCAACAAGAATAGAACGTATGCATCCTTCTGTCACCTACAGGACTGGTCCAGTTTCCCCATTCTGAACTGGACAAGTGGTAACCACCCGGTTATAATACACTTGAGCCAATTAAGGTATAACAAAGATGAAGGCTATTCCAGTTATCAGTTATAACATGATAAGCAACACAAACAAGCCAATACAATCAAACCGATACACAGAATAAAGCTAAGTAAGTCCAAGGGACTTACCTCACTAGAAGGTAATCTCAACACTCAACAAACACTCAGGAAAGCCTCGGGAAAGGGACAAAAGGGAAGCCTATTCATACAAGCATCACGAATTAGGAACAAAACTATTGCTAGAAGTCTATAACTTCTAGCCTCAATGATCTCTAAGAGATCTCCACAAGCTAAGGTCTTAGCCTTAGTCTTACAGAACACTTAGGGCTCAAGGAACATTTAGAAGAACAAGGACAGGAACGAGAAACACAATGAAGGAAGCAACTCACAAGAACGGGATTTACTGCAGAAGAAACCGCGGGGGCGGATGGACAAGCGTAGTGGCGGAAATCCGAAAGGGCGACACAACAAAGGAGTGGGTGCGGTTTTCGGTGCAAAAGCGTTGTCGACTCCTTCGACAACAACGAACATAGCAAGGGTCAAAGTTTGCTTTCCTCAACACACAACCACGTCAGAACTCAACAAAGGGAGCTTGTGAACAACAACGGAACACTCCACATGTATCAAGGATCAAACTTGATTCTTGGAGAAGAAAAAAAGAGGAAATGAAGGGAGAATCGAAGCAGAAGGAAGGGAAACTACATCAAGACATGAACATTATAAAGAACAAGGGAGGAAGGACTTAAACATTCAACAAGATCTCAGAAAGCAAGGTTGCAACACTCGAGGGTTGAAAAAGACGTAAGTAATAAACGGGAAAAAGAAGAAAATACGGGAATATATAGAAGAGGTGGAAAAGATGGATGAAAAGGACGTCTAGGGTTAGGAAGAAGATAAGGAAGCCGACCCATAAAATTGAAGATCGGATATTTTATCTATGAAAGGAAGATAAAACAAACGAAAACAGATCGGGCGCGATATGCAGCAAATCCGTAGGGGCGGATCCCCTAAAGAGAAGTTTCGTCATGAAACTTGCAACAACCCGAACGATCACATAATAACTACCTAGAAAATTGTACTGAACTCATATATTCCCACTCGGGCACGTCACTCAAACCATCACAAAAGCATACGCAACGTAACAAAGGAAAACTGACACAAAACGACTACGCTAAAGGTGCTACCAGCTCAGCGTAAAACTCCGGATAGTTCCTCTGGATACTATCCTCTGCCTCCCAAGTCGCCTCATCAGCTCCTCGCATCAACCACTGAATCTTCATCATCGGTGTGTCCTTCGAATGCAAACATCTCGTACTACGCTCTAAGACAGCTACCGGGTGCTCTACGAATGTGTGATCTACCTCGACCACTTGATCCTCATGACTGAATGTTCGCTCTCAGACGTGTGTGTATGGTGAACGGTATAGCTTTAAATTTATAAACTAAAATACAATCCTGAAACAATATGTGAACCCGCAGTGTACGGAACAATTGTAATAACAACAAATACTCCAGGGGTGATCACAAGGACTATGGTGAAACAATGCAAGGCAATTCAAGTTGTTAATAAAAAACAAGCAACAAAGAAAAGGTATTAAAGATGATGTAATAATGAGATAAAGAAATGCAGATTCTAGAGGTCAAAGGATCCAGATGTGGTTCCGACTCAAGATCTCAAAGGATAACGTGGTCAAAGCTGAGGTTTATAAGGGAAGGTATTTCTAAGGTGAGAATAGATCACCTGGTAAGTCTCACTACTCACTATCCCAAATCAAAGATCCTTTCACCTGGTATGTCTCAAGGAATTAAGGAAAGGAACTATAATCTCAAACCAACACAGTACCTAAGGGGATAGAACAAACCTTTACCGGGTAAGTCTCAAGCTAACTCACAAAGGTAGGATGAAGACACACTCAAACCTCAATAAAGGATAAACCTTCATTACCTAACACTCATCATAATAGGTATACAAGCAATGGAATCACCGAGTAAGTCTCATCCTAGGCTTGCATATGGACCAGGAAAGGTGTAACAAGGATAGGATTTGGCAAACTAAAACCTAAACTCAGGTTTGGATCAGATAAGGAAACGTGTTGCTCAGTTCATGTCCGAACTCGGTCGAGATGTTCTATGAACGGACCGAGGTAAGGTTCGGTTAAGGTTTGGCTTGAGCTTTCAGAGTCCACTAAGGTAAGGGCTCATTTTTTCACCGTCTTTCTTACAACCTTTAGCCAATCACCCTGAAATCACACAAGAATTTAGCCAATAATCATCATGATTGTAATATCCGGAATTTTTATTCCGTCTAATTCCGCCGTTGACGGTTTCCCATTCTATCTAGTATCTCTCCCTTCACAAATTTCATTATTTTATGTAAAATTTAATTCACATAAAATGATAAAATTATATCAAACTCTAATCCTTAGAATTATCTATTATTTTATATAGAAGTTAACTCACATAAAATGATAAAATTATATCAAACTCTAACCCTTATAACTATCTATTATTTTATGTAGAATTTATTTCACATAAAATGATAGATTTATATCAAACCCTAGTATTATAATTCATTCTTATTGAGGACAAGCTGTGACGAGCTCATGACAAGCTGTGACGAGGCCATGACTAAGCTGAGACGAGATCATGACTAAGCTGAGACGAGATCCTGACAAGCTGTGACGAGTTTTGACAGATTTTTGACAAGTAATTCAGCCACCTTTCTTGCATGCTTCAGCCCACGTTTTTTTCTACCTTAAACAGCCCAGTTTTTTGCTTACCCATAACAGCCCAGCAGGTGACTTCGAGCCCAGCCTGCAGCAGTCCGGGAGAAGCTAGTTACGAGCCCATTAACAGCCCCTCCGGCCCAACACATTCAGCTCCCTCCAGCCCAGCTTGCAGCCCTCTCCAGCCTGTGAATTACGTAAGAACAGCCAGCCCTTCTCTTTCCTTCTCTCCACTTTGTAACAGCTGCATAAATGAGATATTTAAGGAGATAATTAAGGGGCTGTAACAACCCCATATTCACGCCAGAAGAGAGGCATTGCAACGCCTATTCTGTGCTCCAAATTCACGCCAGAAGAGAGGAACTGCAACGCCTTTCCTGTGCTCCAGATTTACGCCAGAAGCGAGGGAACTACAGCAGCCAGTCGTCCTTTCTGTGCTCCAGGTTCACGCAGCAAACCCTCCTGCTGTTGCCCACATTCTGCACACACTCAACAACGTTCCAACCACAAGAAATTGCAAGGAAAAGCTCGCCAGCAGCCGGAGTAGTGTAAGTAATTTCAGCCAGCCCTTCTACACTTAAGTTCCTCTCTAAATCTAACTCTCAATACACACTCCTTCCCAGAAGATAACCAGTTGGAGGGCTGTTCGTTCGTGGCCTGCGGTGACAAAAGAAGAGACGGCCACCTTGGAATCGGACCCTCCCACACTAGTGCAACAACTTACCTTCTGCAGTCATCAAAACCTTGGGTAAATGATCAATCATTCTCCCTTTATCTTGGCTGCAGTTCAATCTTTAAACTATAGATGAAATAGACATGTGTGTACTTAGGTTTTAAAATGTTTTAGTGTGGTGATGAGGATAGATCGAACTAGAGAAGTGATGAGTAGTAAGCGAGTTGTTGTAGCTTCCTAGAGTGTCCAATTTATGGCCATTAGATGACCTAGTGAAGTAGATCAGATTATCATATAAATTGAAGTGAGAAACTCCCTTTAAAACTTCAGTTTTGAAAGTAAGAATGACCACTGTTGTGAACCAATGTTAAAACGATTGGTTGAAGATCCACCGTTGAATTTTTAATAGATCATAGATAGATATACATAGTTTACTGTATTAAAATTTGGGAACAAATGAACGGTCGGATTGAAAGTTATAAGGTCTCAAAGTGGAGTAGTTGAGCTGTTTTTCCAGCAGAAAAATTTGACTAAGTATGGGAACAATTGTAGTGTTGTAGGCAACTTTAAAGATTTTTGTAGGAATAACGATTTAACAGTTTTAAGAAATTATTTCTCCTATGAGTAGATTAGAGATCATAGATAAGTTAGAAATTTATTTTAGAATTTTTATAAGTTTATTTTAATTTTATATTTAAAGCTGTAGTTGGACTTTAGTGACTTTTCGGGAAATAGAAAATGGGTAGTTTTTATAGTTGTCACCTAAAATCATCCTAGGGAGTAGAACTTGATTAGTTAGCCTCAAGTAAGAATTTAAGTACTTTTTACGGGTTTTTGGAAGTCTCGGAACCAAGGGTAAAATAGTCATTTTACCTTAAATAGACATTGTAATAACTTCTGCACATAGAATCATACATCTTAGGAGTTTTAGACTTCTAAGTATCCAAGGAAAAATGTTGATCCACGTGCCTCCTTTGACAGGCAACTGAGTCCCTGCAGCTACTGTTAGTGTTGTTAAGAGAGACGAGTTTTAATTCTGGTAAGTCCACTGACTTACTTAGCTAGCTTCTTGCATGTGTGTGATGCGTATGAGTGGTGTGTGATAGTTAAGATAAATAACAAAAATGCAATAGGCCGACTGTAGTATAGTATAATTGACCCAAGTGTATGATAACGGGTCGTGACATCATCTGCCTAGCTCTTGCGAGAGTCTAGGAGGTTCTCTGCGACCAGCCCAGTCCGGTAGACGGTCACATGCATTAGTACCATTCTGCGTTGGTAAACGGGGACAGGGGCGAGGTTTGGGAATCCCTCGTGTCACAAAATAAGTATCATTAGTAATGACGTATCACTTAATTAAAGATAATAAAAAGGAATGAGTGTTACATGCTGATTGCGTATGTTGTGTGTTTGTGCTTTTACCGTTATACTTATGCATAGAATGTTAGCTAACGGTTTTATACCGCTTGTAGATGCCTTGCAGGTTAGGGAGGCGATCGAGTGATCCGGCGGTAGTGGGCAGCCGGGGTTCCGTGCATTATAGGACGGGGCTGTTATATTTCATTTTATGACTATTGAGACTGATGTTGGTATTTCTGGTTTTTAAGACTTGGCTGTATTGTTTTCAGAATTTGGATTCTTATTATTTCCGCTCATGTTATAAAACTCTTTGTTTTGCCTTTTTATTTGTGTCGTGTTGTAAGGTCCGATGAAGTTGTTGCCAGGCTAAGGGCCGGGACCCATTATGAGGTCCCAGCCCGTAGCATTTCGAGTCCTCTAGGATTCGGGGTGTTACATTATGGTATCAGAGTGCTAGGCTGGCAACAACGGCACTCGCCATCTTCAAAAAGGCCGAATAAACAAATAAACGGATACCGCAAGGGTTCCGAACTTTTAAAATGAAATTTTTGTTTTCCAAATCATGAGCATAAACGGGTTGGGATAGAATGCACGGACCGCCACTACCTCCGCTAAACTCGATAGCATAGTTTATTGGACTTATGTTATAACTTGTAATTTAGTAACTTTGTGACCTTTAGAAGTGACCTAAAGTAATAAGATAGTCATGTCCTTATTAAGAACTAAAGTAGTCTTATATTGATCACGTCATTACCAGATGGCACGTACGAGAGCGACAGCTTACGTTGGACGAGGAGAGGGCTGACCTCCCCTTCCACCTGGAGCCCCAAGACAGGGACGTGTGGGCAGGCCTCACAGGGGCCGAGGTCGAGGACGTGTCCCTGTTGTAGATCCACCAGCTGCGGATGTACCTGCTGAGGAGGTGGCCGAGAGTATTGTTCCAGAGGTTAGGGATGAGACTCCTACTAGGTCCGGAGTACGGAGTGCAGGGCCTGCTGATTCTGGCCGCGTATCGATTGGAGCATCGGAGTATCGAGCTTATGTCCAGCAGGTGCAAGAGGCATACAGGGCCGGAGCACCACCTCCAGCACCGCCAGTGCCAGCTAGGTCAGTAGAGGTCTCTCAGAGGGTGACTCAGGTGGTAGTTCCACCGGTGGTAGCTGCACCAGTGAAAGCTGTCGAGGATGACCGAGTGAGAGATGAGCTGAGGCTACCGAGACCAGATGAATGGTTGAAGACATTCAACCATCAGCGAGTTCCCACCTTCGACGGGAACGTTGGACTTGAGGTGGAACATTGGATCAGTCATGTGGAGTCCGCGCTAGAGGCGATTCGCTGCCCTCAGAGTCGTAAGGTGGAGTTGGTTCAGACATTGTTTAGGGACCAGGCACAGTACTGGTGGAGGACAATGAGGGGCGGAGTGTCCCGATTCGAACAGTTGCTGAGTCTCGTGAGAGAGACCTTTTGTCCTACCTCACTGAGAAGGGACCGAGTGCAGGACTTCTTGGAGGCAGGTTTTGAGGATGTTCCGATAGCTGAGGCTATTAGGAAGTTCCGGGAGGAGTTGTCACTGTTGGGTCCTGCTGCACCGCCTGTGGACCAGCACGTGTATCTGTTTTCCCGGAGACTGAGAGAGACTACCCGCTCCTATTTAGCAGGGTTCCGCTGTGACTCCTTAGCTGATTATCAGGATCGGGCTTCAGCGTATGAAAGGGACCGACTGGGTCACCATAGAGCTATGCAGTCTGGAGGGTCAGACAAGAGACAGAGGACCGGACCAGTCAATACTGGAGTAGGAGGGTTAGGTCATAGGCGTGGTCAGTCCTAGGGCCGTTCTAGTCACCAGGTGGCACCACCGATGGGATCTAGAGTATGTCAGTGCTACAACTGTGGGGAGCAGGGACACATTAAGCCGGAGTGTAGGAGGCCACCGGTTACATGTTTTACTTGCGGCCAGCTGGGCCACAGGGATACCTTTTGCCGACAGGGCAAGGTAACATCACAGCAGGGGTCCTCACCAGCTGGTACCCCAGGAGGAGGACAGAGGCAGTCTCAGTATCAGGCTCGGGGTCAGCAGCAGCGGGCTCCGGGTCAGGCATATTCACAAGGTTCTGCTCAGATTCCAGCTAGAGGTAGAGGGCGTGGTGGAGGCACTTCAGAGACTAGGGGTACTCAGGCTCGATTCTTTGAGTTGAGGAGTGCCGTAGAGCCAACAGCACCCGCAGCCACATGTATAATCACGATTCATGGCTTTCCAGTCCGAGTACTTTTTGATACGGGTGCGACGCACTCTTTCATATCTGATGATTGCATAGATAGGCTGACCTTAGATACCGTAGAGGGGGAACCTTTCCTTATAAGGTTACCCGATGGGAGTAGGGTTCGTGGTACTCGAGAGATTCACGATTGTCCTATCCACTTGGGAGGTCGTGACTGGCTAGCCGACTTTCATGTCATGCACTTAGTGCATGAGGAAGTCATACTTGGGATGGACTGGATGGACCGCCATAGAGCTGTTCTGGACGTCAGGAGGAGGACAGTGACGGTCACTACGGAGTCTGGGCAGGAGGAACTCTTTCGAGGGTGGGACCTCGGGAAGATAGGGACAGTCATTAGTGCGGTCCGAGCTGCAAGGCTCATAGGTCAGGGATGTGAGGCCTTCTGGTGTTACGCCATGAAGGAGGAGACGAGTTCATCATTAGGAGAGACCCCGGTAGCTTGTGAGTTTGAGGATGTCTTTGGCGAGCCACCTGACTTACCACCACAGAGGAGCGTAGATTTTGGGATTGAGTTGGAGCCCGGCACGAGGCCGATCTCTAAGGCTCCATACCGCATGACACTAGTCGAGATGCTTGAGCTTAAGAAGCAAGTTGAGGAGTTGGCAGAGAAGGGTTTCATCCGACCCAGTGTGTCTCCTTGGGGTGCACAAGTCCTCTTCGTCAGGAAGAAGGACGGATCCATGAGGCATTGTATCGACTATCGAGAGTTGAACAAAGTCACCGTCAAGAATAAGTACCCGCTGCCGCGTATTGATGATTTGCTGGATCAGTTACAGGGAGCTACGGTGTTTTCACGTATTGACTTGAGGTCAGGATACCACCAGCTGAGAGTGAGGGAAGAGGACATACCGAAGACAACATTTCGGACCAGATACGGTCATTATGAGTTCGCGGTGATGCCTTTCGGGCTCACCAATGCTCCTGCTGTCTTCATGGAGTTGATGAATGGCATCTTCATTGACTTTTTAGATCAGTTTGTGGTAGTTTTCATCGACGACATCTTAGTGTACTCCCGGAGTAGAGAGGAGCACGCCGGACACCTGAGGACGGTGTTGCGGGTTTTACAGGATAGAGAGCTTTATGCTAAGCTCTCTAAGTGTGAGTTCTGGATGCCTGAGGTTGCCTTCCTTGGCCACATTGTCTCTGCCGAAGGAGTCAAGGTGGACCCGGCGAAGATAGAGTCAGTTGCATCATGGCCGCCCCCTAAGACGGTCAAGGAGGTACGCAGTTTTCTAGGTTTGGTTGGTTACTACCGTAGGTTTGTGAAGGGTTTTTCTGTGATTGCTAGACCACTTACTTCCTTGTTAAGGAAGTCCATCAGATTTGCATGGACCGAGCCCTGTCAGCGGAGCTTTGAGGAGCTGAAGGAGAGATTGACTTCTGCTCCGGTGCTAGCACAGCCAGATGGCGTTGAGGACTTCGTCGTTTACAGCGATGCATCCAAGATGGGCTTGGGATGCGTCCTGATGTAGAGGGGTAGGGTCATTGCGTATGCGTCTCGACAACTGAAGGCATATGAGGAGAATTACCCTACTCACGACCTTGAGCTAGCTGCAGTTATTCAAGCCTAGAAGATCTGGCGTCATTACCTCTACGGGACCACCTGTCAAATCTTTACAGACCACAAGAGTCTGAAGTACATATTCACTCAGCGGGAGTTGAATAACCGCCAGAGGAGATGGCTAGAGCTGATTAAGGACTTTGACTTAGAGATCCTTTATCATCCGGGGAAGGCGAATGTGGTCGCCGATGCCCTTAGTAGGAGGACACCTCGCGAGGCTGCGATTGCTAGATTGACTGTTCAGACCCAGTTGCAGAGAGATTTGATTTGGTTGGAGGTAGACATCCGGTTTCCCGATACTGACGGGCATTTGTCGGCATTAGAGGTTTCACCGGATCTGACGGAAGAGATCCGGCATAAACAGGAGGGTTGTCCAGCACTGACGAGGATCAGGGAGAGAATGTCCAGAGGGGAGACACCACAGGTTATGGTGGGTGCAGATGGGATTTTGAGGCGCCAGGAGCGCATATGTGTACCCTCTGACAGAGAGTTGAGGCAGCGTATACTGCAGGAGGCCCATTCTACACCTTACTCCGTCCACCCCGGCGCGAGTAAGATGTATCAGGATATACGACGATCTTATTGGTGGGGCGGGCTCAAGCCCGATGTGGCTAGATATGTAGCCTAGTGTGCGACCTGTCAGCAGGTCAAGATTGAGCATCACAGGCCCGGAGGAGAGCTCCAACCACTTCCAGTTCCCTAGTTGAAGTGGGAGGACATTTCCATGGACTTTGTTACTGGCCTGAGGTTGAGTAGAGGCTTTGATGCGATATGGGTTGTAGTGGATCGGTTGACGAAGACGGCACGATTCATTCCTATTAAGGAAACGTGGCCGGTGTCTCGTTTAGCCGAGGAGTTTACCCGACAGGTTGTGAGGTTCCACGGAGTGCCGAGGACGATCATTTCAGATAGGGATGGGCATTTTACCTCGAGGTTCTGGCAGCAGGTACACGCCGCCTTAGGGACGAGCTTACAGTTCACCACGGCATACCATCCTCAGACGGACGGGCAGTCTGAGAGGACTATTCAGACCCTTGAGGACATGTTGAGGGCGTGTGTGCTTGATTGGGGGCAGGTATGGCCCGACCACCTCCCTTTGGTAGAGTTTTCTTATAACAATAGTTGGCACGCGACTATTGGGATTGCTCCTTATGAGGCACTATATGGGCGGAGGTATCGTACACCTTTGTGTTGGGATGAGCCTGGGAGGATGAGTGGGGTAGTGCCCGAGCAGGTCCAGGATGAGATGGCTCGGGTAGCATTGATCCGAGAGCGGATGTTGACTGCACAGAGCCGTCAGAGATCTTATGCTGATAAGAGGCGCAGGCCTCTGGAGTTCAGGGTTGGCGCCCAGGTATGGTTGAAGGTGTCACCGACGAGGGGTGTTCGACGCTTCGGCATTAAAGGGAAGTTGAGTCCCCGATATGTCGGGCCCTTTGAGATCCTAGAGCGGATAGGAGAGGTGGCTTATAGATTGGCATTGCCACCCCGATTGGAGGGAGTCCATCCAGTGTTCCATGTGTCTCAGTTGAGAGAGTATGTGCACGACCCGAGACACATAGTGAGCCATGACGACCTAGTGGTTGAGCGGGATCATACATATCCTGAGCACCCGATCGCAGTTTTGGAGAGAGGTATGAGACGCCTTCGATCGAAAGTAATACCCATGTTGAGAGTACAGTGGTCGAGACGAGGGATTGATGAGGCCACTTGGGAGACGGAGGATAGTATCCGGCGGAACTATCCCGAGTTTTATGCGGAGCTAGAGACGTCTATAGGACCGTCAGGTAGTTCTACATCCTTGTTTGGTTACTTTTAGTGATTGTATGTGTGATATGTTTGATGTGCTTGTGTGTGAACCATATGTATCTTGATGTGGTAACTTGTTAGTCATAGGGCTCTCTTACGTTTCATGATCTTGGGAACTACCCTACGTTTCGGGACGAAACTTAATTTTGAGGGGGATCTGATGTAACGACAATTTTTTTTTTTCGTTACGCTTTGATAAGGTTAGAGAAGTTTAGAAAAGGAAACTAAATTCTAGTGAGAGAGAAGTTTAGAAAAGGAAACTAAATTCTAGTGAGACTTGGACATACCAGTTTATTTATGGATGTCGTTTAATTAAATACCTTGTCCTAAGTTTCGGGACGAAACTTATTTTAAGGGGGTACTGATGTAATATCCGGAATTTTTATTCCGTCTAATTCCGCCGTTGACGGTTTCCCATTCTATCTAGTATCTCTCCCTTCACAAATTTCATTATTTTATGTAAAATTTAATTCACATAAAATGATAAAATTATATCAAACTCTAATCCTTAGAAATTATCTATTATTTTATGTAGAAGTTAACTCACATAAAATGATAAAATTATATCAAACTCTAACCCTTATAACTATCTATTATTTTATGTAGAATTTAATTCACATAAAATGATAGATTTATATCAAACCCTAGTATTATAATTCATTCTTATTGAGGACAAGCTGTGACGAGCTCATGACAAGCTGTGACGAGGCCATGACTAAGCTGAGACGAGATCATGACTAAGCTGAGACAAGATCCTGACAAGCTGTGACGAGTTTTGACAGATTTTTGACAAGTAATTCAGCCACCTTTCTTGCATGCTTCAGCCCACGTTTTTTTCTACCTTAAACAGCCCAGTTTTTTGCTTACCCATAACAACCCAGCAGGTGACTTCGAGCCCAGCCTGCAGCAGTACGGGAGAAGCTAGTTACGAGCCCCATTAACAGCCCCTCCGGCCCAACACATTCAGCTCCCTCCAGCCCAGCTTGCAGCCCTCTCCAGCCTGTGAATTACGTATGAACAGCCAACCCTTCTCTTTCCTTCTCTCCACTTTGTAACAACTGCATAAATGAGATATTTAAGGAGATAATTAAGGGGCTGTAACAACCCCATATTCACGCCAGAAGAGAGGCATTGCAACGCCTATTCTGTGCTCCAAATTCACGCCAGAAGAGAGGAACTGCAACGCCTTTCCTGTGCTCCAGATTTACGCCAGAAGCGAGGGAACTACAACAGCCAGTCGTCCTTTCTGTGCTCCAGGTTCACGCAGCAAACCCTCCTGCTGTTGCCCACATTCTGCACACACTCAACAACGTTCCAACCACAAGAAATTGCAAGGAAAAGCTCGCCAGCAGCCGGAGTAGTGTAAGTAATTTCAGCCAGCCCTTCTACACTTAAGTTCCTCTCTAAATCTAACTCTCAGTACACACTCCTTCCCAGAAGATAACCAGTTGGAGGGCTGTTCGTTCGTGGCCTGCGGGGACAAAAGAAGAGACGGCCACCTTGGAATCGGACCCTCCCACACTAGTGCAACAACTTACCTTCTGCAGTCATCAAAACCTTGGGTAAATGATCAATCATTCTCCCTTTATCTTGGCTGCAGTTCAATCTTTAAACTATAGATGAAATAGACATGTGTGTACTTAGGTTTTAAAATGTTTTAGTGTGGTGATGAGGATAGATCGAACTAGAGAAGTGATGAGTAGTAAGCGAGTTGTTGTAGCTTCCTAGAGTGTCCAATTTATGGCCATTAGATGACCTAGTGAAGTAGATCAGATTATCATATAAATTGAAGTGAGAAACTCCCTTTAAAACTTCAGTTTTGAAAGTAAGAATGGCCACTGTTGTGAACCAATGTTAAAACGATTGGTTGAAGATCCACCGTTGAATTTTTAATAGATCATAGATAGATATACATAGTTTACTGTATTAAAATTTGGGAACAAATGAACGGTCGGATTGAAACTTATAGGGTCTCAAAGTGGAGTAGTTGAGCTGTTTTTCCAGCAGAAAAATTTGACTAGGTATGGGAACAATTGTAGTGTTGTAGGCAACTTTAAAGATTTTTGTAGGAATAACGATTGAACAGTTTTAAGAAATTATTTCTCCTATGAGTAGATTAGAGATCATAGATAAGTTAGAAATTTATTTTAGAATTTTTATAAGTTTATTTTAATTTTATATTTAAAGTTGTAGTTGGACTTTAGTGACTTTTCGGGAAATAGAAAATGGGTAGTTTTTATAGTTGTCACCTAAAATCATCCTAGGGAGTAGAACTTGATTAGTTAGCCTCAAGTAAGAATTTAAGTACTTTTTACGGGTTTTTGGAAGTCTCAGAACCAAGGGTAAAATAGTCATTTTACCTTAAATAGACATTTTAATAACTTCTGCACATAGACTCATACATCTTAGGAGTTTTAGACTTCTAAGTATCCAAGGAAAAATGTTGATCCACGTGCCTCCTTTGACAGGCAACTGAGTCCCTGCAGCTACTGTTAGTGTTGTTAAGAGAGACGAGTTTTAATTCTGGTAAGTCCACTGACTTACTTAGCTAGCTTCTTGCATGTGTGTGATGCGTATGAGTGGTGTGTGATAGTTAAGATAAATAACAAAAATGCAATAGGCCGACTGTAGTATAGTATAATTGACCCAAGTGTATGATAACGGGTCGTGACATCATCTGCCTAGCTCTTGCGCGAGTCTAGGAGGTTCCCTGTGACTAGCCCAGTCCGGTAGACGGTCACATGCATTAGTACCATTCCGTGTTGGTAAACGGGGACAGGGGCGAGGTTTGGGAATCCCTCGTGTCACAAAATAAGTATCATTAGTAATGACGTATCACTTAATTAAAGATAATAAAAAGGAATGAGTGTTACATGCTGATTGCGTATGTTGTGTGTTTGTGCTTTTACCGTTATACTTATGCATAGAATGTTAGCTAACGGTTTCATACCGCTTGTAGATGCCTTGCAGGTTAGGGAGGCGATCGAGTGATCCGGCGGTAGTGGGCAGCCGGGGTTCCGTGCATTATAGGACGGGGCTGTTATATTTCATTTTATGACTATTGAGACTGATGTTGGTATTTATGGTTTTTAAGACTTGGTTGTATTGTTTTCAGAATTTGGATTCTTTATTTCCGCTCATGTTATAAAACTCTTTGTTTTGCCTTTTTATTTGTGCCGTGTTGTAAGGTCCGATGAAGTTGTTGCCAGGCTAAGGGCCGGGACCCATTGTGAGGTCCCAGCCCGTAGCATTTCGAGTCCTCTAGGATTCGGGGTGTTACAATGATAGCAATAATCAAATATATAAGAAAAGAAGCAATATCCAAATAAGAAAACCTTAACACAAAGGTCTCAATAATCACTAAATTAAACAATCAAACAAACCAAACAACCAGCAAACTGCGTTCCTCAACCACAAACCAAAAGACAACAATCTAACAAAACCTTACAACTTCCTTCAAAAGCCTTCAACTTTAACTTCAAAGCCAACTTCCTTCAACTTCCTTCCTTGCTTGGAATATCTTCAAATATATAGGAGAATCACTTTCCAAAAATAAAAGATCTCATGGGCCATGGGCCGTCCGTCTCGATCCAACCCAACGACATCACCTCGGTCGAGGTGGTACTGTAGCCATCCGAGGTGATCCTTAGCTACGTGCAAATCTCTCCAATCTGATCCAAAATCAAACTTCTGTCCAACTTCCATGGTTCCTAAGCCTTTCTTGTAGCTCCTCAATATTCCATAATGTAGCTTCAATGACTCCTTAGGTCCCTTAGCTCCATATCGCTCCAAAACGCGTTATTTTCCCTACAATTACAAAAACACTAGGTGTAGACCTCGATTCTTGCAAAGGTAAACAAAACAAAAATGATCAAGAATTTACATCCATGCATGCAGATTTATGAAGAACATTTTACAAAACCTTTCGGTGGTGTGCCCCACTCATAGATCACCCTAAGAGAATGCTTCATAGCAAATAAAATCAAAACATGGTCAAAACATGTTATAAATATAAGAAAGCTAATCATCCTTGCATAAAATCATAGAATACATAATAAATCATATTTATCGAAATCAATCATGTATAATCTAGTTTAAACCACCAAGTCAATCAACATACTCAAGGTCTCAAGGGCTTTCAAAAGAGGTCAAGAAACCTGCTAGGGTGGGATGTATATATGATAATGTGGTGCTAGAATCCGGGAATAGGATCTTAACTTCACTTCTTTGAATCACAACATCTTCCACCAATAAGCTTTGCTTATTTTCACTTTTTTACTTTATTTTTGAGAACATGGAAAGAGGTGCACAATAACCGAAGCCTATGAAATCAGCCATCGTCAATTTCTCGAGATGCCTCAAACCCTTAATGGACATACCATCACCCGTTGGACTATTGATCAATCCGACTTTGGCAAGACACAAACACTCGGCTATGTGAATGGTGCTGAGTTACTCATCATCAAGATCAACGTCCCCAAACCTATTTTTTCTAAAACTTTTAGCCAAAATTTCAACTTCACTTCACATGCTTTTCATCAACTGCATCCAAATTCCCGGATAGGTAAAGGGAGGCAAATATGTATCTGAGGGGCTAAAGCATGATCAAGAAGAAAAAGAGAGAATGAAGTGCCTCAATCATCCTATGAAGAATGTGAGAGAACTCATAATGTGGTGTCAACCTTCAAATCCAACATAATTTTAATAAAAACAAAGTATTAAACATGCTAGAACATCAAACAAAGCCTTAAGCAACTTAAACATATCATAAAACCTTTCGAGCATATAAAGATTTTAAAGCTAATCAGCAAACAAATATCTCCATCGAGGTCATGTGTGGAATGGAAGCACAAGTCGAGGTGATTTGATGGCGTCCGAGGTGTTCAACCGAAATGTATCTCAGTTTACATGACCTCGTTTGGTCAAAAACGTCTCGGTCGAGCAAAAATTTTTTTTTCAAACTGGTTTTTGTTGTTTTTCTCATAGAGAAACGTGTATGCAATGCATATAAATGACATATAAGCACATGAAGCCAAATAAGATGAAATTCGACAATCAAGAGAGTCATACAAGCCATAACAAGCCATACAAATACCCCATACTTTGGACACATTGTCCCAATGGGTCAAATAAGAGTCATGGAAATAAAGTAAGGGTATTGGGACGGATCGAATGGATAGCTCATACTCTGCTGAAACTGCAGCTGCATCATCTCACATTGGTAGTGTTGGCTCTCCTCCATAAAATGCGTCTATCCCTCAATAGAACGGCTATGTGCATCAAAATGATGGGTGATATCAACCCTCAAGGCCCAGTAAGAATCTGTCATCTGCCTTTCTAGAGCATCTATCCTCTGATGCGCCTCAGGATCACGACAACGGCGGACTCTCTACTTAGGTGGCGGTGGTATGTCAGCTGGAAAGGCAGACGCCTCTCTCTCATCCTCCGTGGCCTCGTCATCAGGTAAACGTTGGGAATGCTAGGTCCGCCGGTACTAGTACCGGTATCCATGGAAGTTGCTCCTCCAATGCCATCTCCATCATCATATCCGCCAGCTACCTCTTTAGCAGCATCCTCCTGCATGATCGGTAACCAAGCAGCCGACCAATACTGATGATCATAAACTGAGAATTGTGATGACCAGACAATATCCCTAGGAAACTTCGTTTCCCACGGCATGGCTACACAAGGTGTGCCAAGACCGCGGGGAACAAGTATACGTCGTGTGATCATCTCGTGCAGACCCAACGGGTTTGGTGCCACAACCAAGGTACATCTTGAGAGGTCCAACTCCATATATATATATAGCAATGTAGGTCACCCACCACCATAACAGATGTCTCCCTTTGCCTTCCCCTTCACCTTTTGTAGATCCTCGGCCAGCATGGCAACAAAGTCCGGTACTCCTCCAGTGATCATACAAAATAGACTGAAAAGCTCACCCTGTCGGACCTTCTGGGTCGTCTAAGTACACGTCAGAAGCATTGAAGCATCTCACTAAAGATCCTGTGAGAAATACGAAAAGCTAGATGGAAAATGATCCGCTCCCGAGAATCTCTGGGCTGCCATATGTCACGGTGGTCAGTCACATAAGCAATGCCCTCCCAGAAACTACGAGTCTGCGCTCGAGAAACAAAATCTGTCGTTGTAGGAGTAGGAAATCCAAAAATCTCCCCAAACTGCTCCAAGGGGACAATGTAGTTCTTGCTCAGTAGTTTGTACTTGATTCCTCTGTTCTCCGACATGTAGATGATAACATGTATTATAATCCATATTTTGAGACTTGTTTAGACGTTTTGTCTTCAATAAACTGCATGTATGGATGTATATTATGTGATTATATTGTTGTTTCATCTACCTTTATGGGAATCGAGGTCTACACTAAGTTTTGTTGTAATCGTAGGTAAAATGGCACATTTTGGACTGAAATGGAGCTAAGGAGCTAAGGAGTCATAGGAGCTACATTTTGGAGCTCAAATAAGAACTCAGGAAGCAAGGAATTAATGAAGAAGATTTACTTTGAACCATATTTGAGAGATTTCACATTTAGCTGAGATTCACCTCGGTCAGCTACAGTGTCACCTCGACCGAGGTGATCTTGAGGAGCGTCCCGACCGAGGCAAACACCCTGGCGCCGGCGAGATCATATCTTTTGGCTGAGATCTATTATTTTTGGAAGAAAGATATCTTATATTTTTGGGTTGGATTTCTGGAAGAAAGATCATATATTTGGGAGATCTATTTTAGAGATATGATATATTTTATAGGAAATTATCTTTTTAATATATTATTATCTTTGGAAGATAATTCTCCTATATAAAGGGTTGGATTTTCCAAAATTCAGCCATCTTCGAGACACCCAATAATCTGCGGATTAGGGAGATTTTCTGGAAGTTTGAAGGAAGCTTTGAAAATTGAATGAAGGAAGATTCCTAGTTTTGAGATAGCTTTTGAGGGAGTTTGTAAGATTTTCTTAGATTCCCTTTGGTTTATTGTCTTATTTGAATTGTGATTTAAGGAACGCTGATTTGTGGACTACTTGATTCAATTATTAAAGCCTTGTTCTTAAGGTTTTTGTGTTCAAATATTCATTCCCTTCTCATATATTCGATTATTGTTTTCACGATGATGAGTGGCTAAATTCTTTGTGCGATTCTAGGGTGATTGGATAAAGGTTGTGGGAAAGACGATGATAGAATGATCTTAATCCCAGTAGGACCCTGAAAGCTCGAGTCTTTAACCTTAAACCTAGAGTACCTCGCTCAGTCGATGAACATCTCGGCCGGGGTGGAACTTGACTGACTGAGGTGACCTTTTCTGATCCGAAACTGAGAGTTAAGTGTTGTAGTTTGCCAAAACCTATTCTTATTACACCTTTCTAGGTTCAATGTAAGCCTAGGGTGAGACTTACCCGGTGATTCCTTAGTTTGTTTACAAAAGATCATAAGTGTAGGTAATAAAGATTTATCTTTTATTGGGGTTTGAGTGTGCCTTCATCCCATCTTTATGAGTTAGCCTGAGACTTACCCGGTAAATGTTGATTCTACTCCCTTAGGTGGTGTGTTGGTTTGAGATTATAGTTCCTTTCCTTAGTACCTTGAAACTTACCCGGTAATAGGAACTTTGGTTTAGGATAGTGAGTAGTGAGACTTACCCGGTAATCTATTCCCATTATAGAAACACCTTCTCTTTGCAAAATCTCAGCTTTGTCCGCTTTATCTTGAGATCTTGAGTCGTTACCACAACTAGATTTATATCTAGACTGCAAAGCAAAGCGAACCCGCAGTGTACGGATCGGCTGTAGCAAGGTAAGAAATTCCAAAGTCGAACTTAGGGATTTGGTGAGAATAAATTCGAATTCAATTATGTAGCAGAATGCAAAAGCTTTTGTGATTAATAAAGGGAAAATGATTCCAAGGATTGAAGTATCCGATTTCGGCTTTCGATTCAAGACACTCCTAATGGATACAAGGGCAGAGTTTATATTGCCAAGATTATATGTTCAAAGGCAGGTATCGTACGGTGAAGTTCCGAAACCTATTTGTCTAATCCAAAGGTTCTCTCTATAAGGGTTGTTGAGGCTGCAATATAGAAAGATCTAAGGATAAGAATTATGTTCAAACTAACTACCTAAGACCACAGGATGTGACTCTCCAAAGTAAATATAGAAAGCACACATAAAATCTTAATAAAGGATGTTGAGTCTCTCTATTACCCAAATCTTGTAATCTTAATCTATTAAATGTAGAATCAAGGTTGAAGTCTCTTCATACACTGAAATAGAGGTTAAAAAGGTTAATCAAGGTTGTGATTTAGGCAAGGATTAACTTTGGATAAAGAATAAATCAATTGAAGATCGTCACGGGAATAAATCGACTTGTTCTTGAGAAAATCGTCCGATTTTCCTGAAGAACAACCCAATTTTCCTATGTCGCAAAGTTAAAATCTAAACTCTCAGGGTCCAAATGTTTGAATGAGTTCAGTCTATCATCATCTAAGCCTCAATCATCAACTGTTCTCCCCAAAATCACAATGGTTTTAGCCACCCATTTTGAAAATCAAATCAAAATTAAGATTGAGTGAAATAATTCAAATAAACCCGAATCTCGAATGAAAACTCAATAACCTTCAAATCCGTAAACCAATCTCAAAACTAATCAATGTATCTCTCAATTAACTCAATATCGTGTTCAAAAACCACAAAGATCGCAATGGAACAAAGGAATCTCACAATTATGATCAAGATTGATTTCCCGGTAACTATCACTTCAATCCTCTTCCAAGAATCCTCAATCTCTCTCAAACGTGTAAAGATTTCCCGCTGTGGCCGTCCCGTCTTCGTTCCTTGGGTTCCAACCTATAGTTTCTATCTAATGGGCCGTTTGGCAAAACACTTCTCTATCCTAAAAGTGATGGGCTTTGAGTCGTCTTTACCAATGGGCCGAAAACAGAAAAAATTGAGCTAGTCGATTTACACACAAAACCATTGAATATTTAAAGGGAGAAATCGTCCGATTTATGTAGTAAGTGGCACGATTTTCTTCAACAGAGAATGCTCGTCTCTTGGCTTGTTTCCTTCCTCCCTTTATGCTTCTTTTACGCAACTCCTTTGCTCTTTGTGATTTCTATAAAAGACTCCTTTAGCTTCCCTAATGACCTTAGATGCTCCTTGCTCCACTTTTGCTTCCAAATCCACTCAATTTACATACAATTCAACCGAAACTCGTGTAGACCTCTGTTTCCGAAATATCATTGACTAAAACATAAAAGGTACACAAGTTCTCTCTAAATGCAAAGTAAATCGAGGTAAACCTCTACAATATGCATGATTATAATGGTATATAATTCATGTTATCAAAATAACCCATACTTGCCCCTTGCTTGTCCCCAAACAAGACTCAATTTTAGAATACAAGATGCCATGGATTATATATGTATGAAAACTCAAAAACCTTTTACTTGATATTGCTTCTTCTTATTGGATCACTCTCAAAATGATGTTTCAAGGCATAGGAAGGCAAGGCATGTATCAATGACAACATTAACATGGAATAACTCTCTTTTCTTTCTCAATTACACAAATAAAAGACATGATAAAGATGTAGAGATAATTAAGATCAAACAAGTCTAAGCCATGAAGTCTTAAATACATGCATAAAAGTCTCAAGGTCTTCTAATCAAAGAAAAGGTCTTAGAAACGTGTTAAAGGAAGGAATTCTTTTAGGCAATTGTGGTGCTAATCCGGGAAAAAAAAAACAACATAATACCTTCAATAATTTTACTATACCACACATGCTTTGCATGTAAAAGCTTTGCTTTCTTTATACTTTACTTTTTGAGAGTATGGACAGAGGTGCACAATAACCGAAGCCTAGAAGATCGGCGTTTCTCAATTTCGAGATGCCTCAAACCCTTGATGCACATACCATATCCCGTTAGGACTTGTCGTTCAATCGGACTTTGGCAAGACACAAACACCCGGCTATGTGAATGGTGCCGAGTTACTTATCCTCATGTTCAACGTCCCCAAACTTATGAATTGCTACACTTTCACTTAACACATTTTTATTGGCCCTCCCACATCAAACATGCCTTTTTCAATCACTTATCCTAATTCCCGGATGGTAAAAGGAGGGTCACATATTTCATTGAGGAGCTAGCATGAACAAGATAAGAATAGAGAAGAAGTGAATTGCATTGGTAATTCTTATATGATGCAAAAGAACTTATAATATAGCTTTGACCATTATTTGATTCTCTTATCAAGACCTCAAAATCATATAGATTATTCATGTGTTCAAGTAACAAAAGTAAGCTCATTCATGCTATGATCAAAATCTCAACATAACCATGTCATCTTTTTGCCTTTCCACATCACATCATCTCATCATAGAGGTCATTTCCATCATAAGAAGCACACATTTTTTTTTTGAAAATTCATAATTTTTGAAAGGAAGAATGCAAATGCGAATGTCATAGTGGAAAGTAAGTAGTGCAAGAGTTATTACAAGCCAAATAATAAAAAGTAGTACAAAGTGCATAGAATGCTAAAATGAAGTAGAAGAGACTGTAAGTACCCCACCCCATACTTAACCTCCACATTGTCCCCAATGTGAAAAATCAAGCATAAGATTGGGAAAATACTTACAATGTAAAAGGTGTGGAAGCTCAATCCTCGGTCGGTGTTGGAGGAGCTTTGGAAGAAGATCCCTTCTACTTACCCGCATTTCGAGTGATTCTCTTCAAAGTTTCCATTTCTGCAAAGAAAAATTGGCCTATTCTTCAATAAATCGGATGATTTATCTGGGCTGGGTCGATTTTTCTGTCGATTTCAACAATTTTCACAATTTTGTGAAGTTTTGACTAAACTATCACCACACACAGTCTCCTATAGTTGTTCCTAAGCAAACCCCTCATTCAATCGCAGCAAACAAACAACTTCTAAGCAAGAATCAAAATCAAACGAAAGACTTAGGTTTCGGAATGAAGAACCTGAATTCCGGATGGATGAGTCGATTGCCAAGCTTGCTGTCGCTAGATCCTTGTTCCTTGTCAAAAATGCTTCAATTTAGGGCCAAGAATCGTTCAAAACGATTAAGGAATGAGGAAATGCTAAGGTGGGCGATTTTCGGTTCTATGAGAGAAGGAAATCGGGAATGGAGGGCTTGTGGAATGAGAGAATCGAGTGGTGAAGGCTTTATATAGGCCGGAGATTTAACAAAGAAAATCGGACGATTTATCTGGGCGATTTATTCGTCGGGGCAATACTCTTTCATTTTCTCAGCTCATGAAGAAAATCGGACGATTTATTCAGGGGGATCGATCTGGTGGGTTGATTTTTCTTCCTGTTGCCAAAAATCGACTTGCTCTGTTCCTGAATCGAACGATTTTCTTTGTGTAGCTCGATTTCTTTCCTTGTATTTCTTGAAGATTGCAATTTGAACTAATTTATGATCCCCTTATTCATTGATTTCTCAAATTGGACCTAATTCCCTGCGATTATTGACACAAAAAAACCAAGAGTGCATCGACGAACAAACAAAAGCGAAAACAAAACAAGCAAAGCAACTAAACTAAGCTAAACTAAGTGATAAAAGAAGGTAAAAGTTATACTATCATGGGTTGCCTCCCAAGAAGCACTTGATTTATCATCTTTAGCTGGACGGTGTATGGTTTTGTGTTCAATGGAAGAGGATAGGAGTTATCTACTCAACCGGGACTTCCGGTGTGTATTTCTTCAACCGTTGGCTATTCACTTTGAAATTTCCGCTTTGTTCACCCCATACGTCAACTGCACCATGGGGGAAAATTCATTTAATTACATAAGGTCTTGTCCAACGGGATTTAAGCTTACTTGGGAATAGTCGAAGCCTTGAGTTTAATAGAACGATTTGATCTCCTTCTTTCAGATTCTTTGGAATGATATGCTTATCATGACAACACTTCATCCTTTCCTTGTAGATCTTCGCGTTCTCATACGCTTTCAGCCGTATCTCATCCAGCTCGTTGATATCCAAAAGCCGCTTCTCTCCGGCTTCTTTCATGTCAAAGTTGAGCCACTTGACAACCCAATATGCTTTATGCTCTAGCTCTACAGGAAGATGACAAGATTTACCATAAACGAGATTATATGGAGTCGTACCTATCGGTGTCTTAAAGGCAGTCCTGTACGCCCATAGTGCATCGTCAAGCTTCATTGACCAATCCTTCCTTGTTTTAGAGACAACTTTCTCTATAACTCCCTTGATCTCTCTATTGGATATCTCAACTTGTCCGCTACGTTGCGGATGGTATGGTGTAGCTATCTTATGGGTCACCCCATACTTAGCCAATAGAGTCTCAAATCGACGGGCTGTGAAGTGAGTTCCTCCGTCACTAACGATGGTTCGGGGAGTTCCGATCCTTGGGAAGATCGTTCTATTGAAGAAATTCACCACTACCATTGCATCATTAGAAGAAGAGGCAATTGCTTCCATCTATCTTGAGACGTAGTCCACGGCTAAGAGTATGTATTGGTTTTCACAAGAGGATGGGAAAGGTCCCATAAAGTCTACTCCCCATACATCAAAGATCTCCACTTCTTGTATGATGTTGAGAGGCATTTTATTCCTCCTAGAAATATTACCTGTCCTTTGACAAGCATCACAAGCAACAACATATTTTTGCACATCTTTGAATAAGGTAGGCCAAAAGAAACCGGAACGAAGTACCTTAGCACAAGTCTTGTAGGAACTACCATGTTATCCACATGGTAGAGAGTGGCAATGGTGGATGACACTTTCCACCTCATCTTCTGGAATGCATCTTTTGTATATTCCATCGGGACGTTTTTGAAGAGAAGAGGTTCGTTCCAATAGAAGTGCCGGACGTCCTTAAAGAACTTCTTTCTTTGAGCATATGAAAGCCCAATGGGAATCTCTTGACAAACAAGGTAATTTACAATGTCAGCAAACCATGAATCATTACCTTTTGAGATGTGTTGAAGACACTCTTCAATCTCTTGTAGTTGCTCGTCAGGGAACGTGTCGTCTATAGGGAGTTCATCCATCTCGTCGGTGAGGCATGGAAGACGACTAAGATGGTCGGCAACTGAGTTTTCCGAGCCCTTCTTGTCACGGATCTCCAAATCAAACTCTTGTAAGAGTAAGATCCATCTTAGAAGCCTTGGCTTCGCATCCTTCTTCGTGAACAAGTAGCGGATTGCTGAATGGTCTGTATAGACAATCACCTTCGCACCTACAAGATAGGAACAAAATTTTCAAAAGCATAAACTATGGCTAGAAGTTTCTTTTCCGTAGTGGCGTAATTAGATTGATCCTCATCTAGCGTCTTGCTAGCATAGTAGATGGCGTGAGTGCGACCATCTTTCTTCTGCCCGAGTACGGCTCCTATAGCGACGTTGCTTGCATCGCACATGACCTCAAAATGAAGAGTCCAACTGGGTGGTTGGATGATTGGTGCTGAAATCAAAGCCTCTTTGATCTTGCAAAAAGCTTCTAGACAATCTTTCGAGAATTCGAAAATTGCATCTTTCATTAAAAGATTAGTTAAGGGTGTTGAAATCTTAGAAAAATCCTTTATGAATCTCTTATAGAAGCCTGCATGTCCTAAAAAGCTTCTAATTCCTTTCACAGAGGATGGAGGAGGTAGCTTCTAAATAATCTCTATCTTAGCTCTATCAACCTCTATTCCTCTATTTGATATTAGATGACCTAACACAATTCCTTCAGTGACCATGAAATGACACTTCTCCCAGTTTAAAACTAAGTTAGTATCTTCACATCTCTTAAGAACTAATGAAAGGTTAGAGAGACAATTATCAAAGGAAGAACCATATACCGAAAAGTCGTCCATGAATACTTTCATGATATTCTCTACGTATTCCGAAAAGATTGCCATCATGCACCTTTGGAAGGTGGCTGGAGCGTTGCATAAGCCGAATGGCATTCTTCTATAAGGGAACGTACCCCAAGGGCACGTGAAGGTCGTCTTCTCTTGATCATCCGGGTGAATGGTAATTTGAAAGAAACCGCTATATCCATCTAGATAAAAAAAGTAAGAGTGTTGGGCTAACCTTTCCAACATCTGATCAATAAAAGGAAGGGGAAAGTGATCCTTCCTAGTGGCCACGTTCAGCTTACGGTAGTCGATGCACATTCTCCACCCCATAACTGTCCTTGTGGGAATAAGTTCATTTTTTTTTGTTGGCAACAACGGTAATGCCTCCTTTCTTTGGTACTACCTGTACTAGACTCACCCACTTGCTAACGGAAATAGGGAAGATGATACCTGCATCAAGTAGCTTAAGGATTTCTTTCTTCACGACCTCTTTCATGACCGGATTTAACCGTCTTTGAGGTTGACGTGAAGGCTTGTAATCCTCTTCCATTAAGATTTTATTTATACATAGAGAAGGTTTAATGCCTATCAAATCATCAATAGTATAGCCTAATGCTCTCCTATGTTGCCTTCGAACATTCATAAGCTTCTCTAATTCATCATCATTCAGTTTCACACTAACTATAACCGGATACGTAGAGTTAGTGCCAAGGAATGCATACCTTAAGTGTGTAGGGAGGGGCTTCAATTCCAATGAAGGAGGTGCTTTGATTGATGATTCATGACCATCTAGTGTCATGGGAGAAGCCTCTGAAGGTGGGGAAGGTGCACTATCAGAGTTGAGAACAATTGCAGTCAAGTTTGTAGAAACCGGAGAATTCATCGCTAAATTGACCCCCTATGAAGAAAATCGTCCAATTTTTAGGTCGCTTTTTCTTCCAGTTGTCAAAAATCGACTTGCCTTCTCAGAAATCGAGTGATTTATTTCGTGTAGGTCGATTTTTTTTTCACAGTTTCCGGGGTTAATTCTAACTCTTCAAATCCTGCTCCTAGTTCTTCCTTCACATCTTCTAATGCTTTTACCTCATCATCACAATCATGCTCTACTCCTTCCTCCATGATGCTCATACTAAGAACCTTTTGAAGTGGGTCTTTCATTAGGATTGAACTTACCACCTCTCTAGACTCTTCTTCATCAAAGATATTAAAGACATCTTCTCTCAAGGCTGGCTCTTTGATTAAAGAGGATAGTACAAACTCCACTTTCTCTTCACCTATATTGAAGGATAGCTGTCCATTCTTGCAATCTACCATTCATCCGGATGTTGCAAGGAATGGTCTCCCAAGAATGATGGGAACTGGATAGTCTGCAGGGATGTCAAGAACGAAAAAATCTGTAGGAATGTAAAACTTACCGAGTTTTACAAGAATGTCTTCTATTATCCCAACTCGCTTAGTGGTGGAACGATCGGCCATGTAAAGTGTTATCTTCACTGGTCTAGGCTCTCCTAGACCAACCGTCTTGCATTAAACAAGTGGTATGATGCTCACACTTGCTCCAAGGTCGCAAAGTGCATCATAAGTAACCTCTCCTAAGGTGATGGGTATGCAAAATGATCCCGGATCACGCAGCTTAGGTGGCATATTCTCCGTCATAGTCTTGATGAGTTTGGATGACTCCGTGCTCATCTTAACTTCTCGAATGTCTTCTAATTTCCTCTTGTTAGAGAGAATTTCCTTGAGAAATTTCCCATAAGCTGGCATACCTAAAATTGCATCCATAAAAGGTATATTAATATGTAGGTTACTCATAAGCTCAATAAACTTACCGAAGTGTTTATCTAGGCGCGCCCGCGCTCTAGATTGAGGAAAAGGCAGAGGTGGTTTGTAGACGGGAGGAGGAACATAGACATCTTCCTTCTCTTTTCCTTTCCCTTCTTCGATGGTGGTTTCAACTACTTTAGGTTGAGGATCGGTAGTTGTTACACCACTCCTAGTAGTGACTGCCATAACCCTTCCCTTTGGGTTATCTTCTGTCTTTCCGGGAAGCTTCCTTTGATCTCTTGGGACTTCTCCGGCTTTGCTAAACACTTGGTTTTCTAAAGCCTTGTGGGCTTTTTCAACCGAAGTTATTTAGCTCTCCAATCCTTGTAACTTCCCTAGGATCGTCTCCAACATGGGATCGGGCTTGTTCGATCCATTTCATGATTGTTCCTAGCTTTTCAAAGGAGTAGAAGAAGATGGAGATGTTAGAGCTTTTTCAGCATGAGAAAGGGATTACCTGGATTTTGTTGATTGGATCTCCAATTGCTGTTGTTGGAGTTCCTATTGTTGTTATTCCAGTTATTGTTCCGGTTGTTGTTCCGGTAGTCATTCCTTTGATTGTTATCCCTTCCCATATAGTTGGCTTCTTGCTCCTTAGCCTTTTGAAGGCTAGTTTTGATTACTTCTTTCAACTCTTTGATTTCATTGTTGAGGGAAAATATTTGTGTTTGTGAAGCGTGGTTCAACTTAGCTCCCGGATCACCTTGATTCCGGCTATTTGGGTCCACCTTTCGGTGGGAATACTTCTCAATCACCTGGGCTTGCTTCTCAATGAAGTCTCAAGCATCATCCTCTCTCATGTCAATGAATGTGCCACAAGAGAGATATTTGAGATTGAATTGTGTTTTCACATCCAACCCTTTGTAGTAGATCTCCAATAATTCCAACTTTGAAATGCCGTGATGTGGGCAATCCAATAAGAGATCCTGAAATCTTTCCCAAGATTGAAACAAACTTTCGTTAGGCTTCATAGAAAAAGCATTTATCTTACCTCTCAATTCCGCCGTTTTGGATGGCGGGAAGAACTTGGTGAGGAATTCCGAAGATAGATCCTCCCATGTGGCCAACTTTGCAGCTGGAAGTGTTTGGTACCAAGCTAGAGCTTTGTCCTTCAAAGAAAAGAAGAACGGTTTGATCTTGTAATTACTTGTAGTAGCCTTCTTTGGCTTCATAGTCTCCATGAGAATCTCGAAATTCTACAAGTGTTGGTGTGGAGATTCGGCACTTGCTCCACCAAACTGACTTTGGCGAACCATGGTGATGACTTGTGGTGTAAAGCTGAACTCTTGGATGTCCTCAGCTCCGAAATTCACACGTAGACGGCATGGTTGCTGAATTGGATCCATCCTTTGCCCCAAAGTTCGGGGTTCATCACCCTCATTAGCAACTCTCACATCTCCAGCTGGAATGCGAGGAACAACCGGTGGTCTTGGGTTGTTACAAACAAAATGAATCACTGGATTGATTTACTCAAGTTCAGGCATGTCCAAATCGAGTTCTTCATCATCGGATGAATCATCTCTAGTGGACTTAGTTGGCTTCTTGACTTTCTTCTTCATCCTAGCATCATTCAATTCCAAATTCATGTCCAACATCATAGCCCTGAGTTCATCAATTTGGAATTGATGACTCGTTTCAGCATCTCCACGAGCTTTCTCACTCAACTTTAGTTGACGTTGAGCTTCATCCAACTCAGCCTATATGTTTCTCTCGTTATTTTCAGCCATTTTCCTTTCTTTTAACTTCCTTCTTAAAGTTTTCTCCAATTCGGGATTGAAAGGAACTAGATCTTTAGTGGATCTAGTCTTTCGCATATACCTAAAGAACCTGCAAAGATCACTCAAGTAGATTAATCAAATCACTAGAGCAAGAGCTCTCAAGCTAGACAACCGAAAACCGAAATTTGGTCTAGACCAAATCCCTGGCAATGGCGCCAAAAACTTGTTCGCTCAAAAGTGTGTGGATCAAAGTCTTAAATTTATATCTAGAACTCAAAGCAAAGCGAACCCGAAGTGTACGGATCGGCTGTAGCAAGGTAAAAAATTCCAGAGTCGAACTCAGGGATTTGGTGAGAATAAATTCGAATTCAATTATCTAGTAAAACTCAAAAGCTTTTGTGATTAATAAAGGGAAAATGATTCCAAGGATTCAAGTATCCGATTTCGGCTTTCGATTCAAGACACTCCTAATTGATACAAGGACAGAGTTTATATTGCCAAGATTATATGTTCAAAGGCAGGTATCGTACGGTGAAGTTCCGAAACCTATTTGTTTAATCCAAAGGTTCTCTCTATGAGGGTTGTTGAGGATGCAATATAGAAAGATCTAAGGATAATAATTATGTTCAAACTAACTACCTAAGACCCCAGGATGTGACTCTCCAAAGTAAAGATAGAAAGCACACTTAAAATCTTAATAAAGGATGTTGAATCTCTCTATTACCCAAATCTTGTAATCTTAATCTATTAAATGTAGAATCAAGGTTGAAGTCTCTTCATACACTCAAATTGAGGTTAAAAAGTTGAATAAAGGTTGGGATTTAGGCAAGGATTAATTTTGGTTAAAGAATAAATCAAGTGAAGATCGTCAGGGGTATAAATCGACCTGTTCTTGAGAAAATCGTCCGATTTTCCTGAAGAACAACCCGATTTTTCCTATGTCGCAAAGTTAAAATCTAAACTCTCACGGTCCAAATGTTTAAATGAGTTCAGTCTATCATCATCTAAGCCTCAATCATCAACTATTCTCCACAGAATCATAATGGTTTTAGCCAACCATTTTCAAAATCAAATCAAAATTAAGATTGAGTGAAATAATTCAAATAAACCCGAATCTCGAATGAAAACTCAATAACCTTCAAATCTATAAACCAATCTCAAAACTAATCAATGTATCTCTCAATTAACTCAATATCGTGTTCAAAAACCACAAAGATCGCAATGGAATAAAGGAATCTCACAATTATGATCAAGATTGACTTCCCGGTAACTATCACTTCAATCCTCTTCCAAGAATCCTCAATCTCTCTCAAACGTGTAAAGATTTCCCGCTGTGTCCGTCCCGTCTTCGTTCCTAGGGTTCCAACCTATAGTTTCTTGGTAATGGGCCGATTGGCAAAACACTTCTCTAGCCTAAAAGTGATGGCCTTTGAGTCGTCTTTACCATTGGGCCGAAAACAGAAAAAATCGAGCTAGTCGATTTACACACAAAACCGTTCGATTTTTAAAGGAAAAAATCGTCCGATTTATGTAGTAAGTGGCACGATTTTCTTCAACATAGAATGCTCGTCTCTTGGCTTGTTTCCTTCCTCCCTTTATGCTTCTTTTACGCAAAACTCGTGTAGACCTCTATTTCCGAAATATCATTGAATAAAACATAAAAGGTACACAAGTTCTCTCTAAATGCAAAGTAAATCGAGGTAAACCTCTACAACATGCATGATTATAATGATATATTATTCATGTCATCACTTAGTTTCACCTAAGTCCCTAAGATCGACACCGCGAAATTCTTGCTTTTTACTATAATTGATCCGTACACTGCGGGTTCACATCCTTGTTTTATGCATATTTCTTGTGGTATAAATTTAAAGCTTGCACACACCATTTGGAGCGAACAAGTTTTTTGGCGCCGTTGCCGGGGACTTGGTCTAGACCAAGCCGGTTGCGGTTGTCTTTCGGGGCAATTGCCCTTGTTGCTACTAACCACTCTACTTGAGTGCTTTCTTAGGATCCCGAACCAGAAAAGACATATAAAAAGGACGCTTGAAAGAAGCTAAGATGGCCAGCCAAGACAATCGCGATCTTGAGGCCGAATTGAAGGAGGCGCTGGAACAGCTGCGCCTTAATAAGGAAGAATTGCAGCGAGAAAGAGAGCAGACTCTCACCAGAACTATAAAGATTGAAGCAGATATGGCCGATCTACGAGCCCAGATTCTGCATCGACCAGACCCTCAACCGAGGCAGGATCCAGTTCCAGTTGCTGTGTCCGAAATTCATTCACCTCGGATGCCTGTCCGAGATGTTCTTTTTGCAGGAATTCCACAAACCCTAGGACAGAGGATGGACTCTAACCAGCAGGTGAGGCGTCCAGGAGTCAACCTAGATGATCCAACAGAGCGCGATTACGAACTTCGACCGCAAGTTCTATCCATGATCCGCCAATGCCAGCTTGGAGGTTTAGAGAGGGAATCTCCGCATTAGCATTTGCAAAACTATGAGATCCTGATGGAGACCTTGAGACCTTCAAGGCTGGAAAACAACAACTACTTGCTAAGGCCTTTTTACTTTTCTTTGAAGGACAAGGCTCTTACTTGGTATCGATCTCTTCCTCCCGGAAAGATCAACACTTGGGAAGAGATGACGACGGAGTTTCCAACAATGTTCTTTCCCCCCCTCCTAGACCGCTGAAATGAGAGGGAAAATTAATGCATTTACCATGAAGGACAAGGAGAGTTTGTCCAAGTCATGGGAAAGTTTAAAGATGTTCTATTGGATTGCCCACATCATAGGATTCCAAAGATAGAGTTGTTGGAGATATACTTCAAGGGATTGGATGGAGCTACCCAATTCAATCTTCAACTACTTTCCGCCGGCACATTCATGGACATGCCGATAGATGAAGCTTGGGAGTTCATTGAGAAACAGGCTTTGCACATGGAGAAGTACTCTCACCAAGGAGCCGAATATGGAGTTAAGAGAGTTAATTTCCAAAAAGCTCCTTCAAATGATAATCAACTCATCTCCCTCAAGAACGATGTGAAGCAATTGAAGGACCTTTAGGTTGCTCACACAAACAAGGAAGAAGGAGGATATCAAGGGAGAAACAACAATCAAGGGCCCAGGAACAACAATTACAACAACAATAGAGGTTCCAACAACAAAAACGGGAGATCTATTAAACAAAATTCGGGTAACCCTTATTCTAATTGAAATTCTAAAAATTCTTCTAACCCTTTTTCTTCTTCTTCTACTCCATTGAAGAGCCAGGAGCCTGGATCATGTTCGTCCTAGCCAAAAAAGAAAGATGTAGTGTTGGAGGCCATCTTGATTAAGCTCAACGCTGTGGAGACGTCCATGACTTTATTTTCGAAGGAACAAAAATCCTTAGAGTAAAAATTTTCTTTAACAAGGCGAATGAAGCGCCAAGAGATCCAGGGAAGCTCCCAGCAAGAACACAGAGCAACCGCAAAGGACAGATCATGGCATTAACGACGAGAAGTGGACTGAAAACTGCAGATCCAGTGCCTCGGTCGATGCCAATGCAGACGAAGAACACCTCGGTCTAGGTACAGACGAGGAACAATTCGGTCGAGGTGCCACCAGAGGTGGAGTCCCAGAAGGCGACGGAAAAAACTGAATTTTATGTCCCACCTCCTGCATATAAACCACCACTTTCATTCCCTCAGTCAAGAGCTAGAGGACATCTAGACAAGCACTTTGGTAAGTTCCTTGACTTGATGAATAAACTACATATTAACATCCCTTTCCTTGATGCTATTCTAGGGATGCCCGCCTATGGGAAGTTCTTAAAAAATATTCTATCAAAGAAGAGGAAACAAGAAGATTTTGGTGAAGTAAGGATGACATCTAAATCCTCGGAGCTCATTCAAATCATGAAGGAGAAGATGCCACCCAAGTTGAGAGATCCCGGCTCATTTTGCATTCCCATTCAAGTTGGGGATGTAACTTGTGAGGCGTTATGTGATCTAGGAGCCAGCGTGAGCATCATCCCGTTGGAGCTATGTGTGAAGATCGGACTTGGAGAGCTCAAGCCGGTGAAGATAAGGTTATACATGGCGGACTGCTCCGTTAACCATCCCGTGGGCATTTTGGAAGACGTTCTGGTTAAGTTAGGTAACTTCAATTTACCTATACACTTTGTTGTACTTGATATACCCGCAGATTATCCCGTTCCTATCATTCTCGAGAGACCATTTCTAGCAATTTAGGGTAGCAATGTGGATTGTAAGAACGCCAAGTTGAAATTCAACATTGGCGGAGATCAAGTGGAGTTTGCATTGCTTGCTGCAATGAAAGGAGAGCCGCTGGAGGATGATATCTTCAACTTCTATGATAAAGAAGAATCAAGAGAATTGGTGAGCTTTATCCTTATTAATAACCCTCTTGAAAGACTTATTAGTTTTAGCTTAGTGGAGGATGGTATAGATGCTTCTTGTGATGCAAATATACGGAGCTTAAAGGCATTGGAAGAAGATCCAGGAGCTGAAATTGAGAAACTAATCCAGGAGAGGAGAAATTCCAGTTTCGGTCCCAGTTCCAGTACCTCGACCGAGGCACTTTCTTGACCAAGCGAGGTGTTCTTATTTGAAGAACATCTCGGTCACCCACCTCGGACACCGACCGAGACATCAAGCGAGATGTTGTTGACTGAGGACAACAAACTTCTTACACCCTTTTCTGAGACTCATTCACAGTTGGTGGAGCACTGGCTCCACCAAGCTTCGGATAATAAAGAACCTTGGTATGCTGACATTGTTAAATATCTTGTTTGCCCAAAAATACCGCCCGGATTGACGTACCCTCAAAGGAAGAAATTCTTCAAGGATGTACGCCCCTATTACTGGGATGAACCTCTACTGTTTAAGAGAAGATGTATTCCAGAAGATGAAGTTACTAGTGTTATACGGCATTGCCAATCGCTTCCTTGTGGAGGACATGCTAGCGCTCACAAAACATGCGCCAAGGTATTACGTTCCGGATTCTTTTGGCCTACATTATTTAAGGATGTACAAATGTTTGTTGTTTCTTGTGATGCATTCCAAAGAACAGGGAACTTGTCTAGAAGGAACGAGATGCCACTCAACAATATCCAGGAGGTTGAGATTTTTTATGTATGGGGAGTTGATTTCATGGGACCTTTCCCATCATCCGCAGGGAACCTCTACATACTCCTAGCTGTCGATTACGTCTCTAGATGGGTGGATGCCATTGCCTCTCCCACTAATGACGCCATGGTGGTTGTGAAGTTCTTCAATCGGAGTATCTTCCCACGTTTTGGGACACCACGTATCATCATCAGCGATGGAGGGACAAATTTCATCAACCGGAAGTTTAAGGCACTTCTGTCGAAGTATGGAGTAACCCACAAGGTAGCAACCCCTTATCACCCTCAAACTAGTCGACATGTCGAGATCTCGAATAGAGAAATCATGGCAATCTTGGAGAAGACCGTCTCTGGGACGAGGAAGGATTGGTCCATGAAGTTGGACCATGCTCTTTGGGCTTATAGGACCGCATTCAAGACTCCCATTGGTACCACCCCTTATAATTTTGTATATGGGAAGTCTTGCCACCTACCTGTTGAGTTAGAGCACAAAGCTTATTGGGAATCAAGTGGTTGAATTTCGATATTAAGGAAGCCGGAGAGAAGAGACTATTGGATATCAATGAGCTGGAAGAGTTGCGTTTGAATGCTTATGAAAATGCCAAGATCTACAAGAAAAGGACAAAGAGATGGCACGACAAGCATATCATTCCTAAGGAGTTCAAAGATGGAGATTTAGTTCTACTCCTCAACTCCCTCCTTCGTCTCTTTCCAGGTAAGTTGAAATCTAGATGGACAGGACCTTACGTTGTGAAACATGTTTTCCCTTATGGTGCAGTTGAGATTTGGGGAGAACCAAGCGGAAGCTTCAAATTCAACGGTCATAGGCTTAAACAATACCAACCGGAAGTCAAGATTAAGGAGATTGCACCATTATACCTTGTTTAGGGATTCCGTACGGTCAAGCTAGCGACCTTAAATCAAGCGCTTCTTGGGAGGCAACCTAAGGTATTGCTTTCTATTCCCTTTTTCTAGTTTAGTTTACATAGTTTGCTTTTCCTTTGCTTTGTTTTGTTTTTGGTGTCCTAGACATAAACCTGGTACTTTCTAAGGAAGGTTTACAACTCAGGAGCAACACTGGAAGGATAGAAGTTCGAGAAATTGAGAAGACGAAGTTCGACTGAGACACATCTCGGTTGTTGTCACAGCAACTCGACCGAGATGATTCTTGAGCAACCGAGGCGACTAGGTCTGACAATCCAGTCAGCCACCTCGGTCCGGTCGGGACCACCTCGACCGAGGTGACAGCAGAATCGGCGAGGGGTATAAAAGGAGAATGATTTCTCTCTCTTCCCTCCCAACTCCTTCTCGACCGCGGCGCTTCTCCACCTCGTTTCTTCGATTTTCGACTGTTCTACATAATTTTTGCTCCGATCTCGCGAGGAAAAGCAAGAGGTTCCGATTGCAAGCAAGAAAGTGCAAGAAAAACGCCTCGAATCGACCTAATCTGGGGTAAATTGTCGAAAACCCTAACTCTCTTTTCCTTTATTGATTTTAGGGATTTGTGGCTTTGGTTGCCACATATTTGTACTGAAAAGAATATAAGTACCCCATAGGAAGCAATTGGTAGTGATTTTGGGGGAAAAGAACTGAAAATCAGAGAGGAGAAATCAAACAGCACATCGCCTTGGTCCAGTCGAGATACGTCTCGGCCGATGTGTTCTTGAGTCTATCAGGCCGACCGAGGTGCCTTGTCAGCAGGAATTATAAGTCACATATTTGATCTTCAGCTTGTTCTGAGAGATACCCCTAGTGGTTCTTCCCCTTCCCCTTCATCTAGACCTTCTATCCGGGTGATCCATGAGTGTCACCAGGGATATTTTGACCGTATATGCGCGCGCCCTTTCATTGCCCCGCACTTCTTGGATGTTCCAGCCTTTGAGTTCCTCCACGTGGTGAAAGACTTGAAGAAGATGATATCCATGGTGGGGCTGGAGAGTTTCTTGGAGATCAGAGCTCCAGCTTATCAAGAGCCGACCCTAGAGTTTGTGAGTTATGTTACCCACATGCCTGAGAGAAACATCATCAAGTACCGGTTGCTAAACCGGAACTACATGGTTCCTATGGATCAGTTCACAGATAACTTTGGCTTGCCGACTCCTACAGTTCCCGAATTTCCTTCTCGAGCCGTGGCTCGAGAGTTCTGGGGACAGATTACCCACGTAGTAGAGCATGTAGACATATGGAGACCTGGAGACTCCAGAGAGCGCATTATATTTCATTTGGCTTTTCGTCTGGCCCACCGCACTTTCAGTGAGACCCTTCAGGCACGTACTGAGAAACCCCAAAAGATTAGACAAGGAGAGCTGCTGAGTCTCTTCTGCATGGTTACTGGAGGAGTGCCTGATTTTGGGGCCATGTTAGCTGAGGATCTGCACCGGATAAATGCCAAGGCGAAGGGCGATATTTGTTGTGGAGAGTTGGTGACTCATACCTCTGCAGTTATGGGTCTAGATTTGAGTTCTTGTAGGTTGGTGGCGGCTACAAAGCCGCTTGGACTTCAGGAGATGATGACGCGGAGGATATTGGTTCCTCGTGGCCTCACTACACCATACGTAGCGATGCCTTGGGAGCAGACGGTAACACCCCAAGTTTTGGGAACTCGAAGCGCTACGGGCTAGGACCGCACAATGGGTCCTGACCCTCAAAGTAGCAACATCAAGCGGATCTTACAACAAAGTACAGACGAATGAAAACCACAACTCAATATAAAACCAAAGGTTTAAACAAAAGCAAATGTAAAAGAGTCGCGGCCGAGTTCAAAACAAAAGGGAAAACAACAACAAAAACATAAACCCGATCCCGTTCTATAATTTATGGGAACCCCGGCTGACGACACCATCCAGATCACTCAACAGCATCCTGAACCTGTGGAAAGCCTACAACGACGGTATAAACCGTTAGCTAACATTCTAGGTATATGCAAGAGCGTAAAGGCACAAACACACATAAGGTAAAATAAACATATAGCATGCTTGCACTCAACCAGTTATTATCTTTCATTAAGTCATTCATTACTAATTCAACTTCTTTTGTCACACGAGAATCCTTTCAAAACTCGCCTCGGTCCCCTCTTCCGGAAATGGAACGGTGCGGATGCCTCCGACCGTCTAACCAGCACGGGCCAGTTGGCGAGAATCTCATAGCTCCCGCAAGAGCTAAGCAGATGATGTGACCGCCCGTTATAATACACTTGGGCCAATTAAGGTTATAAGGGTGAATCTTAGTCCGGTTATCCGTTATAACATGAATAAACAACACAAACAAGTCAATACAATCCAATAAATACACGGAATGAAGCTAAGTAAGTTTAAGGGACTTACCTCACACGAAGGTAACACAAGAGATCAACGAACAACTCAAAAACACACAAGGAAGCTCAGTATCCCTCAGGAAAGGAGCAAGGAAAGCCTGTACGAACAAGCAACACGAATCAGGAACGGAACGGTTGCTAGAAGTCTATTACTTCTAGTTTCAAAGATCTCTAAGAGATCAACAAATGCTAAGGGCTAAACCTTAGTCTTACAACAACTCAGGGGAACAAGGAACAACCATAAGGAACCAAGGAAGGAACGAGGAAAGGAAGGAAGGAAGCAACTCACCAAAGACGGGAGCTACTGTAGAAAAACAACAGGGGTGGTTAGACAGATGCGCTGGGAAGGTTGTGACAGAGGCGCAGAGGGCTTCTCTTCGACAGATCTCACAATAGTGGCAAGCAAAGCTCGAACCTTTGGTTCCAACACGTCGAGACTCCACCTCAGAGAGCCTGAGAACAACGAAGGGTCAACAACGGAACACTCCACAAGATTCAAGGCTCATGCTTGATCCTTGGAGAAGAAGGAAAGAAAAGAATGAAAGGAAGAAACCAAAACAGAAGGGAAGGCATGCAGCGCTAAAGCAACGTGAGGAAGAACCAAAAAAGATGCACTTACACGTTCAGCGGGCTGGAACGCTAGACGGAATGGGCGTCTAGGGTTAGAAAGAAAATAAGGAAACCGGCCCATAAGATGGAATATCGGGTATTCTATCTATGGAAGAATGATTAAACAACGAAAACAGATTAGCGCGATCTGTCGCACGATCCACAGGGGCGGATTTCACAGCCGCAAGGGCAGCCCTCTTCACTGCAGGGGCGGTGAAGGCAAAAACCTAGGATCTTACATCAGATCCCCCTAAAACGAAGTTTCGTCCCGAAACTTGCAAAAGCCAAACGATCACAACAACACACAGAGACAGAACTGAGCTCATATATACCCCCGCGGGGCACGTAACACTAAACGTCACACAAAAGCGTTCACAACACAACAAAGAAAAAACCCAACCAACCGACAAAGCTAAAGGTACAACAAGCTCAGCGTAAAACTCCGGATAGTTCCTTTGGATACTATCCTCCCTCTCCCAAGTCGCCTCATCAGCTCCTCGCATCGACCACTGTATCTTCATTGTCGGGATGTCCTTCGAATGCAAGCGTCTCGTACTACGCTCTAAGACAGCCACCGGGTGCTCTACGAACGTGTGGTCTGGCTCGATCACTAGATCCTCATGACTGACGATGTGTGTCGGGTCAGGTATGTACTCCCGTAGCTGAGACACATGGAAAACTGGGTGAACACCCTCGAGTCTCGGTGGCAACGCAAGTCTGTAAGCTGCCTCTCCAACTCGCTCAAGAATCTCGAACGGTCCAACATATCTGGGACTCAGCTTCCCCTTGACACTAAAACGTTTGACGCCGCGTGTCGGGGATACTCTCAACCAAACCTGAGCTCCAACTCTGAACTCCAGAGGTCTGCGCCTCTTATCTGCATAAGACTTCTGTCGGCTCTGTGCTGCTAACATCCGCTCTCGGATTACTGCTACTTGAGCCGTGTCATCCTGAATCTGCTCGGGTGCTGCTTCGCTGGCACTACTAGGCTCGTCCCAACACAGCGGTGTATGACATCTCTATCCATATAAAGCCTCATAAGGAGTCATCCTGATCGATGTGTGCCAACTGTTGTTATATGAAAACTCCACTAAGGGAAGGTGATCTGGCCACACCTGTCCCCAGTCTAACACACAGGCTCGTAACATGTCCTCCAAAGTCTGGATGGTCCGCTCAGACTGACCATCGGTCTAAGGATGATAAGCAGTCGTGAACTGTAGTCTCGTACCTAGGGCGGCATGAACTTGTTGCCAGAACCTCGAAGTGAACCGTCCGTGTCTGTCAGAGACTATAGTCCAACGTACTCCATGAAGTCTCATTATCTGTCCCGTGAACTCCTCTGCTAATCGACTCACCGGCTACGTTTCCTTGATCGGAATGAAACGTGCGGTCTTCGTCAGTCAATCTACTATGACCCAGATAGCATCAAAACCACGACTCGGTCTCAAACCGGTCACAAAATCCATAGAGATGTCTTCCCACTTCCACTTAGGGACGGGAAGTGGGTGTAGCTCGCCTCCTGGTCTATGATGCTCGATCTTGACCTACTGACAGGTCGCACTTTGAGCTACATATCTCTTCACATCTGCCTTCAGACCTCCCCACCAAAAAGAGCGTTTGACATCCTGATGCATCTTACTCGCACCAGGGTGTACTGAGTAAGGTGAAGAGTGAGCCTCCTGAAGGATCCTCTGTCTCAACTCCCGATTAGACGACACACAAACACTCTCCTGGCGTCTCAAAACTCCGTCAGCACCAACTGTAAACTATGGTGCCTCTCCTCGAGACATCCGGTCTCGGATCTGTGTCAATGCTGGGAAACCCTCCTGCTTCTGTCGGATTTCGGCCAACAGATCAGGTACTATCTTCAAGGTGGACAACTGGCTGTCGGAATTTGGAAATTAGATATCCATCTCTAGCCATGCTAAATCTCGTTGTAACTATGGTTGAGTTGTCAGCTTAGCGATTGCTATCTCCTGGGCAGTCTTCCTACTGAGGGTATCTACTACCACATTAGCCTTTTCCGGGTGGTATAAGATCTCAAGATCAAAGTCCTTGATCAACTCTAACCATCTGCGTTGGCGGTTATTCAACTCCCGCTGAGTGAATATGTACTTCAAACTCTTATGGTCTGTGAAAATCTGACACGTGGCTCCGTACAGATAGTGTCTCCAAATCTTTAAAGCATGAACAACAGCAGCTAACTCAAGATCATGGGTAGGGTAATTCTCCTCGTACGTCTTCATCTGTCGAGACGCATAAGCAATCACCTTTCCCCTCTGTATCAAAATACATCCCAAGCCGAGCTTGAATGCGTCACTGTAAACCACAAAATCCTCAATGCCCTCTGGCTAAGCTAGGATAGAAGCAGATGTCAACCTCTTCTTCAGCTCCTCGAAACTCTGCAGGCACGACTCGGACCATACGAACCTCGTAGAATTCCGCAGCAAGAAAGTGAGCGGTTGGGTGATAACTGAAAAGCCCTTAACAAAACGCCTGTACTAGCCTGCCAATCTTAAGAAGCTGCAAACCTCCTTGACGTTCTTAGGTGGCGGCCAGGAAGCTACTGACTCAATCTTTGCCGGATCCACCTTCATTCCTTCAGCTGAAACAATGTGACCAAGGAATGCTACCTCGGACATCCAAAACTCGTACTTAGAGAGCTTGGCGTAGAGCTCTCTATCCTGTAAGACCTGAAGAACGATCCTCAAGTGTCCAGCATGCTCCTCTCTACTGTGGGAGTAAACCAGAATGTCGTCAATGAAGACAACTACAAACTGGTCTAGAAAGTCGATGAAGATGTTGTTCATCAACTCCATGAAGACTACGGGCACATTCATGAGTCCAAATGGCATCACTACAAACTCGTAGTGTCCCTATCTAGTCCGAAATGCCGTCTTGGCTACGTCCTTCTCTCTCAACCTCAACTGGTGATACCTTGATCTCAGATCGATCCTCGACAACACTGAAGCTCCATGTAATTGATCTAAAAGATCATCGATACAAGGCAATGGGTACTTATTCTTGATCATCACCTTGTTCAGTTCTCGGTAGTCGATACACAATCTCATTGACCATCCTTCTTCTTGACGAAGAGAACTGGTGCACCCCAAGGAGATACACTAGGGCGGATGAAGCCCTTCTCTGCTAACTCCTCAAGCTGCTTCTTCAACTCAAGCATCTCGATAGGCGCTATGGGTTAAGGAGCCTTAGAGATCGGTCTCGTACCGGGCTCTAGATCAATGCCAAAGTCTACACTCTGTTGTGGAGGTAAACCTAATGGCTCTCCAAAGATGTCAGCAAACTCGCAAGCTATTGGAATTTCCTCCAAAGCTGGACTAGTACAATCCTTCATGGCATAGCACCAAAAAGCCTCGCATCCCTGACTGATAAGTCTCGCAGCTCGTACTGCAGTGATGACTGTACTAGTCTTTTCGAGATCCCATCCTTGGAAAATCTCAACATGGCATGCATCTGTAGTTACCGTCACTGTCCTCTTGCCGATGTCCAAAACTGCTCGATGTCGATCCATCCAATCCATGCCCAAAATAACTTCTTCATGTACTAAGTACATGACGAAGAAGTTAGCTGGCCAATCACGACCTCCCAATCTAATAGGACAATCGCGAAAGTCTCGCGTACCTCGTATCTTACCCCCATTGGGTAATCCTATAAAGAAGGGTCTACTCTCTACAGTAACTAAGGCCAATATATCTTCACATGCATCAGATATAAAGAATACGTAGCACCAGTATCGAAAAGAACTCTGACAGAAAAACCATTAATGTGAATGGTACTTGTAGCTGTTGGAGATGTCGGCTCTACAACACTCCTCAACTCATAAACTCTAGCTAGTGCATCTCTGGTGTCTGTAGATCCACCAACACGTCCTCTAACTCTCCCCTGTCCCACAGTAGAACCCTGAGGAGCGGCAGAACCTGAAACTCTCTACTGCTACTGTTGGTATTGAGATCTCTGTCCTCCTCCAGCAACATTGGAAGGTGAAGAACCCTGCTGAGATAGCGCCTTGCCCTGACGGCAAACCGCAGCTCTGTGTCCGTGCTTGCTACAAGAAAAGCAAGTCACTGCTGGCTTTTTGCAGTCAGCTCGGATGTATCCAGCTACTCCGCAGTTATGACACTGTCGTCCTCTATCAAAACTCTGCCGGAAACTAGAATGTCAAGCATTTGACTACGCCCAAAACAAGCTGCTCCAGCTCTAGCACTAGCTGATCCAATCTTTTGTCTCTTCTCAGGACCTCCTATATGAGAAGCTCTCCTCTGATCTGGTCGGTCTCTCTCATAGGTAGAAGCTCTATCTTGATAGTCCGTCAAAGACTCACAACGGAAACTAGTAAGATAAGAGCATGTCGATTCTCTCAATCTCCGAGAGAAAAGGTAAACATGCTGATCCTCCGATGGTGTGGACGGACCTAGCAACGCCAACTCGTCCTGAAGTTTGAGGATGATCTCAACAATAGGCAAATCCTCGAATTCAGCCTCAAGGAAATCCTGAAGACGATCCCTCCTCATGGCTGCAGGGCAATAGCGATCCCTGATCACTGTCTTCATCTGCTCATAACTAGTGACCTTACTACGAATGGTTCTCCACCAAGAATGAGCCTGATCCTTCAGCAATGTCTGTGCTATGTTGACTCAACGTCCCTCAGGGTAACCGATAGCCTCCATGGCAGAATCCACCTGTCCTAGCTACTGCTCCACCTCCAAGCCAGTTCTTCCCACGAAGATTGGAACCTTTAACTGGTCGAAAGCCTTCTACCAACTATCAGGCTTTGGCTCTTTTCCCTCAGTCGGCGCTCTAACAACCTCAACAACTCCAGCAAGCGGGACAACAGCTTGTGTAACTCTCTACAAAACCTTAGCTGATCTCGCAGGAACTGGCGGCACTGGTGCTGGTCCTCCAGTCCTGATAGCCTCCTCAACCCTCTGCACATAGTCGCGAAACGCAGAAGCTCCGATAGACACTCGTGCGGACTCTATTGATGGCGCTCTATATGCTCCAGACCTAGCAGCGGTCCCATTTCCAGCCTCAGGAACAATGATCTCAGCAACTTCTTCGGCGAACGCCTCAGCGATAGGCGGATCAGCAACTGGGGCTTGCCCCGACCTCGAGCTAGTGGAGGTCTTCCTGCACGCCCTCGTCCACGGACAGTAGGTGGAAGTGGTGGTCCAGCCCTTCCTTGCCCCACAGCAGATGTAGCTCTAGTACGCGCCATCTGCTATAAGGATAGATATATAAGACTATATATATAGATATAAGGCCACACTACAGCTAAAGAAAAAGTCCAGAACAAGCACCTATAAGGCCAACACGAAAGAAACTACACTGCTGAGATCCGCGGAGGAAGTGGTGGTCGGTCGTACATCTATCCCAGACCGAAAGGTTAAAAACAAAACCTTCTTTTGAAAACGTTAGACCCCTTGCGGGTTCTTATTTATTTATCCATCCGACCTGTAGAAGATTTTGAGTGCCATTGTTGCCAACCTGGCTCTGATACCATATTGTAACACCCCAAGTTCTGGGAACTCGAAGCGCTACGGGCTAGGACCGCACAATGGGTCCTGAACCTCAAAGTAGAAACAGCAAATGGATCTTATAACAAGCCACAAACGAATGAAAACCAAAACTCAATATAAAACCAAAGGTTTAAACAAAACCAAACATAAAAGATTCGCAGCCGAGTTCAAAACAAAAGGGCAAACAACAACAAAAACATAAACCCAATCCTGTCCTATTATCTTTCATTAAGTCATTCATTACTAATTCAACTTCTTTTGTCACACGAGAATCCTTTCGAAACTCGCCTCGGTCCCCTCTTCCGGAAATGGAACGGTGCGGATGCCTCCAACCGTCTAATCAGCACGGGCCAGTTGCCGAGAACCTCCTAGCTCCCACAAGAACTAAGCAGATGATGTGACCGCCCGTTATAATACACTTGGGCCAATTAAGGTTATAAGGGTGAATCTTAGTCCGGTTATCCGTTACAACATGAATAAACAACAAAAACAAGCCAATACAATCCAACAAATACGCGGAATGAAGCTAAGTAAGTCCAAGGGACTTACCTCACACAAAGGTAACAAAAGAGATCAACGAAAAAACTCAGAAACACACAAGGAAGCTCAGTTTCCCTCAGGAAAGGAGCAAGGAAAGCCTGTACGAACAAGCAACACGAATCAGGAACGGAATGGCTAATAGAAGCCTATGACTTTAGTCTCAAAGATCTCTAAGAGATCAACACATTTTAAGGGCTCAACCTTAGTCTTACAACAACTCAGGGGAACAAGGAACAACCATAAGGAACCAAGGAAGGAACGAGGAAAGGAAGGAAGGAAGCAACTCACCACAGACGGGAGCTACTGCAGAGAAACCACAGGGGCGATTATACAGATGCGCAGGGGCGGCTGTGACAGAGGCGCAGGGGCGGCTTTGTGCAGATGCAGGGACAGATCTTCGTCAGAAGCTACTATCGGGTTTCTCTTCGACATATCTCACAGCAGGGGCAACCAAAGCTCGAACCTTTGGTTCCAACACGTCGAGACTCCACTCCAGAGAGCCAGAGAACAATGAAGGGTCAACAACGGAAAACTCCACAAGAATCAAGACTCATGCTTGATCCTTGGAGAAGAAGGAAAGAAAAGAACAAAAGGAAGAAAACAAAACAAAAGGGATGGCATGTAGCGCTAAAGGAACATGAGGAAGAACCAAGAAAGATGCACTTATACGTTCAGCGCGATTGTAGGAAGCAAGGACTGCTGCAGCTCTCTAGTGTTTGAAGATGATAGCAAGGAACGAGAAAAAAGAGAGAAGGAAGAAAATATATAAGGAGGGCTGGAATGCTAGACGGAAAGGGCGTCTAGGGTTAGAAAGAAAACAAAGAAACCGGCCCATAAGATAGAATATCGGATATTCTATTTATGGAAGAAAGATAAAACGACGAAAACAGACCGGCGCGATCTGTCACACGATCCGCAGGGCGGATCTCACAGCCGCAAGGGCGGCCCTCTTCACCGCAGGGGCGGTGAAGGCAAAAACCTAGGATCTTACACAGACATCCCCTCAGGGGATTGCATGGTCAGATCAGTTTTCAGTCTTCGATACACAGTACTGGTCTTCTACATGGCAACCCTATATAGTGGATGTGAGAGATGTTGTACCAGCTCAGGAGGTGGATGAGTATGATGATGACGGAGCTGCCATGGAGACAGGTACAGATACAGCCGGCCCTAGTTGGCCAATTGTCGATTTAGACGACGAGGCGACAGAGGATGAGGCCTCTGCAGGACCATCACGACCTTCTAGGCGTAGAGTCCGCAGACAGAGAGATCCCGTAGCTCACCGACGGATTGACGAGCTGACGGACCAGATGATCGAATCTTACGCCGCCTTGTCAGTAGAGATGATGGAGCTGAGGGAGAGCCAACACTACCAGCAGCGGATGATGGAGTTCCAGTTCCATCGTACCATGGGTTATCCATTTGATCCATCTCAGTATCCCTTCATCACGCATCCACCACCACCACCACCAGCGGATCAGGACTAGAGCTTGCATGGATTTTCTTTTCTTTATTTACTACGCAGCTCAGCATGTCCGGTGAGTTCTCTTGTTTTTAGACTTATTTTGACCCATTGGGACAATGTGTCCCAAGTATGGGGTATTTATGTATATTATTCGACATTATGTATGCTTGTATGACTCTACTTGATATTTATGATCTTTCTTTATGCTCTATGTGTTTATCTGAAATTACATGCATGCATACATGTTATTTGATTAAGAAAAAAGTCAAAAACTGGTTTTAAAAAAAAAATTTGACCTCGACCGGGATGATTTTGGCCAAACGAGGTCAAGTACCTCGGTTGACTTTGAACACCTCAACCGAGGCGGTTTAACAGAGAGAGTTTTTGAAACAAATTTTTGTGCTTCTTTTCTGGATACGACCTCAGTGATGATTCAGTTTGCATATTGGCTTTGAAATCTTTATATGTTTGAAAGGTTTTGTGATATGTTTAAGTTGCAAAATGTGTTGTTTGAAGTTTTGGCATGTTTAATACTTTGTTTTTATCAAAATTGTGTTGAATTTGAAGGTTGACACCACATGATGAGTTCTCACACTTTCTTCCTGGATGATTAAGGCAATTCATTCTCTTCTCTTCTTCTTCTTTATAATGTTTAGCCTCTCATATACATATTTGCCTCCCTTTACCTATCTTGGAATTTGGAAGCAAGCAAGTGAAAAGCAAGTGAAAGTGCAGTTGAGATGTTGGCTGGATGTTTAGAAAGAAACAAAATAGGTTTGGGGAAGTCAATCATGATGTTGAGTAACTCGGCACCATTCACATAGCCGGGTGTTTGTGTCTTGCCAAAGTCGGATTGAGTGACATTCCTAACGGGTCATGGTATGTGCATCAAGGGTTTAAGGCATCTTGAGAAATTGATGATTACTGATCTCCTAGGCTTTGGTTATTGTGCACCTCTGTCCATGCATCCCAAAAAGTAAAAGTAAATAAGCAAAGCTTATTAGTGGAAGATGTTGTGATTCAAAGAAATTGAAGTAAGATCCTTTCCCGGATTCTGGCACAACATTTCCTATATATATATATCCCACCCTCACACGTTTCTTGATCTCTTTTTGAATCCCTTGAGATGTAATATCCGGAATTTTTATTCCGTTTAATTCCGAATCAAATCGGATTTCGAGCCGTTGACGGTTTCCCATACTATCTAGTATTTCTTTCTTCACAAATTTTATCATTTTATGTAGAATTTAATTCACATAAAATGATAGAATTATATCAAACCCTAATTCTTATAATTATTTATCATTTTATGTAGAATTTAATTCACATAAAATGATAGAATTATATCAAACCCTAATTCTTATAATTAATCCTTAACGACGACTTTAGACGAGAATGTGACAAAGCTGTGACGAGACCATGACAGAGCTGAGACGAGGTCATGACGAAGCCCGACAACTCTGTGACGAAGCCATGCATGGGCTTGACAAAGCCATGACGAGTTTTTGACAAGTTTTGACAAACTCAGCCCACATAATTTTAACTCTTATTTCAGCCCATCTTTCTCTCTTGTTTTATTACAGCCCAGCCCTGATTGCTTCAGTTTCTACTTGACCCAGCAGCTTCAGCCCAACCCTTGCCTTTGCTCCAGCCCATAAATTCTCCTTGCTTGTGCTGGCCCAACTACACCGAACTCTCCCAAGCCAACAAACCTTTGCTTCAGCCCATCTCCTTGCTCATGCTGGCCCAACTACACGTTGAAGCCCATGGAGTAGCATACGTTCAGCCGGCCTTCTGTCCCTCTGTTGCCGACGTAACAACTGATGAGTTAAGAAAGAAGATCTTCTGTAACGGCTTATGAAATCACGCAACAAAGGGAGCAGGTCCAGCAACTGACCACGTTTCCCATCTTCCGTCTACATTCAACGCTCCACTCTTCCTCGCCTTGCCTTCTATAGAAGAACCGTCTCCCTCACTTTCCTCTTCGCCTTCCTCTCCGATTCGCAGCAGGCAGTAGACGAATCCCTCGTCCTCCTCTTCAATCGCCGAGCACAACGCAACTGCGGTTCACGCCTCGCTCCCCTCCTCGTAGCAGTAGCTGATTGGTTTATTGCCCTCCCTATGTCCATCCGGGTAGGGATTCATTTAACTCCTCTCTTCATCTTCGTAATATACGGTCCTTGAAGATGCATGCATCGTTGCCTTTGTGCTTAGTTTGCAAAGGTCGATTCCACAGGAACTAAATTGGCACCTTCGCTTGATGCAGTTGGACCAAGGCTGAAGATATGGCCCTTGTCGACAAGCCATAGAACCAGTGCAGTCATGTAAGCCATCTAACCCTTGGATCCTTACTTCCCTTGTGCCATCATCTCAACCCCCTCCCCTTTGCAGCGTCATTAGTAGGAGGTAGAGGGTCTGTCTGCAGCCAACGCACCAGCAAGGGATAGACAGTGCAAGCTGCATGGTAAGGACCTCTTCAAACCTCCTTAGATATCAGGAGAGGTTAATTGTATGTAGATGATGATGCTCCATAAGAATCGAATTAGGGACTTCTAGGTAGTGTAAAGGATGAGATATGCTGACAACATGATTCGAACTAGAGTCCTATAGGAATGTTGTTATTGTTGCAAATGTGAGCAGTAGAAATGGAAGTGAGAACTCATTTTTAAATCTCAGCTTGTAAGTTGGAAATGGTCACTATTGTAGATCAATGTTAAAGAGTTAGGTTAAAGATCCACCGTTGAATTTTTAATAGCTAATAGTTGGATATATATGTAGTTTACTGTGTTAAAATTTGAGAAGAAATGAACGGTCGGATTAGAAGTTATGGCCTCCCAAATTAGAGACCTAGAGGAGTTTATAGGTTGTGCTGAATTTTGTCTAAAACTGCTTGTGATCCACTTTTGAGATATAGATTTGAGAGCAACAACCACAAGCTTAGGGCTTTCTCACAACCTTCAGCCAATCACCCTAGAATCACACAAGGAAATTAGCCACTCATCATCATAATGAAAGTATTAAAATATATGGGAAAAGGTGAATATTTGAACAAAGAAGAATTTAATGAAAAGACTTCAATAACTGAATCAAATATCACAAACAAAAGCGTTCCTTGGATAATAATCCAACAAGACAAGACAACAAGGAAAGGAATTGAAGACAATCTTACAAAACCCTCCAAAAAGCTATAAAAGCTATGGTCTTCAACCTTCCTTCAACCTTCAAAAAGGTTCTTCAATTCTCTCCAAAATTGGAGTATGCTGCTGCTGCTCCTTCGATGTAGGCGGAATACTTGTGCTGATAGCGGATCTCGACGGTATAGCGTGTTCTTCAAATTGTGGAAAACCAACCCTTTTTATAGGAAAATAACCCTCCAAAGATAATAAATCTTAGAAAGATATTATCCCATAAATATAGGTAAAATATATGATTCTGCATATCTCCTTCCTTCCAGAAGCCAAGCCCAAAAATATAAGATCACTTTCCAATTTTAAAAGATCTCATCCAAGAATAAAATATTCTCGCCGCGTCCTAGGTATTCGCCTCGGTCGAGTCGGCGTCTCTGGATCACCTCGGTCTAGGTGGTCCTCTGGTCAACCGAGGTGACTCATAACTGAATGTAGGATCTCTCAAATCTGGTCCAAAGTAAATCTTCAATCCATGGCTGTGCTTCCTGGATGTAGCTTCAAATGACTCTTGACTTCTTTTGCTCCTTTTTGATGCAAAACGTACCATATTACCTGCAATTACAACGAAACTAGGTGTAGACCTCGATTCTCGCAAAGGTAGATGAAATGGTAGTAAAATCACATAATGTACATACAAACATGTAGAATATGAAAGATAAAACGTTCAAACAAACCCCAAAATATAGACTATAATTCATGCTATCAAAATACCCCATACTTAGCCCTTGCTTGTCCCCAAGCAAGTTCCTCATATAAAAGACAAGATAGAATGGATTATAAGTCAAGAAAATCAATGAAAAAGTCTTTCAAAAACATTTTATGGTGTGCAACTATCATAGATCACTCTAAGAGAATACTTTATGGAATTTAAAACTCAATATGCTCGAAACATTTTATAAATATAGGAAAGTTGTTCATCTTTGCATAAAATCATAGAATGCATAATAAGTCATGATTATCAAAATTAATCATGTATAATCCGATTTAAACCGCTAAGTCAATCAACAAGCTCAAGGTCTCAAGGGCTTCCCAACAGAAAGGTCAAGAAACGTGTAGGGTAGGGATGTATGTAAGGTGATGTGGTGCTAGAATCCGGGAAAAGGATGAACTTCACTTTCATTTCAACTTGCAACATCTTCCACCAATAAGCTTTGCTTATTTCACACTTTTTCTTTTTTTTTTACTTTACTTTTTTTGGGATGCATGGACAGAGGTGCACAATAACCGAAGCCTAGGAAATCAGCAATCATCAATTTCTTGAGATGCATCAAACCCTTGATGCACATACCATGACCCGTTAGGAATATCGCTCAATCCGTCTTTGGCAAGACACAAACACCCGGCTATGTGAATGGTGCCGAGTTACTCATCTTCATGATTGACTTCCCCAAACCTATTATTGCTTTCTAACACTTTCACTTTCAGCCACTTCTCAACTTTAACTCCTCTTGCTTTCACCACTTCGCTTGCTTCCAAATTCCCGGATAGGTAAAGGGAGGCAAAATGTATATGAGGGGCTAAGCATGATTAAGAAGAAGAAGAAGAGAATGAATTGCCTTGGTCTTTCCAAGAACAAAGTATTAAACATATCCTAAAATCTTTCAAACACATAAAGAATTTAAACCCAGTAGGTAAACAAGATCTTCACTGAGATCATATCCAGATAAGTAACACAAAAATCGTTTTCGAAAACTCTCAGTTAACCCACCTCGGTCGAGATGTTCTTAGTTCAACCGAGGTGAAACACCTCGTTTTGCCAGAACTGTCCCGGTCGAGGTTGAAAAAATTTTTTTTTTTTTTTAAACCATATATTTTTCGGTTTCGACGTTTTTCTCAATCAAATAATCTGTAGGTATGCATGTAAAATCAGATAATCATATAAAGGCAGATGAAGCACAAATATGAAAGTATCCGATAAATAAAATACATCATAGGAAGTTGAATAACATACATCACGTAGTCAAATAAGTACATCAAATACCCCATACTTGAGACACACTGTCCCAGTGGGTATAATAAAAGTCTAAATAAAAGGGGACTCATCGGATAAAGAGCTGAACTGCATAAAAATATAATAAATAAAACCCTGCAGCTCCTCAGTAGTCCTGATCCGGTGGTGGTGGTGGTATGTAGGGGAACTGAGTCGGATCATAGGGATAGCCCATGACATGCTGGAACTGTAGCTGAGCCATCATGTGCTGATGATGCTGCCGCTCCTGCATCTCGCGGATGTCCAATGAAAGTGCAGCATATGAGTCGATAACCTGATCCGTCAGGTCGTCGATCCGTCGGTGTGCAGCTCTGTCCCTAACTCCCCTCCTCCTGCGCCTAGCGGGCCTGACTGGAGAAGTCTCAGCTGGCGCTGGCTCAGTGTCCTCCTCGTCATCATCTAGATCAATAATGGGAGGCGCGCTCGTCCCAGCTGTATCTGTCCCTGTGTCCATCGGGACGCCGCCTCCTCTCTCATCAACTGTTTCATCGTCGTCATCCTCATCCTCAGCCTGCTCAGCCTCCTCTGCAGGGGCAGCTGCTCCCTCTCTGTAATCCTCCATAAGTGGACCCCAAGCAGTCTGCCAGTAATGTGGATCGAAGACAGAGAACTATGCAGACCATCTGATGCCCTGAGGTGCAGTCTGCTCCCATGGCATAGCGACGTAGGGTGTAGTCAGTCCTCGGGGAACCAGAATCCTCCGAGCAATCATCTCCTGAAGTCCGAGCGGCTTGGCAGCCGCCACCATGGTGCACCTACTCAGATCCATATCCTGATACCTAGCGATATGGGTCACTATCCCTCCGCAGCATATATCCCCCTTCCCCTTGGCCTTGATCCTGTGCAGATCCTCTGCCAGCATCAAGCCAAAGTCAGGGTATCCCCCTGTGACCATGCAGTATAAAGAGAAGAGCTCCCCCTGTCGGACCTTCTGGGGCGTCTCAGTACGCGCCAGAAGCGTCTCGCTGAAGATCCTGTGTACCAACCGAAAAGCTAGATGATAGATAAGCTTCGCCCTGGAATCACTAGGGCGCCACCTGTCTGCATGACTCGTAATGTGGGCAATCTGACCCCAGAACTCTCTAGCTACTGCTCGGGTCGGGAAATCTACGGCGGTGGGGGTAGGGAAGCCAAAAATGTCTCTCCAGTAGTCAAGAGGTACTAGGTAGTTCCGGTTCATCAACCGGTACTTCACAGCCCCCTCTGTGGGGGAGGTAAGTGAAGGAACTGACAAACTCGAGGGTAGGCTCAAGGTAGGCTGGGGCTCGGATCTCAGTAAACTGATCCAGCCCGACTGTGGTGATCATCCTCCTAAGCTCTCCATCTACGTGGAGACAGTCAAAGGCAGAAACGTCCAGAAACCTAGGAGCGATAACTGGACGACTAGCAATGCGGTCATAATCTACCCGGTGTCTCTCATGGATTACCGGGATAGAAGGTCTGGATGAGGAAGAAGAAGGGGAAGGAGAGGATCTATCTCTAAGGGCTAGCAATCTGTCAGAACTCATTTTCAAAACACACTGTCAGACTACCTCGGTCGACTGACAACTCCAAGAATCACCTCGACCGAGGTGCAGAACGACTGGACCGAGGCGAAGACAGTTCGATTTCCACTCTCTGATTTTCAGTTCTTTTCCCCCTAAAATCACTACCGATGCCTCCTAAGGGGTACTTATAGATTTCCTCAACAGAATCAGGGGCAACCAAAGCCCAAATTGCAGAAAACGAACGAGTTAGGGTTTTCGAACGCTTTTACCTCGTTTCGGTCGAAACGCTCAAATTTCTTGTAGATCTGTAGTTGCAATCGATCGTTCTACCCCTTAATTGCAGTTTGGAAGCAGAAATCGTCGGAAACGAGTGAGAAATGGAGGAGCGAGGTGCTGCTGTCCGCCGCGGTCGAAATGAGTAAATAAAAAGTGAAAAGTAATTTTTCCTTTTTTATACTGTTACTGGATCTGCTGTCACCTCGGTCGAGATGGTCTCGACTGGCCCGAGGTGGTATGGACCGAGGCGGTTCTGCAGAAACCCTAGTCGCCTCGGTTGCCTCAAGAATTAACTCGGTCGAGATGCTCTGACAGTGACCGAGGTGCTTCTGTCTTCTCAGATTCTCGAACTTTTGTCCTTCCAGATGTGCTCCTTCCTGTTGTCTGTCCAGAACGCCAAAAACAAAGCAAAGCAAAGCAAAAACAAAAACTATCTAAGCTAGACTAGAAAACGGGAAAGAAGAGCAATACCTTGGGTTGCCTCCCAAGAAGCGCTTGATTTAAGGTCGCTAGCTGGACCATAATGCATCTCAAAGGAGGTAAATCGGCGCAACCTCCTCAACCGGCGTTTCCGGTTGGTACTTCTTAAGTCTATGACCGTTGACCTTGAAGCTTCCGCTAGTTTCGCCCCATATCTCAACTGCACCATGAGGGAAAACATGTTTCACAACGTAAGGTCCGGTCCATCTAGATTTCAACTTACCTGGAAAAAGACGGAGGCGGGAGTTGAAGAGTAGAACTAAATCTCCCTCGTTAAGCTCCTTTGGAACGATACGCTTGTCAGGCCATCTCTTCGTCCTTTCCTTGTAGATTTTGGCATTCTCATAGGCGTTCAAACGCAGCTCCTCTAGCTCGTTAAGTTCCAATAGTCGCTTCTCGCCAGCATCTTTAATGTCAAAGTTCAACCATTTGATAGCCCAATACGCTTTGTGCTCCAACTCAACGGGCAAGTGGCAAGACTTCCCATATACCAAATTATAAGGGGTGGTACCTATGGGAGTCTTGAATGCGGTCCTGTACGCCCAAAGAGCATCGTCTAATTTCATGGACAAATCCTTCCTTGTTCTAGAGACGGTCTTCTCTAAAATTGCTTTGATTTCTCTGTTCGAGATCTCGACCTGTCCACTAGTTTGAGGATGATAGGCGGTTGATACCTTGTGGGTTACCCCGTACTTCGATAGAAGTGCTTTAAACTTCCGGTTGATGAAATGCGTTCCTCCATCGCTGATGATGATGCGTGGAGTTCCAAATCGTGGAAAGATAGTTCTATTCAAGAACTTCACAACCACCTTGGCGTCGTTAGTGGGAGAAGCAATGGCTTCAACCCATCTAGAGACGTAATCAACGACAAGGAGAATGTAGAGGTTTCCTCCGGAGGATGGAAAAGGTCCCATGAAGTCAATCCCCCATACATCAAAGATTTCCACTTCTTGGATGTTATTAAGCGGCATCTCGTTCCTCCTTGATAGGTTCCCTGTTCTTTGGCATGCATCACAAGAAACAACAAAAGATTGCACATCCTTAAATAATGTAGGCCAAAAGAAACCGGAACGCAATACCTTGGCGCATGTTTTATCGGTGCTAGCATGTCCTCCACAAGGAAGTGAATGACAATGCCTTATGACGCTATTAACTTCATCTTCCGGAATGCACCTTCGAAGCATCCCATCCGGTCCGCGCTTGAATAGCAGCGGCTCATCCCAGTAGTAATGTCGTACTTCCTTTAAGAATCTCTTCTTTTGAGAGTACGTCAATCCGGGCGGTATTTCCTGGCAAACAAGATAATTCACAATATCAGCATACCAAGGACCTTTATTATCAGAAAGTTGGTGGAGGGAATGATCCGCCAACTGTGGGTGAATGTCAGAGAAGGGAGTATAAAAATTTTTATTCTCAGCAATCTCAGTTGACATTGTCTCGCTGTCGACCTCGGTCGAGACGCAAAGGCGTTGACCGAGGTGTTCTTCAGACGCCTCGCTCAGTCCAGAAAGTGCCTCGGTCGAGGTACTGCTACTGGATCCGAGGCTGGGAATCTTCGTTTCCTGGATCAGCTTCTCAGTTGTAGCTCCTGGATCTTCTTCCAGTGCTTTTAAATTCCGTATATCTGCATCACAAGAAGCATCTATACCTTCCTCCATTAAACTGAAGCTAATAACTCTTTCGAGTGGATCATTAATAAGGATAGAGCTCACCAATTCTCTTGATTCTTCTTCATCGTAGATGTTGAAGATATCATCAGTTAGTTGCTCTCCTTTCATGGCTGCAAGTAGTGCGAACTCCACCTCATCGCCACCAACGTTGAATTTCAACTTGGCGTTCTTCCAATCCACATTGCAACCCGAAGTTGCTAGAAATGGCCTCCCGAGAATGATAGGAACAGGATAATCTGCGGGAATGTCAAGTACGACAAAATCTATAGGAAGATAGAAGTTACCTAACTTGACTGGCACGTCCTCCAAAATGCCCACGGGATGGGTGATGGAGCGATTCGCCATGTAAAATCGAATCTTGACCGGCTTGGGCTCTCCAAGACCGATCTTAGTGCATAGCTCCAGCGGGATGATGCTCACGCTGGCTCCTAGATCACAAAGGGCTTCACAAGTGACATCCCCAACTTGAATGGGAATGCAAAATGAGCCGGGATCTCTCAACTTAGGTGGCATCTTCTCCTTCATGATCTTGATAAGCTCTGAAGATTTAGATGTCATCCTAACTTCACCAACATCCTCCAGCTTCCTCTTCCTTGATAAGATTTCTTTTAAGAACTTCCCATAGGCGGGCATACCTAAAATAGCATCAAGGAAAGGAATATTAATATGTAGCTTATTCATCAAGTCAAGAAACTTACCAAAGTGCTTGTCAAGATGTGCTCTGGCTCTGGACTGGGGGAATGGAAGTGGTGGTTTATATGCAGGAGGTGGAACATAAGTTTCTGTCGTTCCTCCTACTTTCTGTTGCGCCGCCTCGGTTGGCATCTCGGTCGAGCTGTTCTTCGACTGGATCTGGACCGAGGTGGTCTGCGTCGAGCGAGGTACTGGATCTGCAGTTTTGAGCCCACTCCTCGTCGTTATGGCCATGCACTGGCCCTTAGGGTTAGTTTCCGTCTTTGCTGGAAGCTTCCCTGGATCTCTTGGCGCTTCATTTGCCCTATTAGAAAGTTGTTGTTCGAAGGACTTTTGGGCCCTCGAAAATGAAGTCATGGAATTCTCCATAGCACTAAGCTTGATCAAGATTGCCTCCAGGACTGCGTCCTTCTTTTCCGGCTGAGACAAACTTGATCCTTGCCCTTGGCTCTTCAATGGAGTAGAAGAAGAAGAAGGAGAAGAGAGGAAAGGGTTAGAGGAATCATTAGAGTTGGAGTTTGAATAATTGTTACCGTTATTTTGGTTATTCGCCCTCCAATTGTTGCTATTGGATCCTCTATAGTTGTTGTAGTTGTTGTTTCGGGGTCCGTTGTTGTTGTTACGGTACCCGTTATTGTTGTTGTTGTTGTTCCTTTGCCCTTGCTCTTCCTTCTTAGTTTGAGCCATCAATAGCTCCTTCAATTGCTTCACGTCGTTCTTCAAGGACGTGAGTTGGTTGTTGTTGGGTTGAGTCTCTTGAAAGTTGACTCTTTTAACTCCACCTTCAGCTCCTTGGTGGGTGTACTTCTCCATGTGCAAGGCTTGTTTCTCAATGAAGTCCCAAGCGTCGTCAACCGCCATGTCCATGAATGTACCGGCGGAGAGTAGTTGGAGATTGAACTGGGTGTTTCCGTCCAGCCCTTTGAAGTAGATCTCCAACAACTCGATCTTTGGAATCCCATGATGTGGGCAATCCAAAAGGATATCCTTGAACCGCTCCCAAGATTTGGACAAGCTCTCCTTGTCCTTCATGATGAAAGCATTGATCTTCCCTCTCATTTCAGCAGTCTTTGAGAGGGGAAAGAATTTGGTCAAGAATTCCGTAGTCATCTCTTCCCATGTGCTAATTTTTCCTGGAGGAAGAGATTGATACCAAGTAAGAGCTCTATCTTTTAAAGAAAAGTAAAATGGTCTTAGCTTGTAGTTGTTGTTTTCAATTCTGGGAGGTCGCAAGGTCTCCATCAAGATCTCGTAGTTTTGAAGATGTTGATGTGGCGACTCCTTCTCTAGCCCTCCGAATTGGCATTGGCGAATCATGGCTAGGACTTGCGGTCGAAGTTCGTAGTCATGATCTGCTGGATCTCCTAGGTTCACTCCTGGACGCCTCAGTTGTTGATTAGGGTCCATCCTTTGACCTAGGGTTTGTGGAATTCCTGCAAGAAGAACATCTCGGACTGGCATCCGAAGTGGTAGTACCTCGGCCGGGGCGTTGGGTACTGGGATCTGCCTCGGTCGAGGATCAATTACTGGATCCTCCCTCGGTCGAAGTAGAATCTGGTCTCGAATGGCTGCAATCTCAGCTTCAATTGCTGCAGTCCTGGCCTGATTCTCTTCTTTCTCTTGCCTTAGCTCTTCTTTACTGAGATGTAGCAGCTCCTGCGTCTCTCTCAACTGGGCCGCAAGATCGCGATCGTCTTGTTGGGCCATCTTCGCTTCTCTTAAGCGTCGCTTGTATGTCTTTTCTGGTTCAGGATCGTAAGGAACGATTTCCTTCCCAGTGCGGGTTCTTCGCATATACCTAAGAAAGAACCTGCAAAAGTCACTCAAGTAGAGTGGTCAGACAAAACGGGGCAAATGCCCCAAGAGCAAACCGTACCGGCTCGATCTAGACCAAGTCCCCGGCAACGGCGCCAAAAACTTGTTCGCTCCAAACTGTGTGTGCAAGCTTTAAATTTATAACCCTAGACTTAAGCTTAAAACAAGGATGCGAACCCGCAGTGTACGGGTCAATCGTAGTAAAAGCAAGAAAATTCCAGGGGTCGATCACAGGGACTCGGTGAAACAAAGTCAACACGGTATGCTATGTCAATTCTAACCACAAGAGCGATTAACACAATCAAAGATGAATAAGATGTCAAATAAAGCAAACATGCAATTCTAGGGATTAAGGCGTCTAGTTGTGGTTCCAAGTCAAGATCTATAGATAAGCGGACAAAGCTGAGATTTTTGCGTGGGGAAGGTGTTACTAAAGTGGAGTAGATCACCGGGTAAGTCTCACTACACACTAATCCTAAACCGTAACTCCTATTACCGGGTAAGTCTCAAGGAATCAAGATAAAGAACTATAACTTCAAACTAACACACCATCTAAGGGAATAGAATCAACCTTTACCGGGTAAGTCTCAGGCTAACTCACAAAAATGGGATGGAAGCACACTCAAACCCCAATAAAGGATAAACCTTTATTACCTACACTTATGATCGTTGGTACACAAACTAAGGAATTACCGGGTAAGTCTCATCCTAAGCTTGCTTTGAACCAGGAAGGTGTAATAAGAATAGGATTTGGCAAACTCTAACACTTAACTTTCTGTTTTAGGTCAAATAAGTCACCTCGGTCAGAAGAATTCCACCCCGGCCGAGATGTTCATCAACCGAACGAGATGCTTAGGGTTAAGGTTAAAGACTCGAACTTTCAGGATCCTACTGGAATCTAAGATTATTCTATCATTGTTTTTCCCACAACCTTCAGCCAATCACCCTAGAATCACACAAGGAAATTAGCCACTCATCATCATAATGAAAGTATTAAAATATATGGGAAAAGGTGAATATTTGAACAAAGAAGAATTTAATGAAAAGACTTCAATAACTGAATCAAATATCACAAACAAAAGCGTTCCTTGGATAATAATCCAACAAGACAAGACAACAAGGAAAGGAATTGAAGACAATCTTACAAAACCCTCCAAAAAGCTATAAAAGCTATGGTCTTCAACCTTCCTTCAACCTTCAAAAAGGTTCTTCAATTCTCTCCAAAATTGGAGTATGCTGCTGCTCCTTCGATGTAGGCGGAATACTTGTGCTGATAGCGGATCTCGACGGTATAGCGTGTTCTTCAAATTGTGGAAAACCAACCCTTTTTATAGGAAAATAACCCTCCAAAGATAATAAATCTTAGAAAGATATTATCCCATAAATATAGGTAAAATTTATGATTCTGCATATCTCCTTCCTTCCAGAAGCCAAGCCCAAAAATATAAGATCACTTTCCAATTTTAAAAGATCTCATCCAAGAATAAAATATTCTCGCCGCGTCCTAGGTATTCGCCTCGGTCGAGTCGGCGTCTCTGGATCACCTCGGTCGAGGTGGTCCTCTGGTCAACCGAGGTGACTCATAACTGAATGTAGGATCTCTCAAATCTGGTCCAAAGTAGCTTCAAATGACTCTTGACTTCTTTTGCTCCTTTTTGATGCAAAACGTACCATATTACCTGCAATTACAACGAAACTAGGTGTAGACCTCGATTCTCGCAAAGGTAGATGAAATGGTAGTAAAATCACATAATGTACATACAAACATGCAGAATATGAAAGATAAAACGTCCAAACAAACCCCAAAATATAGACTATAATTCATGCTATCAACCAGCAAAAGAATTACAACACAAACCCTCTGACGAGTTTGCCGCATCCACAGCCGCCCCTGCGGCTGCAACTGCGCCCAACTCTGTGCAGACGCCGCCCTTGCGGCTGGATGTCCCCGCCCCTGTGGTGACAGCCCCTAAGCCGCCCCTGCGCCTGCACTCTAGCGCCCCTGCGGAAAACTCGACAAGGAGTTCTGGTGAGAAGGATTCTTACATCCGACCTGAGTTTCCACCACTGTACTCTGAGAAACCACCAGCTCCTTTTCCTGAGGCACTAAAGGAGAGAAGAATCATTAAGGACAAGTATCTCTTCGAGACCTTCTACAAATGCGAGGTAAACATCCCTCTCCTTAAGTTAGTGAAGAGTATTCCTAAATATTCTCATTTCTTGAAGGAACTTTGCACTATTAAGAGGAATCAGAAGTTGTACGGGAAATAAAAAGTGCAAATTAGTGAGCATGTCTCTGCCGTTTCCAATGTAGGATGCCCAAGAAGTGCAGTGATCCGGGCATGGTAAGTATCGCTTGTGTCATAGGGGAAACCCGTTTTGACAAAGTCATGCTTGACCTTGGTGCTTCGATAAATGTTTTTCCCTATTCCATTTATAAATCACTCGGCCTTGGGCCATTAACGGAAACTAGGATTGTAGTGCAACTTGCTGATAGATCTAATGTGTACCCGAAAGGGATAATTGAAGATGTATTGGTAATGGTTTAGAACCTAATTTTTCCTCTTGATTTTTTGTAATGCATACGGAAAATGACTTGCATGTTGCACCAATATTGTTAGGTATACCATTCCTGAAAACTGGTAGGACTATAATTGATTATGTTAGTGGCAAACTAACCATAGAGTTTGATGGTGAAGTAGTGGAATTTGACATCTATGATGCAATGAAATTTCCTATCACTCAATATGTGCTATTGACATTGTTGAACCTTTTGTGCAAGATATGTTTGATATTTCTGACATTAATGAAATAAAAAATATAATTGAGCATGACATTGATGATCACAATTCAGAATATGCACTAACATCCAGCATGAAAGAGGTCCTAGCCCAGTTAGATGGGTATAAGAGGTTGCCTATCTCCAATTTGGCCATTGGGCCCACTTTACTAACCCCAAGCGAGAAGCTTGTTCCATATATAGTGCAGGCACCGGAAATAGAGTTCAAAGAGCTTCCATCCCACCTCAAGTACGTTTTCCTTGGAGACAACAATACCTTGCCGGTGATCATCTCCAACAAATTGACTACCGGTCAAACGGGCAAGTTCGTAAAAGTTGAAAGAACACAAGTCCGCCATTGGATGGACAATTGCGGACATCAAGGGGATAATTCCATCCACTTGCATGCATAGGATATTACTTGAGGAGGATGCTAAACCATCTAGGCAACCGCAACGAAGGTTGAATCCGCCGATGATGGATGTGGTCAAGAAGGAGGTGTTGAAGCTCCTCCAAGAGGATATGATCTTTCCTATTTCGGATAGTACTTGGGTTATCCCAACCCAAGTAGTTCCAAAGAAATGAGGTATCGAAATGGTGGAAAATCAACATGGAGAGATGGTCCCAAGTAAAACGCAAACCGGATGGAGAGTTTCCATTCCCTACCGCAAACTCAATATCGTGTTCAAAAATCACAAAGATCACAATGGAACAAAGAAATGTCACGAATATGATCAAGATTGACTTCTTGGCAATATTGCTTCAATTCCTCTCCAAGAATCTTCAATCTCTCACAAACGTGTAAAGATTTCCCGTTGCGGCCGTCCCATTTTCGTTTCTAAGATTCCAACCTATAGTTTCTTGCTAAGGGGCCGTTTGGCAAAACACTTCTCTAGCCTAAAAATTATGGGCTCTGAGTCGTCTTTACCATTGGGCCAAAAATAGAGAAAATCGAACTAGTCGATTTAAACAATAAACCGTCCATTTTTTAGAGGGAAAAATCGTCCGATTTATGTAGTAAATGGCACGATTTTCTTCAACAGAGAATGCTCGTCTCTTGGCTTGTTTCCTTCCTCCCTTTATGCTTCTTTTATGCAACTCCTTTGCTCTTTGTGATTCCTCTAAGACTCCTTTAGCTTCCCTAATGACCTTAGATGCTCCTTGCTCCACTTTTGCTTCCAAATCCACTCAATTTACCTACAATTCAATCGAAAACTCGTGTAGACCTCTATTTCCGAAATATCATTGAATAAAACATAAAAGGTACACAAGTTCTCTCAAATGAAAAGTAAATCAAGGTAAACCTCTACAATATGCATGATTATAATGGTATATAATTCATGTCATCACATGCTGTGAATTCCGGGAAGAGTGAAATCTCCAATGAGCTTGCTGAACTGAAAGGGATGGTGAAGAGATTAACACTTATGGGAACCCCACAACAGCTAAAGGCATGTGGAGTTTGTGCTGACCCATATCACCCAACGGACATGTGTCCCCAAGTGCAGGATGATGATGCAAAGGTGAATGCAGTAGGTTATGGATTACCACAGCAGTAAAGGCCTAGGAACAATCCTTATGCACAGAATTTCATGCCAGACTGGCGTGATTAACAAAACTTTCGTTGGAGGGATCAACAAAACTAACAACAGCAACCCCGACAAGGTAAGTATCAAACAAATGAGGATATGTTGCAGGTTTTTGATAACAAGATTTATGACTTAGGATTAGGTAATCAATTAGATAGATTTCTCACTTATTCATGCATGTTTTGGCATTGGTTCATGACATCTTCGCTCAATTCATGCACATTTCTAGAAAAGACGTCTACACTACCTTTTATCGGTTTTGTAGGTAATTCGGGGATCTATTGGACGTTAATCGATACATTTGAGGGCCAAGCCTCATGATGGTACACATCCAAAGCCTTGGAGGAGCATAATTGGAGCAACAAAGGACACAAAGACCACTAATGGTGCAAGCAATGGAGCAACTCATGGCTAGACGATCATAGCATGCTTCTGTTGAAGAAAATCGACCTACACCCAGGAAAATCGGCCGATTGTTTCCTCTGGGTCGATTTTTAGGCCTTTGACAGCTTAAAGCCACATGTCCCACGATCTCTTGCCTGTCCTTGCTCTTGGTGGAGAATATAAGTGGTCCTGCAGGTGGTTGCTGAGCATCTCTCTTCTCCCACACTCTCATTTGACAACTCATCCATTGGAGGCAAGGATTGGAGGAGAAGAAAAGCTCTCAAAGATTGAAGGAAGAAGAAGAACACCATTGTAGGAGAATAGTGAGGTTTAGAGTGATTTTGAGTGATTTTGTAGTCTTGGATTGAAGAACCAATTGCAAGGATTGTTAAGAACGTTTTGAATCTTCATTTAAGAGTTTGTAAGTCTTGCTACAACTTGGATTTTGTTGAGATTTATTGGTTTGCTTGCTTATCTTTCATTATCCATCTATGAACACCATGTATACTTGTTTGATGATTTCGGATCTTGATATGCATATTATTGGCTAGTTTATTGTGATTCTAGAGTGATGGATTGATGGTTATGGCTTGGGTGATGATAGGATGAACTTATATGTTAGTTTAGGATGATTTGTATGCACGAAACCCATTCCAGAGACAAAAATCGACCTGTTCTTCATCTAGATCGACCGATTTCTGTATGATCCACCCGATTTTCTTCTCTGTTGCTCTTTAATTGATGAATCTGCATGCTAGGGTCTTTGTTTGTTTAATCCTAGTGTTTGTCAAGCCTAATTTAGCTTAGTATCACCTAATGCTACCAATCTAAGTGAGGGAAGAGATCTACCCGATGATTTCCGACCTTAGATACCTAAGATGATGAATGCTAGGTAGTAGTGAGCCTCATAAGCCGCTATTGGATCGAGTGTGCTAGGATTATTGCTTGAGATTTCCCTAATCCGAGAATTACCCGGTAAGGAGAGGGTTACCCTTAAGTAGCATCTAGTTTGTGCGGAATTCCTTACTCTAACCCCTTGAGACCTACCCGGTAATAGGAGTTTGATGCGGGATTAGTGAAGTGAGAGACTTACCCGGTAATCGCTTCCATTAGTGAACATTCTTTCCCAAACACCGCAGCTTATCCTTAGAATCCTTAGAACCTTGAGTCCAATGCCATAACCGGAAATCTTGACCTCTAGAATCCACTTTTCTCTCTTGATCATATACTTGTGCTTTGTGTTACTTACTCGTTTGCTAGCTTAATTTGTTAGTTGTTTATTTCCTTGCTTGACTTGTGATATTTGTTTGATCACCATAAAAACCAACAAAAACATTGCGCTTTTCATTTTCTTTGTTCCTCATCTTATCTTAGTCTAGATTCACACTATCTTTGATCATTGTTTGACTCGATTTCACCTTAGTGTTCGTGTTCGACCTCGGAGTACTTACCTTTCTACAAACGTCCCGTACACTGCGGGTTCTCTAGGTAGTTTAGGATTTAGTTCGAGTTTATAAATGTAAAGCTTTTTGTGCTATTTCCTAGCGTAACAAGTTTTTGGCGCCGTTGCCGGGGACTAGGTCTAGATTGAGTCATTTCGTGATTGTTTATAGTGTAGATCTTTCTTGTTGCTTTTGATCTCTCTTTGGTGTGTGTCTTTGCTTTTCAGGACATCATCTATCTCTTTAGGTGTATGCGAAGATCTCGTGGCAAGGATTTAGCTCCATTCGATCCCGAACCGGAGAAAACCCTTAGATCTAGATCCAAGAACATCCGAAAAGAGAAAGAGATGGCCGGAAGGAACCTCCAAGCTGAGTTGGATGAAGCCTTAGAGCAAATAAGGCTAAGAGATGAGCTCTTGGAGGAAGAAAGGAGACTTGCCAATGAGAGGCAAGAGGAAACTAGGAGGGAGATTGAGGAGATTAGGCAAGCCCTTGTTCAAGGAGAGCTAAATCGCCGACAACCTCCACCTCCTCCACCACCGGTGGAACAACCGCAGCCGGCGGCTAATGTTAGGGTTGTGCCCATTGCCATTGAAGAGCCACAAACCCTAGGGAGACGTATGGATCCGGCACAAAGAGCACACCGTCCGGGTGTGAACTTAGGAGATCCCGCAGCCCACAACTACGAGCTCCGCCCTCAAGTTCTACAAATGATCCGGCATAATCAATTTGGAGGGATGGAAGGAGAGTCTCCTCACCAACATTTGATGAACTACGAGATTTTGATGGAGACTCTTAGACCGCCAAGATTGGAGAGCAACAACCATAAGCTAAGGGCTTTCTCCTTCTCTCTTAAGGACAAGGCCTTGGCTTGGTATCAATCTATTCCACAAGGGCGAGTTGGTACTTGGAAGGAGATGACAACCGAGTTTTTGACTAAGTTCTTCCCACCTTCCAAGACTACCGAGTTAAGAGGGAAGATCAATGCCTTCGTGATGAAGGATAGAGAGAGTTTGTTCAAGTCTTGGGAGAGATTCAAAGACCTTCTCCTAGATTGTCCACACCATGGCATACCGAAAATTGAGCTATTGGAGATCTACTTCAAGGGACTTGATGAAGATAGCCAATTCAAGCTTCAATCCCTTTCCGGTGGGACTTTTATGGAGAAGCATGTAGATGATGCTTGGGAGTTTGTGGAGAAACAAGCACTTGTGATTGAGAAATACTCCCATAGAAAGAGTGAAGGGAGAAAGGCGGGAGCATATGAGGTGAGTGAGGTCACCATGAGCAATTTCAAGCTTGACGCCATCAACAATGAATTGAAGTCCTTGAGGGAGTTGTGTGCTACAACCTTGAAGAACCAAGCAACCCCTCAATGTGAACTATATGGGAAGGGGCAACTACAACAACTACCAAGGCCCAAGGAACTTCAACAACAACCGGCAATTCAACAATTACCGGCCCAACCATAACCATCCCGGGTTTTCCTACTCTAACCCGGATGGAGCCTTGAACCCTCCCGCTTCTACAAGCACAACTCCACCACCAAGAGCTTCACAAGAACCTCCACCCGGATTTACTCAACCTCCAAAGGATAGAACCGAAATGATGTTTGAGCAATTGCTTGGAAGGTTGAGTGGTCTTGAGAGCACGGTGACTTCTATCTCAAAGGCTCAAAAGGTTTTGGAAGCACAAGTTTTCCAAAAGGCGGGTGAAGCACATAGAGATCCGGGAAAGCTTCCCGGAAGAACCGAAGAAAACCCAAGAGGCCAAGTGTTGGCTATTACAACAAGAAGTGGGTTAAGCATGAAGGATCCTTTGCCCAAGGAGAATGCTAAAGGGAAGCAAGTGGTGATAGAGGAAGAGACTTTGCAAGGAGGTGGAGGCAAGAGCAAGGATGTAGAGCCAACCTATGTGGCACCGCCTCCATACAAGCCACCACTACCGTTCCCTCAATCACGAGCAAGAGCTCGCTTGGACAATCATTTTGGTAAGTTCCTTGAACTAATGTCTAAATTGCATATTAACATTCCGTTCATGGATGCTATTTTAGGGATGCCGGCATATGGCAAGTTCTTGAAGGAAATACTCTCCAACAAAAGGAAGTTGGAGGAGTATGGTGAGATAAGGATGACTAAGAGATCATCGGAGTTAATCCAAACGATGAAGGAGGAGATGCCTCCCAAGCTAAGGGATCCGGGATCCTTTTGTGTGCCAATCGGAGTAGGAGAAGTGAAGTATGATGCCCTATGTGATCTTGGGGCAAGTGTAAGCATCATCCCGCTTGCACTTTGCAACAAGGTTGGGCTAGGAGAGCCAAAGCCGGTCAAGATGACTCTTTACATGGCGGACCGCTCAATCACTCATCCGGTTGGGATCTTGGAAGACATCCCGGTGCAACTAGGGAAGTTCTATGTGCCCATAGACTTCGTTGTTTTGGACATCCCGGCGGACTATCCGGTTCCTATCATTTTGGGGAGACCCTTCCTAGCTACTTCCGGATGTCTAGTAGATTGCAAGAATGGAACCCTCTCCTTCAACATTGGAGAAGAAAACATCAAGTTCAAGCTATCAACAATGATGAAAGGACCAACCCTTGATGAGGATGTGTTCAACATAGTTGAAGAAGAGGAATCTAGAGAGGTTGTGAGCTCAATCTTGCTCAACGATCCACTTGAGAGAGTTCTTAGCTCAAGCTTGATGGAGGAAGGAGTTGAGGAGAGTAGCAATGAAGTGATCAAGGCCTTGAATGCATTGGACGAGCTACCAAGTGTTGGGTTTGAAGTGCTAGAAGAAGAGGAAAACTGCCAGAAAAATCGGACTGGGGGCCAAAAATCGGCCGATTTTTGTACTTATGCTGAAATTTCAGCCAGTTTTGCAAAAACAGAAACTCAGATCGACCCCCCCTCTGAAAAATCGTCCGATTTTTCTTCCTGGGTCGATTTTCCTGAGTCTTTTCAGCATCAACCACTTGAGTATGAGCAATCATCAAGGGACTTCAAGGAGGCTTCCATGGCTTTGCCATCATCTCAACCTACATTGTATGGATCGTCTCCAACCGAAAAAGGTCCTCCTCAACTTGATCTTAAACCTCTTCCTTCTCATTTAAAGTATGCTTTCCTTGGTTCAAATTCAACTTATCCGGTGATTGTGAATGCATCTTTGAATGATGATGAGCTTAATAGGTTGTTGAATGAATTGAAACTGCATAGAAAGGCAATAGGATACACCATTGATGATCTTGTTGGCATCAAGCCCTCTTTGTGCATGCATAGGATAATGATGGAAGATAATCATAAACCCTCTATTGAACATCAAAGAAGATTGAATCCCATAATGAAAGAGGTAGTTAAGAAAGAGATCATAAAGTTGCTAGATGCGGGAATTATCTACCCTATCTCGGATAGTAAGTGGGTTAGTCCCGTTCATGTAGTACCTAAGAAGGGTGGAATGACCGTAGTGACTAATGAGAACAATGAACTAATCCCCACTAGGACGGTTACGGGATGGAGGATGTGTATTGATTATAGAAAGCTGAACATGACCTCTAGGAAAGATCACTTCCCTCTCCCTTTCATTGACCAAATGCTAGAGAGGTTAGCTCAACATTCCCATTTTTGTTACCTAGATGGCTATAGTGGATTCTTCCAAATCCCTATCCACCCCGATGACCAAGAGAAAACAACCTTTACATGTCCATGGGGTACTTTTGCATATAGGAGGATGCCATTTGGGTTGTGTAATGCACCCGCCACCTTCCAAAGGTGTATGATGGCTATCTTTTCAGAATACATAGAAAATATCATGGAAGTGTTCATGGATGATTTCTCTGTTTATGGTTCTTCTTTCGATGATTGCTTGGCTAACTTGTCCTTAGTATTGCAAAGATGTGAGGAGACAAATCTTGTCTTAAATTGGGAAAAATGCCACTTCATGGTAAGTGAAGGTATTGTGTTAGGACACTTGGTGTCTAACCGTGGCATTGAGGTTGATAGGGCCAAGATTGAAACGATAGAGAAGTTGCCACCACCTACCTCGGTGAAGGGGGTAAGGAGTTTCTTAGGGCATGCCGGTTTTTACCGGAGGTTCATTCAAGATTTCTCTAAAATTTCTAAGCCCCTTACTAACCTACTAATGAAGGATGTTGAATTTGTTTTCTCCAAAGATTGCCTTGAGGCTTTTTGTAGGTTGAAGAACGCTTTGATCTCCGCACCCATCATGCAACCTCCGGATTGGAGTTTACCGTTTGAGATCATGTGTGATGCAAGCGATGTAGCCATTGGGGCTGTTTTGGGGCAAAGGAAGGATGGGCGAACTCATGCCATTTATTATGCTAGCAAGACGCTAGATGATGCCCAACTTAACTATGCCACAACCGAGAAAGAGTTGCTAGCGGTGGTGTATGCTTTTGAGAAGTTCCGCTCATATCTTGTTGGAGCAAAGGTCATTGTCTATACGGATCATGCTGCGATCCGTTATCTTCTTACCAAGAAGGATGCCAAGCCTAGGTTGATTCGGTGGATCCTTCTTCTTCAAGAATTTGACTTGGAAATCCGGGACAAGAAGGGATCCGAGAACTCCGTGGCGGATCACCTTAGTAGACTCCCACCATTGGAGATTGAGAGAGATGACATCCCGATTGATGACTCATTCCGGGATGAGCAATTGCAAATGGTGGAGGAGTGCTTGTTCCAAGTATCTAGAGGGAGTGAGCCGTGGTATGCCGACATAGTGAACTACTTGGTGTGTGAGGAAGTACCTCCCGGTTTGACATATGTCCAAAGGAAGAAATTCTTCAAGGATGTGAGGCACTACTATTGGAGTGAGCCACTTTTGTTCAAAAGAGGGCCGGATGGAATGTTTAGGAGATGCATACCGGAAGATGAGGTGGGGAGTGTGATCCGCCATTGTCATTCCTTGCCATGTGGAGGGCATGCTAGCTCACACAAGACATGTGCTAAAGTGTTGCAATCGGGTTTCTTTTGGCCAAGTTTGTTCAAAGACGTGCAAGGCTTTGTGGTAGCTTGTGATGCTTGCCAAAGGACGGGCAACATCTCAAGGAGGAATGAGATGCCCTTGAACAACATACAAGAGGTAGAGATATTTGATGTATGGGGTGTGGACTTCATGGGACCATTCCCTTCTTCATGTGGCAACCTCTACATCCTATTGGCGGTTGACTATGTTTCAAGATGGGTGGAGGCAATCGCCTCTCCTACAAATGATGCCAAGGTTGTGGTGCGGTTCTTCAACCGAGTGATCTTTCCTAGGTTTGGAACACCTAGGGTGATCATAAGCGATGGAGGGAAGCACTTCACCAATAGGAATTTTGGAGCACTTTCGGCTAAGTATGGGGTGACTCATAAGGTGGCAACACCTTACCATCCCCAAACTAGTGGCCAAGTGGAGATCTCCAACCGGGAGATCAAGGCCATTCTTGAGAAGACGGTATCAAGGACGAGAAAGGATTGGGCTATGAAGCTCAATGATGCCTTGTGGGCATATAGGACCGCTTTCAAGACACCAATTGGCACCACTCCTTACAAGTTGGTCTATGGCAAGTCTTGCCACCTTCCGGTAGAGATGGAGCATAGAGCATATTGGGCTATAAGGTGGTTAAACTTTGACCTCAAAGAAGCCGGTGAGAAGCGTTTGCTTGATATAAATGCTCTTGAAGAGATCCGGTTGGATGCTTACGAGAATGCTCGGATCTACAAGGAGCGAACCAAGCGATGGCATGACAAGAGGATCATCCCGAAAGAGTTGAGTGAAGGAGACCTTGTCCTTCTCTTCAACTCGAGGCTGCGGCTCTTCCCCGGAAAGATCAAATCAAGATGGACCGGGCCATATGTGGTGAAGAAGATCTTTCCTCATGGAGCGGTAGAGATAGGAGGAGATCATTGTGGTGACTTCAAAGTGAATGGGCATAGATTGAAGAAGTACATCCCGGAAGCCCCGGTGGAAGTGATTGCCCCGCTTCACCTTGATTGAAACGCTCCTGAATTTGGTCAAGCTAATGACCTTAAAGAAGCGCTTAATGGGAGGCAACCCATTGGTACATGTTTTTCCCTTTCTTTTTCTTGCTTTTGTTTAATCTCACTCTTGGTGTGCTTTGTTCTTCTTTTGTGTTTTTGGGTGCTAGATCTTGTTGATTGTCATGAGTTATGAGATGTTGGAGGTCATGTGAAGGCCTCATGGAATGGTTGAAGAAGCAAGATCCGAGCACATGGACAAGGAAGAAAGCACCCAGGAAATTGGACTTTTCATGCACAAAATCGGCCAATTTTCCTGGATTGCTTGGCCGATTTTTCCTCTGTAAAGAAAAGTGATGATCTCCAATCAAGCATGGGTGGAGCGGACGAGGAGCTTGGATGGCTTGCGGTGCCAAGCGCGGGTTCCGACACCATAATGAACATCAAGAGCTCTCTACCATCCTTGATCGATCATCCACCATCATCATCCAATGAGAACCGAAATACCAAAGCATCACCAATTTTACATTGTGAGAACTCTCTTTCACTTTTGTTTAGTTTCCACATTGGGGACAATGTGTTTCTAAGTATGGGGTGGGGTTTTCATGATCACTTGCATGATTAGCATCTAGGATAGTTTAATATTGTCACATGTTTCATTATGTCTTGCATTGTACATACATACTTCGAAAAATCCAAAAAAATCAAAAAAAAAATTTAAAAATTTTAGTGCTTCTAAGGCTTGGATATGACCCTAATGATGAATCTTATCTTGTGGATTGGCTATGGATGGCCTTATGTGTTGAATAGATGATGCATATGTGGACTTGAAATACTTATCTTGAAATTCCATGAATGACTTGTGATTATGATGCTTGTCTCGATTTAATTGAGGATTGAAAGTCGAAATTACATGCTAGTTCTTGGACATCAATTAGGAGTGATTAAGGCAATTCATCTTTCTCTACTTCTCATCTTGATCATGATCGCTTGAGCACCTCAATTGATGAAAAATTTGACCTCTTTTGACCCATCCGGGAATAGGAGCATGATAGTGTGTTGATGTGTGTGAAAAGCAAGTGTGGGGTGAAATTGTTGATGAAAGAATGATGTGAATGAAATGCTGAAATTGTTGTGAAAGTGTAGACAAAAATATAGGTTTGGGGACGTTGGTTTAAATGACAAGTAACTCGGTACACTTCACATAATCGGGTGTTGGTGCCTTGCCAAAGTCAAATAAACCGATAGTTCTAACGAGCTTTGGTATGTGTGCCCGGTGTGGATGCATCTCGAAAAATAGAAAAAGCCCGAGAATGGCCAATCACCAAGGTTTCGGCTTTTGCACACCAATGCCATTGTCCAAAAAAAATAAAAGAAAGAAAAGAAAATGAAGAAAAATATACACTTGAGGGAAGTTGATAAGAAGTGTGAAGTTGTGGTTGTTTAGTTCCTTTCCCGGATTAGCATCACATAGCCTAGAAAATTCCCACCTAATCACAACGTTTCTTGGCCTTATATTTCACAAGTCCTTTTGACCTACTTGCATGTGTGTAAGACTAAGTGATTTAGATTGGATATACTCATGATCATCTTGACTTCTTCATCTTTACATTTCATTGCATGCTATCAAGTTAAGTGTAATAGTGTTTCCATGCTTTCATTTATTTAATGCGTAATTGCTTGTCCATTACCATGAAACATGACTATGAAGGTGATCCAATGTTAGAAGCACAACTCCAAAAAGATTTTGTCATTTTTTTCTGCATACATAAATCATGTCATCTCTTAGTCTATAGTTGGGAATTTGCTCGGGGACGAGCAAACCTTAAGTATGGGGTATTTTTGATAACAAGATTTATGACTTAGGATTAGGTAATCAATTAGATAGATTTCTCACTTATTCATGCACGTTTTGGCATTGGTTCATGACATCTTCGCTCAATTCATGCACATTTCTACAAAAGACGTCTACACTACCTTTTATCGGTTTTGTAGGTAATTCGGGGATCTATTGGACGTTAATCGATACATTTGAGGGCCAAGCCTCATGATGGTACACATCCAAAGCCTTGGAGGAGCATAATTGGAGCAACAAAGGACACAAAGACCACTAATGGTGCAAGCAATGGAGCATCTCATGGCTAGACGATCATAGCATGCTTCTGTTGAAGAAAATCGACCTACACCTAGGAAAATCGGCCGATTTTTTCCTCTGGGTCGATTTTAGGCCTTTGACAGCTTAAAGCCACGTGTCCCACGATCTCTTGCCCGTCCTTGCTCTTGGTGGAGAATATAAGTGGTCCTGCAGGTGGTTGCTGAGCATCTCTCCTCTCCCACACTCTCATTTGACAACTCATCCATTGGAGGCAAGGATTGGAGGAGAAGAAAAGCTCTCAAAGATTGAAGGAAGAAGAAGAACACCATTGTAGGAGAATAGTGAGGTTTAGAGTGATTTTGAGTGATTTTGTAGTCTTGGATTGAAGAACCAATTGCAAGGATTGTTAAGAACGTTTTGAATCTTCATTTAAGAGTTTGTAAGTCTTGCTACAACTTGGATTTTGTTGAGATTTATTGGTTTGCTTGCTTATCTTTCATTATCCATCTATGAACACCATGTATACTTGTTTGATGATTTCGGATCTTGATATGCATATTATTGGCTAGTTTATTGTGATTCTAGAGTGATGGATTGATGGTTATGGCTTGGGTGATGATAGGATGAACTTATATGTTAGTTTAGGATGATTTGTATGCACGAAACCCATTCCAGAGACAAAAATCGACCTGTTCTTCATCTAGATCGACCGATTTCTGTATGATCCACCCGATTTTCTTCTCTGTTGCTCTTTAATTGATGAATCTGCATGCTAGGGTCTTTGTTTGTTAAATCCTAGTGTTTGTCAAGCCTAATTTAGCTTAGTATCACCTAATGCTACCAATCTAAGTGAGGGGAGAGATCTACCCGATGATATCCGACCTTAGATACCTAAGATGATGAATGCTAGGTAGTAGTGAGCCTCATAAGCCGCTATTGGATCGAGTGTGCTAGGATTATTGCTTGAGATTTCCCTAATCCGAGACTTACCCGGTAAGGAGAGGGTTACCCTTAAGTAGCATCTAGTTTGTGCGGAATTCCTTACTCTAACCCCTTGAGACCTACCCGGTAATAGGAGTTTGATGCGGGATTAGTGAAGTGAGAGACTTACCCGGTAATCGCTTCCATTAGTGAACATTCTTTCCCAAACACCGCAGCTTATCCTTAGAATCCTTAGAACCTTGAGTCCAATGCCATAACCGGAAATCTTGACCTCTAGAATCCACTTTTCTCTCTTGATCATATACTTGTGCTTTGTGTTACTTACTCGTTTGCTAGCTTAATTTGTTAGTTGTTTATTTCCTTGCTTGACTTGTGATATTTGTTTGATCACCATAAAAACCAACAAAAACATTGCGCTTTTCATTTTCTTTGTTCCTCATCTTATCTTAGTCTAGATTCACACTATCTTTGATCATTGTTTGACTCGATTTCACCTTAGTCTTCGTGTTCGACCTCGGAGTACTTACCTTTCTACAAACGTCCCGTACACTGCGGGTTCGCTAGGTAGTTTAGGATTTAGTTCGAGTTTATAAATGTAAAGCTTTTTGTGCTATTTCCTAGCGTAACAGTTTTAGCTAAGCATTTTACTACTCATGTCCAAACAACAGAATCCATCATCAAGAACTTTGAAAACAGGTTGGCCAAATGGCGGAAGCCATAAAAAGGATCGAAGTTAGATCCTCCGGAGGATTGCTTTCCCAGACGGTTATAAACCCCAAGGAGAATGTTAGTGCCCTAACATTAAGGAGTGGGAAGCAAGTCCAACCGAAACCAGCAAAAGAATTACAAGACAAACCCTCTGACGAGTTTGCCGCATCCACAGCCGCCCCTGCGGCTGCAACTGCGCCCAACTCTGAGCAGACGCCGCCCTTGCGGCTGGATGTCCCCGCCCCTGTGGTGACAGCCCTTAAGCCGCCCCTGCGCCTGCACTCTAGCGCCCCTGCGGAAAACTCGATAAGGAGTTCTGGTGAGAAGGATTCTTACATCCGACCTGAGTTTCCACCACTGTACTCTGAGAAACCACCAGCTCCTTTTCCTGAGGCACTAAAGGAGAGAAGAATCATTAAGGACAAGTATCTCTTCGAGACCTTCTACAAATGCGAGGTAAACATCCCTCTCCTTAAGTTAGTGAAGAGTATTCCTAAATATTCTCATTTCTTGAAGGAACTTTGCACTATTAAGAGGAATAAGAAGTTGTACGGGAAACAAAAAGTGCAAATTAGTGAGCATGTCTCTGCCGTTTCCAATGTAGGATGCCCAAGAAGTGCAGTGATCCGGGCATGGTAAGTATCGCTTGTGTCATAGGGGAAACCCGTTTTGACAAAGTCATGCTTGACCTTGGTGCTTAGATAAATGTTTTTCCCTATTCCATTTATAAATCACTCGGCCTTGGGCCATTAACGGAAAGTAGGATTGTAGTGCAACTTGCTGATAGATCTAATGTGTACCCGAAAGGGATAATTGAAGATGTATTGGTAATGGTAGACAACCTAATTTTTCCTCGTGATTTTTTGTAATGCATACGGAAAATGACTTGCATGTTGCACCAATATTGTTAGGTATACCATTCCTGAAAACTGGTAGGACTATAATTGATTATGTTAGTGGCAAACTAACCATAGAGTTTGATGGTGAAGTAGTGGAATTTGACATCTATGATGCAATGAAATTTCCTATCACTCAATATGTGCTATTGACATTGTTGAACCTTTTGTGCAAGATATGTTTGATATTTCTAACATTGATGAAATAAAAAATATAATTGAGCATGACATTGATGATCACAATTCAGAATATGCACTAACATCCAGCATGAAAGAGGTCCTAGCCCAGTTAGATGGGTATAAGAGGTTGCCTATCTCCAATTTGGCCATTGGGCCCACTTTACTAACCCCAAGCGAGAAGCTTGTTCCATATATAGTGCAGGCACCGGAAATAGAGTTCAAAGAGCTTCCATCCCACCTCAAGTACGTTTTCCTTGGAGACAACAATACCTTGCCGGTGATCATCTCCAACAAATTGACTACCGGTCAAACGGGCAAGTTCATAAAAGTTGAAAGAACACAAGTCCGCCATTGGATGGACAATTGCGGACATCAAGGGGATAATTCCATCCACTTGCATGCATAGGATATTACTTGAGGAGGATGCTAAACCATCTAGGCAACCGCAACGAAGGTTGAATCCGACGATGATGGATGTGGTCAAGAAGGAGGTGTTGAAGCTCCTCCAAGAGGATATGATCTTTCCTATTTCGGATAGTACTTGGGTTATCCCAACCCAAGTAGTTCCAAAGAAATGAGGTATCGAAATGGTGGAAAATCAACATGGAGAGATGGTCCCAAGTAAAACGCAAACCGGATGGAGAGTTTCCATTGCCTACCGCAAACTCAACAAGGTAACACGTAAAGACCATTTGCCATTGCCTTTTATTGACCAAATGTTGGAACGTCTTGCAGGTCATCCATACTACTGCTTCCTTGATGGATATTCGGGTTACTTCCAAATAGCCATTGCGCTGGAAGATCAAGAAAAGACGACGTTCACTTGCCCATTTGGCACTTTTGCGTACCGCAGAATGCGATTTGGACTTTTCAACGCCCCAACACCTTCTAATGGTGCATGATAAGTATTTTCTCTGAGTACATAGAAAATTTTATTGAAGTCTTCATGGATGATTTTACCGTCCATGGAGACAGTTTTGATGCATGTCTAGGACATTTGAAACTATTTCTTGAAAAATGTGTTGAAACCAATTTAGTTCTTATTTCGGAAGAATGCCATTTCATGGTAGAACAAGGAATTGTGCTAGGACATGTAATATCCTCAAAAGGGATAGAGGTAGATAAGGCAAAGGTTGATGTAATTCAAAGTTTACCTTATGCTACTAACATTCAGGAAATCCGATCTTTTCTTGGTCATGTAGGTTTCTACCGACGGTTTATCAAAGACTTCTCAAAGATCTCGGCACCCTTATGTGAATTGCTCAAGAAAGACGTCACCTTCATAGTGGATGAAAGTTGCAAGAAAGCTTTCGACACTTTGAAGGCATGTCTCACTAGCGCACCAATCATCCGTTCTCCGGATTGGGTGAAACCTTTCGAAATCATGTGTGACGCCAACGACTACGCGGTAGGAGCTGTCTTAGGACAGAAGGATGGGCGATCCTCACACGTGATCCATTATGCGTCTATGACACTCATTGGAGCGCAAAGGAATTACTCTACCACCGAGAAGGAGATGTTTGCGGTGGTTTTTGTTGTTGAGAAATTCAGACAGTACCTTCTTGGAGTGAAGGTAATTATTTTTACTGACCATGCTGCTCTTAGGTACCTCATGGTGAAAAAGGAGGCAAACCCACGACTGATTCGGTGGGTGCTCCTACTAAGTGAGTTCAACCTAGAGATACGGGACAAGAAGGGAGCTGAGAACCTGGTGGCCGATCATTTGAGCCGGCTAGTGAAGGAAGAGGAGGATCCAAGCAAAGGAAAGGAGATAGCTGGAAGTTTTCCAAACGACACCTTCTACACAACCCTCTGTTGTGTAACCGCCCCCGCGCCTCAAGCGTCCCGCCCCTACGGCCAACCGACCTTGCGGCTCAACCTAGGCGCCCCTGCGGAATTGACGACAAAGGTTTGTCTTAAGCTCCAATCTTTTAAACCTTGGATTGTTGACATTGTGAACTTCATTGTTATGAATGAGTACCCTCCAGACTTCACCAAGGCACAACGAGAGAAGGTGAAGGCTGAATCTCGACACTACGTTTGGCACGACCCCTACCTTTGGAAGCATTGTAGTGACCAAGTAATCCACCGTTGCATTCCGGATAATGAGGTACAATCTGTCTTAATAATATGTCATTCTGAATCATGTGGGGGGCACTTTGGGGCAAACAAAACTGCAAGAAAAGTTTTGGATGCCGGTTTCTCTTGGCCACACATTTTTAGAGACGCTTTTGCGTTTTGCAAAGTGTGTGATAGATGTTAAAGGGTAGGAAACATTTCAAGGAGACATGAAATGCCCCAAAACTCTCTTGTATTTTTTTTTAGAAATTAGAAATCGATCTGCGAAATATTTGATGTCAACAGCTTATCATTTGTTCAACAAGACAATCACGGCCCTCCTTAAGAAGTACCACATCCACCAACGAGTGTCAACAGCTTATCATCCACAAACAAATAGCCAAGCTAAGGTATCCAACCAGGAAATTAAGACCATCCTCGAAAAGACGGTCTCTCCCCGAAGGAAGGATTGGAGTGCAAGGTTAAACGACGCTCTATGGGCATATCGGACAGCCTACAAGACTCCTATAGGGATGTCCCCCTTCAGGCTCGTGCTTTGGGAAAGTTTGCCACCTTCTGGTTGAGCTAGAGCACAAAGCTTGGTGGACGGTAAAGAAGTGCAACATGAACATAGAGGAAGTAGGTGAATTCCGGAAACTCCAATTGCAAGAGTTGGAGGAATTGAGAGTAGATGCGTATGACCATGCCACTGCATACAAAGAAAAAACCAAAGCATGGCATGACCGAAATATTATCCGGAAGGACTTCAAGGTAGATAATAAGGTACTTCTCTTTCAATCACGTTTGAAACTTTTTGCACGTAAGCTGCGTTCAAGGTGGACGGGGCCGTTCGGTATAGCCGAAGTATATCCCCACGGCGTTGTGGATCTCTATGACCCCCAAACGCACAAGGTGTTCAAGGTAAAAGGACAAAGGCTAAAGCCCTACCTTGAAGGAGTAAAGAACGATCCGATTGACGAGATGGTACTAGAGGAGGCCCAATCAGAGAGGTAGAGTCCTTACGTTGAGCCAACGACATTAAACAAACGCGCTGCTCGGGAGGCAACCCGAAGGAATAAGAAGATGAGCCTCGGTCAAGCCAACCGTCCCTGCGGCTAAGTGTCTCCGCCCCTGCGGTGACACACTTGCCCAGCGCCACCCCCGGCGCTAGGCCTACATCTGTAAAGCCCTTTCCAACGCCCCCGCGGTGACATCCATGCGCCATGCAGCGGCCACCCTTGACACGTATTCTCAGCGCTGCCCCCGGCGCTGAACGTGCGCTTTCCTCTTCCTTGTCACCGCCCCTGCAGTGACAAGTCCCCGTCCCTGCGGGTTTACCTAGAAAAGAAAAAAATAAAAATTCCAAAATACCCTACACCTACCTCACCAACCCTTCTCCTCCCTCACTTCTCTCTCGACCTTTCATTCTCCAAAGCACAACGCTCCTGCGCCCTCACCGGAACCCTCACAAACCGCCTCCCTCACACCATGCTCCACCTCGTTAGCACCACCACAATTAACCCCAACGCCCCTGCGCCACTCTCTCCCGCTCCTAACCAACACCTCCCTCAATCTCTAAAATCCATAATCCTACAACACTTTACCTCTCACACTCTCTTCCCTCCACTACTCACCACCTCCGGCGCCGTCTCCACCAACAAGAGGTCTCCCACCCTCAAAGAGCTCTCCCGTCCCTGCGCCTCTCCACCCCTGCGCCTGCAAGAGCCGCCCCTGCGGAAATAGCTACAGAGGGTTCATCTCTTTCTCCAATTTCTGAACTTTCTAATTCCCTTACTTGATCAATAGGAAGAAATGGAACCCTAGAGAAAATACAAGTTGTCGGAGGCTGAGAAGACCCGGTATAGGATTGTGCACGATCGGGTTGTGTATGCAACTCGGTTTTTGCACGTTCCTACATTGGAAAAATTGGGCATGTTGGAGAGCATGCAGACATTTCTCACCAACGTTGGGCTCGGTGAATTTCTGGACATGAATGCTCCAACGTACCCCGAGCTCAACCGCCAATTCATCGCCACCTTCACCATGGAGAAGGAGGACCATGTTTGTGTTGGACTTTCATACAGGTTCAACAAGAAAAAGTATACACTGGACTAAACCCAACTTCAGTAGGCATTTGGGGTAACTATTTGCGCTTCCAAGAACTGGTGGGAACCGGTTCCGACTCCCGACCTTTGCGAGTTTGGGCAGGCCGCCACCGGATTCGAGTTTCATGCCAGGGGTGAGTATTCCAACAAACTCACTCTCCCCTACTTGAGGCTCATCTCCAAGATCTTCATGAGTGTCTTTTGTGGACACAAGGAGGAGAACAAGGTCGCTCTCAAGGACTTGCCACTGTTGTACGCATGCCTTCCCATGAACGAGAAGGTGCCGGATTGGTCAGACCTCTTCCTTACCGCTTTGAAGCGGATTAGGAAGAATGAGTCACGTGGCATTGTGGGTGGTGGGGTGATCTACTTGATCGCTTCACAGGTGATGGACCTTTCCGACTTAGAGGATGGGTTGGAGGCCCCACTATACACGGAGGGGATGTTGAGGAGGTGCAAGCTCCTTAAGAGAGACGAGGAGAACCTTTTTTGGCTCTCATTGGAAGATAGGAGCCACATCACATACCTCCCCCGGACGCTTCCAATTAGAGACGAGCTCTTTGAGCTATACATCCCGGCTGACCCTTTCGTGCCTAGACGGCCTTAGGTGGCCATTGTTGAGAGACACGCTGCAAGCTCTAGCCGGGCTCATTTTGACGACCACATGCCCATACCGGATGATGAGGAGATGCCCACTACAGCCCCGGATGATGGTCCGGCCCTAGAGAACCTCCAGGCACAGATGGCAACGCTGACTACTCAGTATCAGACATGGCAGACCGAGTACTAGCGGACCATGCTTGAGTAGCAGCAGGCGTGACAGTCCAACTTCGCCTCCTCTATGACCACCCATTTTGACCGCCGGCAAGATGCTTGGCAGGCGGCTCAGTAGCAGCAGCTCGAGGCTCAGCAATTGGCTTGACAAGCCAACTTTGAGACCTCCTTTGGCATCCGGATGGATGCTCAGCAGGCCCGCATCGACACACTTTACCGCTGGCAAGAGTACTTCTTCAGCCACTTTCCGTACCCACCGGAGGAGGGTCTGGATGGACCAGCCGGACCATCCCAGTAGTGGTATCATCGTTTCTCCCTTTCCCATATTTATCTTTGCTTCATTTTCCACATTGAGGGCAAAGTTTGCTTCAAGTATGGGGGAGGGAATTATCATTGCTTGTGTAGTTGCTTAAGTTGTTTTTGAGTGTGTTTGCTTTTAGTTCTTATGAGTTGTAATTCAGTTTGATATTCCTATAAAAAAAAAAGAAAAAGCCAAAGAAAATGGAAAAAGGCATGAAAATCCTTGGATAAACCGAAAACCCGAACGGGCGGTTTAGGCAAAAAGAAGGTAGTCCAACCAACCTTAGGTTGGTGCAAAATTGGACTTGAGGGATGTTAGTTCCAAGTGAGATCATCAAAGAAAATAAGAAGAGTGGCAAGGTGAAAACCCGATAGGGCACCTTGGCAAAATGAGCGGCACCGAGTGTAGGTTTCCCTTCCAACGTTTGGAGGCATAAGAAGGGGAGTCGTAGGAGGTTGTCCGGAGCAATAAGGATGGTAGCTTTCTCACCTTTTTCTCACATTTTCTCTCCTTTTCCTTCTTTCTTTCTTGGTTTTTCTTTTCCATTGTCTATGCCTCTTACCCATGCTTCCTGAGGCCTTTGAGTCTAAAAACTATTGTCATGTGTTTTACTTGGGACGAGTAAAACAACAGTGTCATTTTATGCAACTAACTGCTTGGTCCAGAAGAAGAAGAATAAAAGAAGATAAAAGAGGAGTTATAAGCACTTGGGAGTTGAAGACCATTCACGAAGCAAAGCTTCTGGTGCCTCACCGCCCCCGCGGACCATTGTCACCGCCCAAGTGGGTGACACTACACTCCGGAACGCAGCCTGTGCCCGGACAATGCTCCGCGGAACTGTGAAGCCAAAGAGTCAGTGTCACCGCCCGTGCCTTGACACTGGGCCGCCCCTACGGCTCGACATCCGAAGCGATAGAAATATGAAGAGTCGGGCGTTTGAAGAGTCGACGATAAAGACTTTACTCCGGCTGTTTGCACCAGCTCTATGGCATTAAAGGTGGCTGTTTTGGCCGGCCATTTACTCCCATTTAGTGCCATTTGAAGTATAAATAGACCCATGGCTGATTTCTAGTATCATCTATCATTTTCCCATTTTTGTCCTCTCTTGCTTCCTTTGTAATGAGCTTCTAGTTTCCTTGCTGCATTGGGCTGGTTTGAAGTTGCTTTATTGTTTTGGTTGTAAGTAGCTTTCTAATATAAGTTTTATTCAGTAATGTTTTGTGTTTCTTGATCTTTATTTTTCTACATTGCATGTTTTATTATCACTTAAGATTGATCACCTTAGGTTCTAAAGTACATGCAAAGAACTAGGATTAATAGATTCTGGGTTCGGGTCTTTAATCTAGTAGTAACCTTCAAGTAATAACGGGTTGTAATTGCTTAAAGGAAAAGAAACACAAATATAAAGATTAGTTTAATGGTTTTAATCTTCACTTTATATCCCTTAGTCTTTGTTTGAAAGCTAACTTGTTGTAATAGCTAGGATTTCTGAATTCTAATTAAGGTTGATTAACTTAATCGTTTATAGTAATTGACATATAACTCACGAAGATTTCGCAAGTGATGAGTATGAGTCCCACCGTTATGTTCCTCGAAAAATTTTGGACGTTTGGGAGAATTTTTACTTTTTCCCCCGGGTAATTATTTTTACCCTCCGGTGTTATTTGGAGCATTTGTGAGCTCCACTTAATAAAAATGCAGTTGAGAGAAATGATGAGGATATCGGATATGTCCTAGATATGAAATAACATGGAGAGGCAAAACGGCCAAAAGAGTCACTATTTCGTTTCTTAACGGCTAAGAAAGACGGCTTAGGAATACACGTTTTCAAAGGCAGTTGTGGAATAATTATCCCTACAATATTGTAGATTTAATATTCCAATCTCGAGAAGTTTGGAGAAGGAGGTCCGACCCGCCTTTGGATCGGTTAAAGGATAATTATCGTATTCACTATAAATAGCGGAAAATCCTTTATGAATTCATTTTCTTTCACGTTTCCTCGTAAAAGCTCTGATTTCTTTCTACCTTCAAACTCAGATCTACTCTTCATTTCTAATTCGATTTCAATTCCGTTTGAGTTTCTGGATTCCTCTCTTCATTCTCTTCATATCGGTACCGAGTTTCTGCATTTCCGAGCAGATGAAGGGTTGGTCGAGCATATATGTCACTAAGCAGGTTCCGTCGCTCAAATTCCGGTAAATTTGATGTTGTCATTACATAACCTGTGTCGTTGTGATTACGTATCTTCTTTCAGATCGTCAATCGGGTGAGTAGTTGTTCGCTACTAAGCGTGCGTGCAAATTAGCTATAAATTTATAAAACTAGAATCAAAGCAAGCGAACCCGCAGTGTACGGATCGGCGTAGTAAAGAAAGAATTCCAAAGTGTCGAACTCAAGCATTTGGGGGGAACAAATTCAGTTCGCAAATTGTCAAGCAAGTAATGCAATAAGCTTTGCTAATATTGGGAAAACAACAACCCTAAAGATCCAGGTATCTAATTGTGGTGATCGATTCAAGATATACTAAAGAACTAAGGACAGAGTTAAGAGTTGCAAAGGTATGCTAAGGTAAAGCAATGTACGGTGAAGATCCAAGAGTTTATATGACTTATCTAAAGACACTCTCTGTAAACGTTGTTGAGACTTCAGTATAGAAACGATCTATGGACAAGAATTAATCTCAAATACCCAAACTTGTAACCCAAGGATCAAGACTAACTAAAACGATTAAGGTTGTGACACTCGAAATCGAAATAGAGGATGATGAGTCTCACTACTACCTAGAAAAGGATAAACCAAGACTAGATTAAAGCTAATCTTTAACCATGGATCAAAGTAAAAGCAAAGTTCGTAAACTAGGGTAAATCAGGGGCAGATCTTGAGTTCCACGGCCGTGGAAGCTCAAGAACAGACCGTGATCTTGGTTCGTCGACGACATCTCCCTAACTCTCAGGGTCCAATCAAATTACGATCGATCTATCATCATCTAAGCCACAACTATCAACCCTTCACCTTAGAACTGCTAAAGAGTTTTAGCCAATAACCATTGTCATGATATCAAAAATCAAATTAAGAAGAATGAAAGATGAAAACCCTCGGAAACTCAAATATAACTCAAGGTCAATCTCAAATCCAAAACACAAATTGGAATATTCAATGGATTCAGAATATAACACAAAACCTCACAATAATCTAAGGTAAATATGAAGAACGGGATGTCAATCCGTCTTCAATAATAAAACCTAGAAAAAGGGCGCAACTTCCGCCACACACGATCTTCCGGAATCCAAATTGCCGGCGCTTTCGCCACGTTCCTCGCGAAACCCTCAAGTTAACTTTCTCCAAGCGAGGTTGTACAAAGCCTTAGCGAATCCTCCCCAAAGCGATGACACAAAAAAACTCTCTCCTCCCGCCCTTTTATAAGACGGGGAAAAATAACCGTACTGTCCCACTGCGTAAATGATGTGGCAATAATTGGTTCGTCAAAAGATCGCCTAAATCACGGTCTCAAGGGATTCCACGACCGTAGTTTAGGGCGTGGAATTGGGTTACGGTCTCATATGACTTCCACGACCGTACTTTAGGCCGTTTAACTCTCTGGAATGCTCCACGCTCATGATGCTAAGATCCACGGCCGTGGTTTAGGGCGTGGACTCTTCTACGGCCGTATTTTAGGGCGTGGAAGTGTAAATTGCTTGTGGTTTGCTTTGTGTCGTGTCATTCCTCATCCTAGCATCTCCTTTGGCTTCTTTGATGTATTCCTAATCCTTGGATGTGCTCAAATCCTCTCCTATCTCTCTCAAATGATCCGGTTTCAGCTCTTATTCACCTATAATCAACACAAAGCTAATGTAGACCTCCATATCGGATATATAGATGAAAAAGCTAACAAATGCTTCAATACCTTATTCATGAACACTATAATGAATGAAAAACAACTAGATTAAGTGCCTAGAATATCGCAATATTTCATACTAACAAAATAACCCATACTTGCCACTTGCTAGTCCCGAAACAAGGTCTTTTGAAAGCTGAGAACATAAGTTAGGATGAAATATGCATGCAATCTCAAAAAAAAAACATCTTTTAAGTAAATGTGCTTCTAGTCAATAGATCATTCTCAAACCTTGCTTCATTCACTCTTGAAACACTTATATACATAATCAAAGAATGTAATGGAAAGAAACATCATGAATTGATTAAACTTCAATGTAAACATCATAACCTTCAAGCATTATCAAAATCAAGCATAAGAAACTTCAATTTAGATTACCAAGTCAAATAACATTCTTTTGATCTTAAGGACTTTTAGGTAAGGTCTAGAATGCGGAAAGGATGGAAACTTATATAGGATGTGGTGCATGAATCCGGGAAAATGGACAACTAACTCTTTTTCTTTTTATTTTGATTTGCAACACCATCAACTTTGAGCTTTGCTCTCTTCTTTTCAAATCATTTTTTGACTTTACTTTTGGAGTTATGGACAACGGTGCACAAAAACCGAAGCTAGGAGATTGGCGTTTCTCAATTTCGAGATGCCTCAAACCCTTGATGCACATACCATAATCTGCTAGGAATATCGCTCAATCCGACTTTGGCAAGACACAAACACCCGGATATGTGAATGGTGCCGAGTTACTCATCGTCATGATTGACTTCCCCAAACCTATTATATCTATTCTTTGAATGCAAACAATTGCTTTCATGGCCCTCCCACATCAAACATGCCAAAATACAACCCCACCGAATTCCCGGATGGGTAAGGGAGGTAATTATTTCATTGAGGGCCTAAATGAACAAAGAAAGGAGAAAGAAAGGTCGAATTGCCTTAATCATTTCATAAAGAAGTATAAGAACTTATCATGTGATTTCAACCTCAATTTCTCAATATGATTTAGGTAAAACTTTTCATATTATGAAATTTGCAAGAAAGGATAATCAACACATTCAATTCCTTTTCAATTCATTATTCGTTTAGGTATACAATTGTCATCAAAAGTTCAATCTACAAGTGCTAATTATCATAGAAATCATCTCAACTCTTAGAAGCACAAAACCTTATAGAAATTTTCAAAATTTTTCACATTTTTATGGGTTTTTCAAAAGCTTTTTCATGCAATGCAATAATTAAATGTGTGACATGAAATGAAACATGCAAAGTGTTCTCGAATCAAGGCAAGCAAAGTGAGTAGAGTTATTACAAACGATAGTCACACCCCACCCCATACTTGACACAAACATTGTCCCTAATGTTCAAGAAGAAATAAAGAAAAGAAAGAAGAGAAAAATGAACTCACTAAAAGGTGGTAGAGCGGCTGAAACTGTCAATCATAAAACCTCGTCATTGCGGTGGAGGCGGTGGTGGAAACGGGAAGAAGCTGGAGTCGAAGTTCTGCCTGAACTGTTGGCGGTAAATGTCCCTCATCATCCTATCGTGCCCATCAGCTCGTACGTCCCTAGCGTCCTGGCAGATCTCCAAATTACCGACCCTCCTGGAAAGTCGGTAGACCACTCCGGTAACTGCTCATACCACTCCGGTACCTGGTTGTACCAAGCTGGTGCATCCTGTTGGGCCGGTGCTGTTGGTGGTTGTGCATACCATGGTGGCAAAGCTCCCATCCACTCCGGCTGTGCTCCGTACCAAGCGGGAGGAGCATCCATCCATGTCGGTCTCTCGCTCACACTAGCACGGCGAGAAGAAGAAGCACCGGAAGGTCTAGAAGGGCGGGAAGACTGCCTAGGTAGGTGCGGGAAAGTGTCCGGCTGATCCGGAAAGGTATCAAAATCCTGCTCATCCCCTGCTCCTATATCCTCATCAACATCAGCAACTGGAATCTCCTCGGGGATGTGGGGATGTGCTACTAACCTATTCGCATGCATAGCAGTGAATGTCTCCATCCAATTATGGCGTCCGGCCATAATGGAATACTCGGGCAACCATGGAATGCCTCTACCTCCTCTATCCTCCCGTGGCATGGCAGCGGTAGGTGGACCTCTATGCCTAGGAAAGATCAAACCTCTAGTCATGAGGATCTGGAGACCCAAAGGTCTCGCCGCTATCCTAGTACAAGCGGAGTAGTCAATCCCAAGCTGCGTAGCTATGTGGGTTACCATCCTACCATATCCAATGTTCCCGGCCCTCTTGTTCTTATGCTTGCTAATGGTGGAGGCTAAGAGGGTGACACAATCGGCGGGTCTACCATGTAGCATGGTGTAGAGGAGAAACAGCTCATCGGTCTAAATTTTATGCGGGGTCTCGGTCCTAGGAAATAGGCACTCGGAAAGGACCCTATGAGCTATCTTCAAGGATAAGTGGTAGATGAGCTTAGCCTTGGTATCGGCCGGCTGCCAGCGGTCCTCGTAAATCATAGCAATCTCCTCCCAAAAATCCTTAGCTTAAACACCGCTAGTGAAGCGACCATTAGAGGTCTCATGGAACCCAAAGAAGGCTCCGAATTGCTGGATGGAGAACTCATAGTCCGTCTCCATCAATCTAAAGGACACCGTCCTATCCATATGGCTATGCTCGAAGGATATAACAAACTCCCTCGTGATCTCCTCATATGCATCCGCTCTAATAGCGGAGAAAACAATCAGTCCGGCTCTATCTAAGAGCCATGCCAAATCATTAACCACATTGAGTGGCTCTAACTCCTCTAGCAAGAGGTATCTTTGTCCAATGACCGGTCTTTTCTCGATCTTTTGCAAAGCATCAAGGTAGTTAGGATTAATGGTGGGGATCCTAGGGCGTGGAGGTGATGGTTCACTAGGAGGGTTATGGGAGGAGGAGGAACTATCACCCTTTCTCTTCTTTTTCTTTCCTGCACTTCGTGTAAACATTTTCCCCAAAAACAGAAAAAATCACGGTATGTTCTTCCTATTCCACAACCGTGGAAGTCCTAGAGACCGTGATTCGTCTCAGAATTTCTCAAACCTCAATCAAATGAACAGCAACCTCAACAGAACCTGTCCTAGACTAATTCCAATCTCAATCCTATGCAAATAATCTAAGTTCTTGCGGAAATTTAACCCAAATTGAAAAAGGAGAGAAGAATAGTAAAAACCTAGATTTTTGGATGTTTGAATCCAAATTCCGCTTTCTTGGTGGATTGTTCACTTGTTTGGTTGATTGGATCTTGTAGAGGAATGAATTTTCTCCACTTTTGAACCAAGAATCGTTCGAAACGATTACCGAACGAAGATTTGCGAGTTGGGGGAGAGTTTCGGCCTTTAGGGCGTGGAAAGAGGGGTTTGTGGTGTTTTTGTGAAGGAAGGTGGTTTATATAGTGGCCATAAAAACTGTTTCGCCACTAAGCATGCGTGCAAATAAGCTTTAAATTTATAAAACTAGAATCAAAGCAAGCGAACACGCAGTGTACGGATCGGCGTAGTAAAGCAAGAATTCCTGAGTTTCGAACTCAAGGATTTGGGGGGAACAAATTCAGTTCGCAAATTGTCAAGCAAGTAATGTAATAAGCTTTGCTAATATTGGGAAAATAGCAACCCTAAAGATCCAGGTATCTAATTGTGGCGATCGATTCAAGATATACTAAAGAGCTAAGGATAGAGTTAAGAGTTGCAAAGGTATGCTAAGGTAAAGCAATGTACGGTGAAGTTCCAAGACTTTATATGACTTATCTAAAGACACTCTCTATAAAAGTTGTTGAGGCTTCTGTATAGAAAGGATCTATGGACAAGAATTAATCTCAAATACCCAAACTTGTAACCCAAGGATCAAGACTAACTAAAACGATTAAGGTTGTGACACTTGAAATCAAAATAGAGGATGATGAGTCTCACTACTACCTAGAAAAGGGTAAACCAAGACTAGATTAAAGCTAATCTTTAACCTTGGATCAAAGTAAAAGCAAAGTTCGTAAACTAGGGTAAATCACGGGCAGATATTGAGTTTCACGGCCGTGGAAGCTCAAGAACAGACCGTGATCTTGGTTCGTCGACGAGATCTCCCTAACTCTCAGGGTCAAATCAAATTACGATCGATCTATCATCATCTAAGCCACAACTATCAACCCTTCACCTTAGAATTGCTAAAGAGTTTTAGCCAATAACCATTGTCATGATATCAAATATCAAATTAAGAAGAATGAAAGATGAAAACCCTCGGAAACTCAAATATAACTCAAGGTTAATCTCAAATCCAAAACACAAATTGGAATATTCAATGGATTCAGAATATAACACAAAACCTCACAATAATCTAAGGTAAATATGAAGAACGGGATGTCAATCCGTCTTCAATAACAAAACCTAGAAAAAGGGCGCAACTTCCGCCACACACGATCTTCCGGAATCCAAATTGCCGGCGCTTTCGCCACGTTCCTCGCGAAACCCTCAAGTTAACTTTCTCCAAGCGAGGTTGTACAAAGCCTTAGCGAATCCTCCCCAAAGCGATCATACCGAAAACTCTCTCATCCCGCCCTTTTATAAGACTGGGAAAAATAACCGTACCGGCCCACTGCGTAAATGATGTGGCAATAATTGGTTCGTCAAAAGATCGCCTAAATCACGGTCTCAAGGGATTCCACGATCGTGGTTTAGGGCGTGGAATTGGGTTACGATCTCATATGACTTCCACGACCGTACTTTATGCCGTGTAACTCTCTAGAATGCTCCACGCTCATGATACTAAGATCCACGGCCGTGGTTTAGGGCGTGGACTCTTCTACGGCCGTATTTTAGGGCGTGGAAGTGTAAATTGCTTGTGGTTTCCTTTGTGTCATGTCATTCCTCATCGTAGAATCTCCTTTGGCTTCTTTCATGTATTCCTAATCCTTGGATGTGCTCAAAGCCTCTCCTATCTCTCTCAAATGATCCGGTTTCAGCTCTTATTCACCTATAATCAACACAAAGCTAATGTAGACCTCCATATCGGAAATACAGATGAACAAGCTAACAAATTCTTCAATACCTTATTCGTGAACACTATAATGAATGAAAAACAACTAGAATAAGTGCCTAGAATATCGCAATATTTCATGCTAACAGTAACGAATAAGTTATGAATTTATTCGTTTTCCGTACTGCGATTTGGCCTAAATTGACTTTAGGCTTGTCAAAATGGATAATTAGAAATTCCATTTTGGTCGTTATATTATTCTGGTGATTATAGGTTGTTTGTTTGATGAAATCTGATGACGGGGGGTTTAGAAATTGCCTGCCGGCAATACATTATTCTGGAGAAATCTAATTAAATAATAAAAGGTTAATTAATTAAATCATGATTAGAATTGAGATTGAGGAATGTTGATTAGATACTACCTTGAGATCTGAGGAATTGTGAGTTATGTTGAGATATTGAGGTTTAGTTGGGTGTGAGGCTTATAGATTAAATATAATCCTCATGGATCCCTTTGGGTCTAGGTGTGACCCCTTTAATGAATAGAGTTTGATATCTCTTTATGCCTTGTTATTAGGCAGTGCCCCTCTCTCAGGATTGGAGGTTATTGTGGTTGAGTTGAGTACGAGGTTGAGGTGAGTCCGTAGGACTTACTTAGCTACCATCCCTATATTGGGTGTTTGCATGAGTGGTGTGTACGTTATATGTTTGCTATGATAGCATGAGATATCGTTTATACTGAACTATGTTTTATTGACTGCCCCGTTGCGTGGCTGTGATAACTGATAGGTGATGGAATCACTATCATTTAGGGTAGTTTTTAGAGTCTTTTTATTACATTAGTGTCAGTTTATGCTACTAACTCCTTGGTCGAGAAGAAGAAGATCAAAAGAAGCTAAGGAAGGAGTTATAAGCACTTAGGAGTAAAGATCGATCAAGAAGCAAAGTTTCTGTTGATCCACTGCCCTTGCGGGCCCTTGCAGCCGCCCCTACGGTAACTTGCCTTGACGAGACGAAGACCAGCTCCCCTGCGCCCTGCCTGCGCCTCGCCTTGGGAGGTGGAAGGCGAAGAGTCTATGTCACCGCCCCTGCGTTGGCCATAAGGCGCCTCTGCACCTTGACATCAGAAATGTCAGGAAGGCGAAAGGTCAGACGTTGAAGTGCATTAAAGATCCGCCCCAGCGGAGTTGAGTAGCCGCCCCAACGGTTCTGAAGAAGATCAACCAATTCTGCCTAAACCGCCCCTGCGGTTCCTCAATGCCGCCCCAGCGGTGAGATGCCAGAAGCTTTATGCCGGCTGTTTACACCACCTTTATGGCATTAAACGTGGCTGTTTTAGGCCGGCTATTTACTCCTAATTTAGTTTCTTTTGTAGTATAAATAGTCCATGGCTGATTGCTAGAATTATCCATGCTTTTCCTCACAAAATCCATTTTTAGACTTGAGTTTTCCATTGTAATGAGTTGCTAACTCCCTTGCTACATTAGGTTGGTTTGAAGCTGCTTTGTTACTTTTGTTGTAAGTTCTTTTAATATAAGTTTTTATTCAGTAATACTTTGTGTTTCCTTGATCTCCATTGTTTAATTACATGTTAACTATTACTTGAGATTGATCACCTTAGGTTCTAAAGTGCATGTAAACAACTAGGATTAATAGGTTCCGGGTTCGGGTCTTTAATCTAGTAGCAACTTTAAGTAATAACGGGTTATAATACTTAAAGAAAAGGAACAAAAATATAAAGATAAGTTTAACGGTTTCAATCTTCTCTTTATATCCCTTAGTCTTTCTTTGAATGCTAACTTGTTATTTGTTCTTGTAGGTTTACGGAACTTTAATAGGTTAAGTTGTGTTGATGGCGGTTGGCTGAACACATATGTATGATCGAGACGGGAGATTACTTAAAACCTTATAAAAGGAATGCACCAAAGTAGCAATTGCATGCTTAGAATCAACCTAGTGTAGATTCATCCATTATTGTCTTACTTGTCACTTTAATCGTTTTCATAAGTTTTTGTGCATCAATTCAACCAAACCCCCC